>OX328101.1:31376087-31976087 GCA_946811185.2 Hippopus hippopus
AGATTTTTTTTCAAGAGTTCACAGACTTTGTTTCCGAGGAATTTCGATAAACACGTGATGTAACTAACGTTACTGTATTACAAAAGCAAAGTCTGACTTTGTTCTTTCAAAGCAGTAAGGGGTAATTTTTATAAAGTTGTCTAAAACAAAAATACATGTCTTCTTCCTTATGTCGGGTTTTTTTTTCCCAACACGATTTTAAGCCTACAAATTCGGAATAACGATTTTCTGGAACACGATAGATAAGTAGTTTTGGTTAGCTATCATTGAAAGAAATATAAACACTCTGATGTATATCTTTTTGTATCGAATTAACTTCGTAGAGCTCTATATCTTTTTGTATCGAATTAACTTAATTTAACTCTCGGTCCATTACTAATAATATCAATTGATACAGAAATTCCAAAGAAATAAACAACCGAATATTATGGTACAATAATGGAATCATACACCTTGGCATATTATGTGTATCGAAACTAAAATTTCCCTGATAATGTGTTTGCAAAGAGTGACTTTTTATGGCGCTATTATGGTATCATAAAATCCGGAAAAAAAGTTCGCTAGAAAATTATACTTAGATCGATCGATAAAGCACACAAGACAGAAAAAGCCATGTACCACAGCAATTTTTCCAAATACCACCAACCATTTCTCCATGCAATGTATACAAAAATGGCGTGATTTTCCATCCTGATCAGGACAGGATTTATACTTTTTCTTAAGAATGTGATCAAAATTGGATAACTTATACTCAAGAGTAGACAAATTATCTTAGTATTATCCATCAGATTGGGATAACATAATTGATTATCAATCGTTCAGGACACTATGTGAAAGTTGTGACGTATGTGACTCTTTGAAGTATAACCGGAAGTGAACACGTTCTATTCGCCATAAACGTAAAACTTCTGCCGAACTGGGGTATTAAACCTTAAGAATTTAAAACTATATGACAGCAAATAAAGCTACTTTGTGCAGCACGCATGTGGGTGGTTATTAACTTAAGGTGCAAGGTAATTGTCACAAGAAGAGATCAGGGGTTATCCCAGTGTATTGGCAGGTAGACCTAGTTCGATCGGCGGTTGTGGCACTGGACACATCTTAGTGTCCCCTGGGCAAAGCGGGATGGCCCACTGGGACAATAGCACACTAGGACAATAGTCAACCTTATCTGCATGATTATACATTTAATGAAGAAATTCGGTATGTAATGAGTTTATGATGTAAGTATTCAGAAGTCAGCAGTGTAGACTACCTTTTTCTTGACACTGCGTTTTAACAAACAGCAAATCCAGATCCAGCGGATTTTTTTTACCAGCTCTATACTTGTACTCATGTTTTATTTGGTAGACAAAGGGTAGAAAAAGAGTCAGAACACACTGTATAATTGAATATGAAAATAAAAATGTTCGCTATAAACAGAAAATGGATTTAATTTGTATTTAAAACATATAGATGTAAATATTAGAATGATTATATATCTGGAAAAAATAGGCAATTTTTTCATAATCGTCTGTTTCTGCTATTCAAAACCAGAAGAGTATATAGACATCGGCTATAGGATTAAAGAAGAAAAGCATGAAAATTAAAAACTGTCAAACCAAGTAATCATTGTCAATATTAAAGAATTATCATGCCATAAAATTAAATTTCGAAACAATGTTGATTAATCACAAAATTTCAGAGTTTGATACCTATTAGATACAGTTTAATTTGGTAGTAACATCCTAAATCAAACACAATTTAGGATTTTTATTGAATTCTCATGAAAACAATGAAATTTAACAAATATCTCAGTCTATATTTAATGTGCTCAAGAAAATAATTATTGCTGAATCCTTCATTTCGCTATAAATATGTCTAATAGATATATACTTTTTAGGTAAATATATCTCATACTGCACAAGATTCCACATTATCTAGATTGTGAAAAAAAGGTCATTACCACATATATTTAATTTTCTTGATGCAAAATGCATAAACAATACACAGTTATTCTATTCTTTATAATAATTCAAAACATATGCGTCTAAAGTACTTTGAAACACTTTATAGTAGGACAAAAGCCCACTGCTCAGGTAGGAGAAGAAATTATAATCTTTTTCAGAGTATGACCTAGTTTTAACCATACGCTAACTACAAATGTCATGTACTCAAAACCACCTTAATTGCGAAAATAGAAAAAAATTGGTTGGATTTTAAATCCCGTGCGGATACTTTCTCACAAAAATGATCCAATTTGAGTTTTGAACCGTTTTTATTTATATATATAAGCAGTGAGTGTCAAATTTAGCAGTGGGTCATCGTCCAGTGGGTTATTGCCCGTTCCCCGGGGCAAAACATTGCAGAATCCCAGTCTAGCACTGGCGAAGCCCAGGAGATGAAAATGTGAGTTTGCGCCTTGATATGGCTGGTATACTGTTGAAAGCAGGCTTTTGTCACAACGTTTTCTATTTAGGTATCAAACTCTTACCTTGAAACCGCTTTATAAAATAAGTGCACGTATTTTGGCCCTGCGTTTAAAACGCCGAAATAACACGACGAGGTTTGAAATAGTAGCCTTCAAACCCTGTACCACACAATCCCGAATTTTAATGACCCTGAGGTAGAAGACTTTCGAAAACGTCTCGAGTAAAGGAGAAAACGCTAGTAACCAGGATTTTCACATTTTCTCTCAATATTATCTACTGTTTCATCAATGATATCCTTTCATTTGTGCCACATTTAAATTGTCGTTTGCAACTTCATTCAATTGGGGCAGGCTTAAATTCATGTCGTCAGGTAAAGAATTTATTTCACCGTGAAATACAATTTTAACCTTGACCTTGAAATGATAAGTATGTTATTCACCGAGAAATATATCAATTATCCATCTTATAGATAAAAAGAAATTATGTTGACAACCAGACAGTCAGTCAGGTACATATATCTATGACAGGTTTCTATCTAATAACTTTTTCTTCTGTCGAACCATTGTTAACCCTTGGGCTGCTAAGCGCGACTCACTGACCTTTTGCGGACAGCGTAGATCAAGATCAGACTACACAGAACGTGCAGTCTGATCTTGGATCTACACTGTCCAATAAGGCGATATCAGTCCTCCAAAATATACCTTTGAGATAACAAAACTTGGGTTTTTAGTATCAGCTTGAAAGTTTCATTTCTGTTATTTAGGAGGATCAGAGTTAAGATACAGGCTGCTTCACGCGGATACATCTGCTTTTGCGGACTGTGTAGATCAAGATCAGACTGCACAGAACCCGCACAATGTCCGATACTGTGATACATTTTCTGGCAAAACGTTGAAGCCCCATGATCTAGGTTTTTACTATTGGTAAAAAAAAATCTTTTTATTTTAAAAAAAGTTGAAACCTTTACCAAATTATCCCGTCTTATAACGACATTGATGAATAAAATGGCTTTTGAAAACATTGTGGGAAAAAGAGAGAAAATGCTGGTAACCAGCATTTTCTCCTTTTTCCCATAATGTTTTCTTACAGTCTAAGAGACAAATTCTATTATTTCAGCCACATTTGTCATCTGCAAATGTTTTCTGTTTGGACAAGTCTAGAATGCTATCGTCTAGTTAAGGGCTGAGAAATAACAGCTGTCCATAATTTCGATAAATCTTAAAGGTAAAATGTCATGAGAAAAGGAGAACTCTGCCGTTCTTGCTGTTGTACAACGAAAGAACTATTGATGCAACCTTTAAACCTTTCCAATGAGACCAAATCTGCGAATCAAGACTAATCAAACTGACTCTTTACCAGACGACAAAATTTAAGACTCGTCCATATTGACAGCAACTGCAGACGACATTTTAGATGTAGCTTAACAGATGGAATTGTATCTGAAAGGATCAGAACATTGCGGGAAAAGGGAAAATGCTGGTAATTGGATTGTTTAATGAAGGCTTAATTGAGAAAGAGGGAGAAAACGTATTCCACCAGCCTGTGCGTCCTGTCTGTGCTGATCTGTACCTATTCATTCGTGTCAGAGTTTAATAAAAGATCTTGTTAAACGCTAATAAATACTACTGAATATATACGTTTCTTTGCAAACATAAAGAAATGGGCGGTTGCATTTAGGAAAAAGGCTCAACTTTGGCGTTTGAATGACCGCCTGGAGGTTTTGCAGTGCGAAGTTCTGCTTTTATGAGACTAGGACCCGGTTTCACGAAAAAACGTAAGTGTCTTATTTTACTCAAATCTGCAAATAGACTTATTTTCTGAGTTAAGTTGAGTTTGTTATTAAAGACGCATTTCACTAAAATTAACAGACTTGAGGAACATTATCAAATTCAAAGTTGACACTACGTTTCAGATGGACAGTGACATCTATCTGTCCTCGAGATAATTCAAGCGAGCCGAATGTCGAACCAGCCACACTTTGACTAAAAACCCTTGTGGGTCACCAACCGAGCTGCCATCTTGGATTTCTGGCCACGTTCATCAGTTTCGATAAAAATCCCTTCAGCTTAGCCAGAAACCATAGTTTCTGATGAAAGTCCCTTTTTCTTATAAAACGGCTAGTATAGTAACAGAATCTCAGACGTTCGAACCTTGTGTCAATTATTGTTATTAATGACCATCTACTCGACCTCTTCGATCTTCGACCTTCCTTCGACGTCTACTAGAATTACATTTTACTCTCCGTGAGGAAACAGTTCTTTAAAGATTGTGGAAATAGAAGAAAATGTTGCTAACCAGCACCTTTTTTCTTTTCCCACAATGTTTTGTACCTTTAAAAGAGCAAATCGAGCATTTGAGCTTCACTGAATTTGGCGTATGCGTATGCTTTCCATGAGGTCAAGTCTAAATTTTTGTCGTCTGGTAGAGATAACTCATAAAAGACTTTTCACATAGAATGTAGTGCATGGGATAAGTTGATGCCAATTCTTTGTTTACTTTAGATGAAATGCACCAAGACCGCTAGGAAATAATACTAGTAAAACTGATTCATTTCATTTGCAGAGTAAACACGGTGTTTTAAACCTAACCCTAGACAAGTGATACTTAATCTTTTGCAGAATACGAAAACATTGTGGGGAAAAAAAGGAGAAATAATTTGATAGTAGCAATTTCTGAGTTCCAGCGTAGAGTTTGCTTTCCTGGTTTATCATTACCATATAGACATTATAAAGTGGGGGGGGGGGTTATAAATAAAAAAAGAATGTATACATATGGCACATAGAATAGAGCGAAACGTCTTTTGAAAAAAAAAAGGATTAAAGCTCAGCAGACATGGTGGGAAAAGGAAATATTGCTCATTCGAAGCAATTTTTCCTTTTCCCACAATGTTTTTGAAAGCTGAAATGGAGATACTTCCAAAGCTTCAAATTTCCTGCCTTTGCTTGTTCGTTTGGTGTATAAGGCTGGATCAACAGTATTTCAGTTATTTCACGGTGACAGTTCACAGATTCATTTTTTCTCTCAACTAATACTGTCCGAAGAAAGTGCTACTTTTACCGGTTCACCGTTTAGGCCAATGCTTGAATAGTACATGGTAGTTAAGATATACTAAAATCCCATCTCCTTTTTATGCTTCCTGTCCTTTCTTATACATGTGTATATGTAAAACCTGGAACGTTAACGACCTTAAAAAGAATCCTTCGTAATTATCATGGGAAAAAGAGAAAACACGGGCAGCCAATCTTTTTTTTTTTTAAAGGGGGGGGGGGGGGGAGGCTGTGGGTGCCTACATATTATTTCGTTTTGAACAAGTCTGGAATTTCGTCGTTCTGTAAATACATGTAGTTAAAGAAAGACAACTTTACACAAATTACATAATTAACTGCTCATCTCGATGTATCCCTTTGATTCGTCTCAGTGATGCTCAAAACTTTTGTTGGCATTTCCGGCACAAGAAGCTCCGTATTCACAGTTTGGTCTCTCTCATTTTCGTCTTTGTAGACATAGAGTGCATTCACCGGGCTTGAACCTCTCAGGTTTGTATTTGTTCGCGTATTTCAAGGACAATTTAAACAACCCTGAAACGATCGGTAAATGATGAACTGAAGGCAGAAGTAACAGTGAAACTCAGGGCCCATAATCACCTACCATTTCGAAATGCATTTTAAATCCTGTTTTAGATTTAGAGAGTAACTTAATTTCTGATTACTAAATCAATTCATTCTCAGTTTTTATTTATTTTTTTTATGAATAGAAAGTAACGCAACTTCTGATTGGCTAAACCGTTTGGTTATTTTGAAAGTTCTTTTTTCGAAATGGGCTAAGAAAAATGTAATGAATAATTGGTGGATGCGGGGCCAGGAATTTTCTAGAATCGAAAGTAACAGCCTCTGATTGGCTCAGCCAATCAGAAGTTCTGTTACTTTCTCAATCTAGAATTAGTCTTAGAATGTAATTAAAAATGACAGGTGAATACGGACCCTGGACTCGAATTCATCAATCTTTTTTTATTGCATACTTGGTCTTATTCTACATTTAGAACGTAACGCAGTTCTAAAAGGCTAAAGCATAGGTTTAGCGGTTCAAAAAGATTTAGCCAGTCAGAAATTGCGTTATTTTGAAAAGTCTGAATTTCTTTTCTAGAAGTAGAAAAATGTTATCAAAAATGATTGATAAATAAGGACCCAGGGAAATTTCCGTATCCAAACAGTAGTGTGATCCAGTGAATGTCAATTTTGCGCGACACACATTTGAATTTGCCATCTGCTAAGCTAATTTCAAGAAATTTCGAAACTTTTGACAAATTTTAATACGCTCTCTCTCTCTCTCTCGTTGGTGGGGTAGGGGATGTTTCACTTATCAAAGCCATGAAACATGAATAAGTGAACTGCCGTAGTTGTATGACTAAAATACTATTAAAACATGCGCACATGTATTATATTAAAGAAAAGACAAAAGGTTGTTTTGTTTGTGCATGCACAGTGTCTTCCGCATAGAATTCCATTTTTAACCCTTATCCCGCTAAATAAATTACATTAAACTTTCAAGCTGATAGTAAAACCCCAAATGTTGCTATTCAAAAGTATAATTTGGGGAAACATATCTCCGTATCGGACAGTGTAGATCCAAGATCAGACACGACGTTTGCGACAGTTTCCATTTTCACGCTTCGTGTAACTATCACGCTCACATTTTACTCGAAAAACGGTGAGCACCTAACACAATTGGTCTTGCCACACCTGTCAATGTCTGCAGAATGGATAAACCAAAAACTAGAACAGGTCGTTTCATGTTAGAAAAATGAAGTAAAAAGTATTTGAACCAAGCGAAATAATTATATGCGAGGCAAGAATCCAAAATTACGCTTTCAAAAGATTGGACTGAAAGTCAAAGTGAATCACCTAATTACGTCACCTAACAACGGAAATATGGACACAGATGCTACTACTAGCACTCTATCTGGCAGACGTTTCGTCGAGCTAAATAGAGAATAGATGGTTGGTGTCTTGGATGGGTTAAGTTTATCGGGCAAGGCGGAGGAATTTATCTGGTGAGCCGAAGGCGAACCGGATAAATTTCGGAGCCGAGCCCGATAAACTTAACCCATCCAAGACACCAACCATCTATTCTATTTATCCTGTCACTCACTGTAACGGAACAAAACAAAACAAACAAACGGAAAAAAAACATTGATAAAGACCGTACCTTCAATAAATTTCCGGAGCCGAGCCTGATCGACTTTCTTAATCCAAGACACCAACCATCTATTTTATTTATCCTTTTTCTGAATTATAATCCAAAAATCCGACTAAATTGAACATTTCGCTCGAAATAAGGCACATATTGACATCTTTCTCACTAGATCTATGAGAAACTTGAAATGAAGAACCGTGTTTACATAACCCTCTGGATATGTAGCTGTAATAATGACGTCATGAATGATATTGGCTACGTCATAATTATCAAACGTGACGTATCTCCGCAGAAAAATATTGTGGCGAAGAAGACAATGTGTTTTAACATAACAGACTATTAATTAAACGAGCAAAAGTATTCGCTAGCGATTGATTCATTCATTACGGTTGTAAGACGCTTGGTTGAAAATAGTCCCAGTCAGCAGGTGCGCACTTAGCGGTCATGTGAGCAACTGACGGATAACAAAAAAAATATACGGCACCCTGTTATCCGTCAGGTAAACCCGGAAGTGACAGGATAAAACATATTTTTAGATGCAGATGCTTTCAGTTTGGTCTAGTCCAAAATTATGTCACTTGGTAAAGACTTGCAGAAAATGAGGGGCTGTACATAACTCTTTATCCCTTAGCTTGATGAGTCTGCAGCAGACAACATTGATGTAAAAAGGAGAAATTACCCCTAATGATTGATTTCTCCTTTTCCCACAATGATTTTTGACCCATCAAAGAACTATGATACATGAATACCAGGTTTTGGTTTAGCGTCTGCAAACGCGTCATATTTAGAAGAGTCTAAAATTAGTCGTTTGGAAATGGGTTAAATGCTAACATCAGTATTACATTTATATGCTTTGAATTGGTTTATTATGACCAACAAACTTGATTCTTATAAATATTTTTGTATTATTGAAAAAAATGAGATAGTTTACTCCATATAATGTCGTTGTCTTTGACAAACATTACATTTACTCATTAGTTAGTGCCCCACCCACAAACTTAAAATGTATTTTCTGAAAAAATAAAGCTGGTGACCTATTTGTTTTAAGCCTGATTCTTTTAGTTTAGTACCTGAATATCATTTATAGAAAAAATAAGAAAAATCTGAATATTAGAACATTTAAAAAAATAACTTTAAAAGATACTCTTTGGTTTTTTTGGTTTTTTTCCAAAATAAAGGTGTTTTAGCCATAAGTTAAGGGTTTTTTTTTTAAAGATTGATACTCAGTATACTCTAAATTATTTTTTTTTTTTCATTAAATTTGATTTTTAACCGATACAATGACATAAAATTTGCTTATAATTGTTGTCATTTAAAAAAATATACATAGACTTAGTTTTCATAGGTGAAATTTCATCCTGAACTGCCGCAATGCAGGGTGTACTAGAAGAAATATTCATAGAATTTTTCCAGAGCTGGTGACCCCCTCTTTTTATCTTCTATTTTTGTAGATCAGATAAACTATCACCAAACGAAGTTTCATGAAATTCCGAATGTTTTCAAAAAATGGTGAAACTGTGGCGATCGTCTTTAAGGGTTAAAAGTTTATTTATGCCGAGCTCGATGGCTGAGTCGCTAACGTACAAGGCTTGAAATCAGGGGGCTGCTTGTTCGATTCCCAACTCGGCCAATTTCTCTTTAAAGATTGATGATAGTCATTGTGATAGGATTCATTCCTCTCTCACCACTAATCACCGTTTCGACTACGTTCTATGTTGGAAAGCAGCCGGTGGCTTGGGAAGAATGTTGTGTGAAATAGTGACAAAAGAAGCTGTTGGAGAGCATTGATGGATGTGCTGTTTGCCGCGGTATAACTGAAATAATATTGAATACTAATACGTCCAATATTATACCATAAAACAAATTGAAATATCTATACACAGGGGAAGAAGGGTCATTAATTCCATACAGTATCACAGATTTAGCAACCAAGTGATTTTTGTCGATTTCCCACGTTCATGTGGTAAATAATAACTGTATCTATAAGCTCCTTTAACCCTGCTATTATGCTGTGACGAATATTCACAAAGCCGCAAAGTCGATCCATAAGTCCAGCCATTAAGGCGGGATTTTTCAAAACAGTCATGCGTCTTAACGACCCTTTGAAAGAAGGCTTTTAAAAAGACTGTGGGAAAAGGAGAAAATTGTGGAAACCACCGTTTTGTCCTTTTCCCACAAAAGTTTCTGTCCTTTCCAAAGACAAATCGCATCATATGAGCTACATTTTATTTGTTGTCTGCAAATGCTGTCAATATGGGCAGGCATAAAATTTTGTCGTCTGGTAGAGTTCAGGTGCTTTTTTTTTTTCCATAGGCCCTGCTTAATCTTTACAACACGACCCCGTGTTTAACCCTTAAGCTGCTAAGGGCGACTCTCTGACCTTTTGCGGACAGTGTAGATCAAGATTAGACTGCACAAAAAGTGCAGTCTGATCTTGGATCTACATTGTCCGATAAGGAGATATTTTCTCGAAAAAATAAGTTTGAAATAACATTATTCGAGTTTTTACAACCGACTTAAAAGTTTTACTTTACTTATTTAGCAGGATAAGGGTTAAACGATTCTGAAAAGGAAGCCTTTCGAAAACGTTGTGGGAAAAGGTAAAAAAGGCTGGTCACAAGCTTTTTCTGATTCTCTCACAATGTTTTCTATCCTTTCAAAAGCATGTTTATTGCCTATAAATGGATATTAGCTAAATATGATTTGCCATCTGCAAATGCTTTCAATATAGACAAGTGTAAAATTTTGTCGTTTGGTAAAGAGTTAAGTAATGACAAGATAATAAATTGCATGCCAAAACAGAGGCTTTTCATATTGTTACCTCCTGCAGAAAGCTTTTTGTGTCGTGCTGACCAATATTTGAAACAGTGTAACATAAGGATTTTTTTTTATTTATGGACAAGATTTCTTTAAGTACCTGTCTAATTTACAGGGTGCAGGAAGCCTTCTCTCGGTATATTCCGTACCTGGTCGTAGTTACGATAATTTCTCGGTATTTAACGTGTATGGTAGTTATGACTATTTTCTCTTGATATATTCCGTAAACAGTCGGTATGACTATCTTCTCATGGTTAAGTCTATACTTTGTCGTACCCATCTTCTCTCGTTGTATTTGGTCATTATGAACTTCTCCAGCGCATTCGGCAAACTTCGGGTAATCCGGTGATCAAGTCCCTCGGCTGTATCAGTATCACGATAGCTTGATATGCACCTACTCGGTAATTTTCTTCGCCGGAAGTACAACGTTTTACCGTTTTCAAAAGTGTAAGGTTCCTCTTAAAATAGAAAATATGAGTCATGATTTTCTTTCGATATCTTTCTAAGAATATTTCCGTTGACAAAACAGTTTGTGCATTCAATTTTCAACGTGGTCTATCAATTCAGTTAGGAGCTTTCATCGACAGATCGACAGATGTGTATAACTTCACCATTGTTGTTCATATCGTTACTACACGATTTACATGGGCGTCGCCATATTTCAGATCATTTGACTGGCAGTTCAAAATGGAGACCTCCTTTAAACGGACGAGGTTAGAAGTAGGTACGGAAGTGGTCGAGTTGTGACAAGTCTTCTGCAGTGCAGACGGTAATGCACGGATAATGCCGAGAGTAGTTCGGCGGATAGTTTCATATTCGTATTGTGCGGATACTGCCGATAACTCTTAACGACACAAAATAAATTTTAGACCTGTTCAAATTGAAAGCATTTGCAGACGATGAAACTGATATTGTTCAATTGATGCAAAATGTCATAGAAAAGGTAGAAAGAATGGAATATTGAGGAAATACTGATTATGAGCATTTTCTCCTCGTTTGCAATGTTTTTTTACCACCCTTTCCATCAGTGCCGTTGAAACACGGAATAATCTGGTAAAGTTTTAATCTAATGTTCTAAGTAGTTTATCAGAGTAGCTGCTGTAGTGTTCCTATTCTATTTTCCAAAGTTAGTCACCTAATTGTCTGGAATTTTTTGTTTCCGGCCAACAAATGGTTATTCCTGGTAATTAATACTAGAGTTAAAATTATAAAGAATTACAATTTGCCGTTTAGACTGTTTGATCCATACAGCCAGAAACTAGGGCTTCGATTTTGAATCGCTGACCTTATTCTAGTAGGACATCAAAGACCCAGTTTGGAAGCGTTTCATGATTTTTCTAGAGTAAAAATAAGTTTTAAAAAAATATGTAAAGCCATAAAAATCTTGAAAAGCGAACTTGACTGATAAAGCACATGCGAAGTTTTGTGTCTTCCTCAGCGTGGGTTTACCTTCCTTAGCCCTTTACCACGCAATCCTTGATTTTACGACCACGAAGAAAAAACATTTCAAAACAATGAGGGAAGAGGAGAAAATGCTGTTAAGAGCATGTTCTCCATTTCAGTTTTTTTACTCTTTCAAAGACAAATCCCATCATTTAGTAGTATTTAATTTGTTGCTTGTCAGTGCATCAATTTGGACAAATCTAAAGTGTCTGATAAAAAGTTTTAAAAGCGTTCCATATCTTCACTAATCCCGAATATTAAATTTCATTATTACCAGGATCAAAACACTTAGAGTACCATGTCTACGTGTAAGCGTTTAATCAATCTTTATCAGGGTATATCAAAATTTATTGAACATCATTTCAATATGTAGCTTATGCGTCCACACCCTTTCCCACACAATCCCGAGGTACTACGACCCTGAGGACAAAGGGGCTTTTGAATACAATGTGGAAAAAAGAGAAAACGCCGGCTATCCCATAATTTAAGTCACAACTAGTTTGTCGTCTGTAAGTGCTTTCAATACAGATTAGTCTAAAATTTGTAGTCTGGTATAGGGTTAACCCTTCTTGTAGCCAACACAAGTTAATTCATTCTTAAGGACCAAGATCAGACGGCACAGATCGTGCAGTCTGATTTTGGATCCACAATGTCTGATATCAAGTGAGATATTTTGCTAAAGATACCCAGAAAATGAAAATAGAATAGCATTTTCACTAATTAAAAGTGGTCCATTTTATTCATGTAGAAATCTAGCGCTCTGCATGTTAAAGATCAGACCACACAGAACTTGCAGTCTGGTCATAGATCTACACTGTAGGCCTGCATTTTATTAGATATACTGGAGAAATAGCAACCTTGAAAATGCGATTTTCTAACTCAGCAAACTTAAACATGTTACTTCTTTTATCGTGTGGCACACTATGGGTCAGAATTACTTCTTGACAGCATCGAGTACTTTGATCCTTTACCGAGCAATTCCGTGTGTTGACGAGCCTCAGTGATAAGGCTTTTAGAAAACATTGTGGGAAAAAGAGAAAATGCTGGTAACCAGCATTTTCTCTTTTTCCCACAATGTTTGCTACCATTTCAAAGACAAACTTCATCATTTGAGCGATGTTTAATTTGTCGTCTGCAAATACTTTCAACTTGGATAGATCTAAAAATTGTCGTCCCGCAGAGTTAAAGCATGTCAGCGACATGTTATAAGTAATCAAACACTTCAACTTTCTGTTCTTCTTGAGCAGTTAGAGGATAGTTACAGTTACAAAAGGAATATGACATAGGTATTGTTATTATTATTATTATTAAATGGGTTTTTTTATTATTATTATTATTAAATGATTTTTTTTTTTTTTTTTTTTTATTTCTTCTTTTATTGATAGGATAGAAAAGATAGTGGAAAAAAAAGAGCAAAATGAGGATTCTCTTAAAAGAAATATTGAATAATATCTTTCTTGTCTCCTTGATTATGCCAAGTTGATTCTACCATACCCTCATCAATAATACTTGAAGCCAAGCCATGGGTACTGGGCGACACCAATGTCTGATAAATAATTTAGCCATGCACTGTGAAAAGGGGGTTTAATGCATCTGCAAAAAGTATCGATTCAGGTCAGCCTGCGCAGTCCGCGCAGGCTGGCCTGGATCGAAATTTTTTGCTATCGGTCAATTTTCTGTGTGCCAAAGAACCAGTCTAACCCAGGATTCGGCCGGTTGTTAGACAAAATAGATTTTATGGATCCATGATCATGTGATGACTTGCTTAGTAGAATGCATCACGGAGATGCATTTAATTTCCTTTTGCCCGAGCATGACTCAATTATAGGAACATTCTCAATCTGAATTTGACATTATAGAATTTGAAACAGCTACATAAAATTAACTGAGCCACATTTTTGAGCTTTGCTTTCTTTAAAGTTTCGTTTATAATTAAATAATCACTCTATTTCCGTTTCAAAACATGTAATAAATTTCTTCCCTTTTGGTGAAAATTTACAATAAAAAAAAATAGCAATTCCATATAGGCAAAACCTGTAATTATTCTATTTATGCTCCGTACTTCAAACAAAACTTGCTGGTTTTCAACAACCCTACACCTCTACCTCTCTCTGTCTCTCTCTCTCTCTCCTTCCCCGTCACAACTATGCAAAAAAGAACTACAAACTGTCGGCCTACACAAATTTCTAGACATTTCAGATTAATGAACAGCTTAAATAGCTCAAACGGTAAAGCTTATTACTCGATAACATCAAGTCTCAAGCCACTTTAGGGTTGGGTTCGAGCCCTACGGCCGGCCAACTAAAATTACATACATGTATTATCTTGCGGATAAGACGTTAAACCGATGTCCCATGTAACGGTGCTTTACACCGAGCATGTAAACAGGCTTAACATAAGATGTGTTTTGTCCTGTATTTTGCACTATTCCCATAACATAACTAAAAGTCCTCTGAGGGCGTCGCCCATATGGGCAACTGTCGGCGACAATAATTGAACAGAAAATAAAATTTCATACAAACAGTTTCAAAATATTGACGATTTTAAGATAGACATTCATTTCCCGATTCATCAATTTTGAAACGGGGTTCGCCGCTTACCATGGGTTTCATATTTTAATTGTTGTTGTCTGCCACTGACATTTAGAAATGGTGTTCGTTTTAACAAATACTTAACTTCAAACAGAATCTGGTGTTTTTATGAAACGAATATCGAAGATCGCAAATGGATTTTGGCTAAAGATAGACGTTCTTAAGAAATCTTGGTCATTGACATTTACAAATAATTTAGGCCTGGCTTTTAAGCCTTTACCACACAGTTCCGAGTTTTAAAAAACCCGAAGAAGAGTGCTTTTGAAAACATTGTGGGAAAAGGAGAAAATGCTGGTACCCAGCATTTTCTCCTTTTACCACAATACTTTGTACCCTTTCAAAGACATTTCCTAATTTTTGCAATATTTAATTTGTTGTCTGCAAATGCTTTGAGTTTGGACTAGTCTAAAATTTTGTTGTCTGGTAAAGAGTTAAACAAATACTCAGCATAGATGGGGTGGTGGCAATTGGATTGAAAAATTGGGCATTGTTATTGAAATTTATGTAAAATCCCTCCGATGTACTTAGCTAAACTTTTTTTTTTTTCTGTTTTTGTAATAGTAGTTACCAAAGCTTTTTACTTTCGTGTTCTTTGCTTCTCCAGCTTGTATAATTTCTTTGCTCTTACAAGACAGACTGGAACTGTCACTCGGGTAACCGTGCAATTATATTATTTACTTCACTACTTTCCAGACGACAAAATATTGCCATAACTGAAAGCATTTGCAGACGAAAATTATATGGCTCAAATGGTGAGATTTTCAGTCTATGAAAGGTTAGAAAGCATTGTGGGGAAAGAAATAAATGTTGGTGAACAACATTTTCTTCTTTTCCAACAATGTTTATAAGTTTTCTTTCGCAGTCTTTAACCCTTTACCACATAATCCTGACTCTTTCAACCGAGATGAAAAAAAAATATTTAAAACCTTGTGGGAAAAGGAGACAATGCTTGTAACCAGCACCAAGGCACTTTTTCTCTTTTTCCCTAAATTGTGTTCTACACCCCCAAAGGCACATTTCATAATGCTATCAATTTGGACAAATCTAAAATGTCGTCTGGTATTTAAAGAGTCAAAGGATGAAGTACATGTATTAAATAACTAATGCGGCAAGATCATGCTTCATCTATATCTATCAATTACAGTTCGACGTGGCCGCTCGTGTTTAAAAAGACCCATGACACACAATGAACACGCGGAAATTTACCGATAGCGAAATTCGAGCCTACACCAGAAACAGGCACGAAGAGAAAAACTTGGGAATAAGGCTGAAAAAACTTACACAAGAACTTGGTGAATTTCACGATTTGACAGCAAAACATCGCTCGAATCTCATCGAGGAATGTCGTCAGATGAGAAAAACCTCGGGCGGAAGTCCTTCCAGAACACTGACAACGCCGGATGAGAGCGATTTCGAATTTTCTACCTGTGTGAATCGTCCATGGGCCTATAGTGTGATGGAGACAACATATAATGTTGTATACCAAGAAGCCGTGATACCAATACCGAGGCGTTTAGGTCATAAATGTATGTCTCAAAAAGCTAAAAGCTTTTGTGGTGAAAATAATGATAAAAAATCAACAAGTTCCCGAGTGTTCTCATCAAAAAGCATGATTAACCCAATAACGAATCAATTTCTACCCACAAATCAAAGAGAAAACACGATGCCGATACCGTCCTGCGACAGTCATAATGTGTTCAGGCCCGTTAACGCAGAAAACCTACCTGACCATAACGCCGAGCCGATTTCCGAGAGTCGTAATCCTGAAGGGACTGGCGCCTTAACAGGGAATGCAACGCTAACAGCATCTGGCCCTAGGAATGAGTCTACTTTTCCGCCGGACTATCATGATAACAATGGCACACTTATTGACCATAGTACATCGTTGGACAATGATTACGTCGATACAGGGACAACTAATGACGCCAGCATTTCTTCTTTAAACATGCAAACCAAAATCGATTACGAAAGCAACAACACATATGTAAAAAATAATTATACCGAAGCCATCAGACAATATAACACGAAGATCATCAGTCTACCAGCTGTATATAAAATTGATTCGGACGACTATCAGAATTTAATGAGAAAACGCATGATTCGTCGAGCAAGATCCAGAACTGAGCCTACACAGACTGCCTTACCCACTGCAACAAACGATAACTCTGTCACAGAGGGTAAGCAAAAGACAATCGCAACCGTCGCAGTCAAAGAGGCGAGGCAAGACAACCTTGAGACAGAAAAATTCTCTACGGGAATGAATAATGACAACGATAAGTATGAGAATCAAAGTGTGAAAAGAGGGAAAGAAAAAGAACTGAACGTTTTAAAATCTTTAGATTCCACGATGACCGAAGCCTACTGCGTGAAGGCTGCAGACACCGTGGTTTACCGCGGTAAGTCGATTCATAACTACATACGACCTGAGGACAGATACAAACTGGATCCTTTGATCATAAAACGAAGGCAAAATCGAATGGATAAATTATCCAAAGAAAGTGCGACATTTCTAAAACGTGTAAATCATGAAAATATTCGGGTAGAAATTGCTTTTCCAAGGTCGACACGTAAACGTCTTCTGACACGCCTTGTTGATGAAAATAACTTTGGTAAAGGTAGGAAACGGAAAACTGGTGACGAAACGTACATTCAGAGTAGAGTAGAAGATTTTATAGTTTCGATTTCAAATTACGTTTTTCGGCAACGGTTGGATGAAAACAAGTGAACTGGCAGTGGTGTATCTAGACGGGTAGAAAACGCTGTAAGAAAATGGTGGCTAAAACTCTTAACTCAGGACTGTTTGTATACAGTTACTAGTAACTCATGGTCATTTTAAAGTTTGGAGCGCCAAATAAACCTGATAGGCATTTACAGTCAAAAACAGGACACAAATGCAAAGTAATTGCAGTAGTTATAAATAATAGTCATTATCATTTGGCTTGCAACACGCGAAAAGGGGCATTCGGACATTTGCGTAAAGTGTCGTCTCGGATTAGCCTGCGCAGTCCACGCAGGCTAATCCGAGACGACATTTTACGCAAATGTCCGAATGCCCCTTTTCACGTGTTGCCGGCCATTTTGTATTTGTGTCATGGGCCCGGTTTCATGGAAAAAAAAGTCTGCTAAAGGACCCCATTTCCGACCTAAGTTGAGTTTGTTATTTATGACCCATTTTACTAATATTAACAGACTTAAGAAACATTCTCCAATCCCAAGTTGACACAATATTTCGCACTCGACTCATTAAGATAATGGACTTGAGTCTGTTAAAACGACAAACATTCATTAATTTGCTGAGCTGAATCTGAGACTTTGTGTCAACTTAGGATTTGAGAATGGTTCAAATGGCTGTTAATGTTAGTGAAATGCGTGTGAAATAACGAAGTCAACTTAAGTCGGTAAATGAGTCTGTTAACGGACTTAAGCAAAATAAGAGACTTAAGTTTTTTCGTGAATCAGTGCCCTGTTTCTTAAAAGTAACTTAAAAGTGCTTGTTACAAGCATTTCCTTTTCCCAGAATGTTTTCAAAAACCCGCTTTCATTCGTTAAAACCTTGGATTGTTTGGAGAAAGAGTTAAAGCTATTGATGACAAAAAAGTTTTGTTAAAATGAAGTGCTATGTATGGTAGACATAGTATGAAATAAAGATGAAAGTACTTTTTCTAACTTTTTATTGGTCCAAACGAAAAACTATTAATAGAGAAAGCAGCTATAATACATAGAAAACAAAGACCTTTTTAAAAGAAAACTAACCATATCACATTCTAAAGTTCGATGAACAGAATTTATGATCTAAGTATGCTTATGATAACTAAGTATATATCGACATGGAGAGGGCCTTTCACAGCTTATGTTTCCTTTGCGGCCATTGAAAATCAAGATCAAACTGCACCAAACGTACAGTCCAATTTTAGATCTATGCAGTCCAGGATGGTCTTTTTTTTTTTTTAACGTAATCTACATTTCAACTGCCATATTGTTGTCCCCCCCCCTTTCCTTATAATATGGCCTGCAACACGCGAAAAAGGCATTTAGACATTTGCGTAAAGTGTCGTCTCGGATCAGCCTGCCAGTCCGCGCAGGCTGATCTGAGACGACACTTTCCAACTACATTCGATTTTTTTCCTACAGTAGACTTGCGCGAAACAGAATATTATAAAAGAACGGAAAGTGCGCCGGCTGATCTGGGACTTCACTTTATGCAAATGTCTGAATACCCCTTTCCGCATGTTGCAAGCCATATCTGTTTTGTTTAATAGGCTTTCCAAAGTTGGATTATTTACCAAACAATCCCACGTTCGGGGAATAAGCATTAAAAAATATACCAAACAGTCCCACATTTTAACAATCTTCGGGGAAGAAGCATTCAAAAACAAAGTAGGAAAAAGAGAAAATGATGGAAACCAGCGTTTTCTCTTTTTCCCATAATGTTTTCTGGTCTTTGAGAGATAGATCTTATCTGAACCACATTTAAACTGTCATGTTCAAATGCTGTCATTTTGAAAGTTAATTACAGGTGATATGAGTGCAAAGGATTATAATTATAGCTCTTTATAACCTTATATCAAACAATCCCAACTTTTAGCAACCCAAAGGAAGAGACCTGAAAAATTTGCTGGCTACAAGGATTTTTCCCTTTTCCCATAACGTTTTCTACCTTTTGAAAGACAAGTTCGTGTTTTGAGTAACATTTGTCATCTGCAAATGCTTTAATTTGAACAAGTATAAAATGTTTTTGCCTGGTAAAGAGATAAAGGCAGTGCAGATCAAGATCAAAGTACATTACACGTTCAGGGCTGGCCCTCGCTCTTCTCATCAACCTTTCCTTTTTACAGGGACTGCTCCTTCTCATATTTATTTTTCACCAAACAACAAAATACTGAACTCAGTCAATTTGAAGGCATTTGCAGACATTTAATCATCCTTAAAAGGGCATAAAATATTGTGAGAAAAAGAAAAAAAGCTTTTACCAGCATTTTCTACTTTTGGAACAATGATTTCAAAATTCTCCTTCCTCTGAGCATAAAAAACATAAGATTTTTGGTAAAAAGTTTTATGCACTATACAGATGATGTTCAGTAATGAAGAAAGTATGTTGAATTAAAGTTAAACATTTCATTGTATCTGAGCAAACATTCCGACACCGGGATGATATCTAACAGCTGAGTGATGTCAATAGATCAGAATGTTTTAGGAAAACGTGATTTTTCATGTATCCCTGCAAGCTTGAGTTGGTTTCAAATACACTTGAAATCAAGGCCAGTTGTTTTTTTATTTTGGAAATAAAATCAGAATTATCAAATTTCCTAGAATAGCATTATGAATAAAGACACATAAAAACAAGGCTATATATACAAACAAAAATAATTTTTATATGCAAGAGTAACCCCTCTCTCAAAAGGGGCTTTTAAACAGGAAGCCTTCTTGCTAAAAAAAAAAAACAAAAAAACTCATGCTAATCTTACCTAAGCAGTTTCCCATTTGACGGTTCCATCCAAGTTGACAGTTCAGTAGTACTTTTTCTAAGTTTCCTATTTAGAAATACCTAGCATCATTCCTATGTAAACGTTCTTTTGGACTTTACTCTATAAATGTTCCACATTACGAGCTATTTCCTCTTTTGCTAAAGTGCTTTCAAAACTGGTATGTTGTATATAATGTGTAGCTTGTAATGTTTTGAGTCCTTAACAATCCTGAGTTTTAACAACCCTGAAAAAAAGCTTTTTAAACACTGGGGGAAAAGGAAAAGATGCTGGTAACCAGCATTTTCTCCTTTTCCCACAATGTTTTTTACCATTCCCTCAGAAATTTTATCATTTGATCTGTTTAAATTTGTTGTCTGCAAATGCTTTCGATTTAGACCAGTCCAAACTTTTGTTGTTGTGGTAAAGAGTTAATCCGAGTCTATACACCATAGAAATACATGTATTACTTTCCTAGAGATTTGTTCGCACTATACAGTTTACATAGGTAATATCTTACACACTGGCTTCGTCCACAGGAGATTCGATTCTCAAAGAGACAGGCAAGAATATAAATAAAGGTATCAAGGGTACACTGTAAGTGTTTACTAAACGGCAACATTTTAGACTCATCTAATAAAATTCCTAAACACTTTCTCTTTTTTCAACAATGTTTTTGCAAGTATTCCTTAAGGTTAAATAATTATTATATTGTTGCTATACTGTTTGGTAAAGGGTTCAGATAATTAAGATATGATTAACTCTTCAACACATGACAAATTCCAAGAATTATCCAAATTGAAAGAATTTGCAGACCACAAATTATATGTACATGTAGCTTAAATAATGGAATTTGTCTTTGATACGATAGAAAATATTGTGGGAAAAGGAGAAAATGCTGGTTACCAGCATTTTTTCTTTTTCCAACAATGTTTTCAAAATTTTTCTTTGTCAAAGTCATTTAAAAGTCAGGACACTGTGGTAAAGAGTTAAACCTGTACCAAACGTGTTAAAATGATCCCAAGGAAAAAAATTTTGGAAAACATTGATGAAAAAGAAAAAATTGCTTGTAACAAGCAATTCCTCCAAATATTTGTCATTTGGGAAAAGGTTGATATAATCCACATTTGTCATTTTCAAATGCTTTCTACATTGATGAGACTAAGATTGTTTTCTTGTCAGAAGTAAAATGATCAGAATATGAACATCTTCAGATAAAATGCTTGTCTCCTTTTTTCCAGAATGTTTTCAAGGACAAATCCCATGGGTGAACCACACAAAATGTGCTGTATACAAAATTTTTCAATACAGACAAGTCTAAAAGAAAGTTTGTACACTTAAATGTTCACTACATGTACAGGTATACCCTAGATACCTTAAGAGGTATTGTTATATGGCATACAGTCATTCATGTTTCACTACCAACAAGAGTATACATTTATAAGATTAAAAACAAAGCTAATCAATATTACAACTTGAACGGTTGCTGGCCAACAAATAACCCCCGATACTGGATCAGGAAAAATATTCAAAGGGCTGTTACTCCAGTTATAATTGGCCCTGCACAATGAAAATTGCAGAGTTCCCATGGTGGAAAAGCTTTAACATTGCTACTGAAAAGAACAAGGACAAAGTAAAAAATCCTAGAAACCAGCATTTTCTCCTTAACTCCTAATGTTTTCTACAAACATTTTGAAGACAAAAAGAATTACTTTAGCCACATGTGATATGTTGTCTGCAAATACTTTCAATTTGGACAAGCCCAAAATTTTGTTATCTGATACACAGTTTACTTCCTTGTTGGGGTATCATTATCAACTTCAGTTTGTATTGCTCGTATGAGCAATCACATCCGCTGCTACAAAAAAGCTGTACATAAAAATTTCTGTGCAAGCCTTAATGTTCCTGTTAAATAATCTATCCAAATAGAATGTCAATAAAGGTTTTGCCATAACTATGTCTACAATAAAATGAGATCCACATTTTTGCTGTCAGAGATAGAGTAATTAACATGGCAATTACATAGCCACATTTTGACTGCTTCAAAACAACAAGATAAACTTGACATCTAAGCATCCACAAGATAAACTTGACATCTAAGCGTCCTTTCAACAGCTGAACAAGGAAAATACATTTCTGTATTCTGATCACCTAAAAAGAGTAAGCCAGAGGCTTGACATCTAAGCATACCTTTAAACAGTTCAGTAATGCAAGTACATTTGAGCCATGCTCTGTGAAAATGGGGCTTAACGCATCTGCATGATACCAAGCAAGTCATCAACTAATTATGGATCCATAAGATCCATTTTGTAGAACAACTGACTGAATCATGAGGCACACTGGTCCTTTGACATGCAGAAAATTGACTAAGAGCAAAATGTTTCAGCCTAGGTCAGTCTGCGCAAGCTGACATGGGCCGATACTTTTTGCAGATGCATTAAGCCCCCTTTTCACAGAGCATGGCTCATTTCTAAATTCTGATTGCCCTGAAAATACTCAGCAATAGGTTTGATATTTAAGCATGCTTTCAACAGCTAAAAGGCTTTAGAAATAACATTTAACCCTTTACCAAACAACCCTGTGTTTTAATGACCCAGAGGATGAAGGCTTTTGAAAACATTGTGGGAAAAGGGGATAATACTGGTAACTCAATTTTTTCTTCTTTCCCAAAATTGATTTCAACCCTTTTTAAGACAAATCTCATTATATCATACATATTGAATGTGTTATCTGCAAATACTTCCAATATGGAGAAATCTAAAATGTTATGACCAGAAAAAGAATTAATCTTTAGATGGCTAATAAAGACTTAAGCCTTACAGCGCCAAATAAACCCTAATTCTTGAAATAAGAGCCTAAAAAGAGCAGCAAAGGGTAGCTACTGTCCAGAAAGTCTCAGCAAAGGGTGCAGTGTAGATCAAAGATCTGATTGCTTATTTTGTGCAGTCTGATCTTGATCTACACTGCCCACTGAGGCATCTATACTACTGTAAAAGGGTTTTAACCTTTTACCAGACAACAAAGTTGTAGAATCATCCAATTTGAAAGCATTTGCAGACGACAAAATAAACACGACTCAAAAATTGAAATTTGCTTATGGAAGGGTAGAAAACATTGTGGGAAAAGGAGAAAATGCTGGTTACCAGCACTTTCTCCTTTTCCCATGATGTTTTCAAAAGGCCTTTTTCCTTCGGGTTGTTAAAAGTCGGGATTGTGTGGTAAAGGGTTAACTCTTTACCACATAATCCCGAGTTTAACAACCCTGTGAAAGAAGCCTTTTGAAAACATTGTGGGAAAAGGAGAAAATGCTGGTAACCAGCATTTTCTCCTTTTCCCACAATGTTTTCTAATCTTTCTGTCACAAATCCAATCATGTGAGCCACATTTAAATTGTTCTCTGTAAATGCTTTGGAGCTAGACCAGTCTGAAATTTTGTCGTGTGGTAAAGAGTTAAGGGTTGATCTAGTTTTGATCACCTGTGACAAGCATTAACCACACAAAGTCATTAGATATGGTATGTTAACCTATTCCATGAGCTTCAAACATTATCAAATCTAAGGCTATACAAGTTTCTAATCAAAAACTAAAAATCTGTAAAAACAATTTTAAACACTACAATATTTTACATCTTCCTCTTTTCTACAAATATGAAAACAGAACACACCAGATTTAAAAAAAAAAAAAAAAAAAAACCCAGTCTGCAGTTTGTTTGCACTCAGACAGCTATAACCCTGTTTACGACCCTGAGGCAGAGGGCATTTCAAATCATCATAAGAAAAAGAGAAAATGCGGGTACAGCAGTTTCCATTTTTCCCGCGATGTTTTCTTTACTTTCTGGGGCAAATTCAATAAATCAAGCCATGTAAAACTTGTGGTCAGCAAATGTTTACAATATGACCAAGTTTGAAATTTTGTTGTCTCATAAAGAATTTGCTGTGAAGATCATTTCCACTACATGACAACATACATCAAACTTCATCTTTATCTTCATACAATTACAAAGAAATCATTAACTAAACCTTTGGAACACTGAGTACAACTTTACTGGATTTGGTAGACAAGATGGATCAAGATCAGACTTCAAAGGATATGTTAAAAACATTGTGGAAAGCTGGAAAAGTGTTCATTTTGGACCATTCTCCTTTCCTCATGTGGTCTGTTGCATGACACAACATTGTCAGAAGTGTTAATATCTCAACCTTTTACCACATGACAAAAATGTAGACTTGTCCAAATTGAAAGCATTTGCAGACAACAATTCAAATGTGGCTCAAATAATGGAATTTGTCTTTGAGAGTGTAGAAAACATTGTGGAAAAGGAGAAAATGCTGGTTACCAGCATTTTCTCCTTTTTCCCCACAGTGTTTTCAAAGGGCATCTTTTTCAGGGTCGTTAAAACTCGATATTGTGTGGTGAAGGATTAACTCTTTATCAAACAATCCAGACATTTAAACACCCTTGCTTTTGAACACTTTTGAAAATATTGTGGGAAAAGAACAAAATACAAGTAACTAGCATTTTTTCCCCTTTTCACACTCTTTTTCAACCTTATTTAAAAATACACCCCACATTTTTGGCCACATTTAATTTGACATCTGTAAGTGCTTTCGATTTGGACAAGTGTAGAATTTTGTCATCTGGTAACAGGTTTAGGAGAAATAAATAACAATCAAGACAAATGTGAAATCTGTCTCATAGAAGTCGATATTTCTATACCCAAATGCAAGGACATGTCCCCCACCTCAATACCAAATATAAAAACAAAATATCAAAAAATTAAGAAATAAAAGAGTAAACACAGGGTTAGAATACAAACAGGGATTATTTTCACAGCAAACTAGCCAACTTATAGTACAGGAAAATGAAACAGAAATATATTGAATCCTTTACCCAACCAACCAAGGTTTTAATGACATCTGAAGTTGAAAGCTTTTGAAAACATTGTGGAAAAAGTAAAAAAAAAAATGCTTAAAACCAGTATTTATGGTACTCACTTTCCCACAAGTATGTTTTATATCCTTTGAAACACATATTTCATTATTTGAGTAACATTAAATTTGCTTTCTGCAAATGCTTACTATTCGAACAAGTCTAAAATTTTGTCTTGCGTTTTCTGAAGGGTTAATCCAAAATTGCTTACAATAAAGATAATGCTACGTAAGCAAACCATAGAACAACATCCTGAGTGAACAATATCTGCAAAATACCCTTGACACTAGCAAAGCATTTTTCTTAATATCAAACACAAGTCATGTGATACAAATCTAGAGAATAGGACCTGAACTAAGAAATAAACTCGGAGAAAAACAAAAATTACCTGACGCATGTTGCAAACAAAATATACTCATGCACACACATTTAATTAATATATAAATGTATACATATATATATACAGTCTCTAGCGGTAAAAATAACTAAGAAAAAAAAGATAAAACAGTGTTACCTTAATTAATCCTTTTTCATATAAAATCAAAACAAAACTAAATTTTTTTTATATTGGTAATAAAGTAACCTGTATGTTTATATTTTGAGTAAAAAAATGTTATCTCTATAGAAGTAAACATGTGTGCCTCACACATTACATAAAAATATGTTCTAAGAGGGAAGTCTGGTTATTTCAATAATACTCAACAGATCAAATATATCTTTCCTTTTGCCAAGTGATATTAACCCTTTTAACCCTTTACTAAATAATTACATGTCTTTAGGACCCTTATAAATCAGGCTTTTGTCAATATTTCAGAAAAGGAGAAAATGCTCATAACCAGCATTCTCTACTTTTCCAACATTATATTCTAGCCTCAAAAAGACAAATCAAAAATTTGATTCAAATATAATTTGTCATTATGGACAGGTCTAAACTTTCTTTGCCTGGTAAAGTTAGAAACTTCCATACAAATGTGGAATGCTCTAAATGGTGAAGTTCCTGTTACATATCTTTGAAACCTGACACACAAAAAGCACACAAAACATATAATTAAAAATTTCCAGACTATTATCTTCCCATGCAACTTGTACTGCATAAACACTTCTTGCATTGATTAGGTTTTCTAATTCTAATTGGTCATCATTCTACCTGAAACAGGTCCTTTATGTCTGCTAACGCTTTACAAATCCTGTCGCCGAATCTAGATGCACTCTGAAAGATATATTTATAAAACAAAAACTTGTCAAAAGATTACATATAGAAAAAATGAATCTTGCCATGTCAAAAAATGGTAAATTTTCACATCTAGGATTGTTTTACCGACTCTTCTAGATCACACCTAGAATTTTACCAACTTTTCTAAAGCCAAGTCGAACTCCACATTCAAAGACAAGCCATCTGATTGTTATATATGAAATGTCTTAACTCTTTACCAAACCGAAACCCATAATTCAGACTCATTCAAATTGATAGCATTTGCAGACAACAACAAAAACGTGACTCAAAAATTGTAATTTGCTGGTTACCACTTTTTTCTCCTTTTCCCACTATGTTTTCAAAACCTATTTTCTTCAGGGTCATTAAATCTCAGGTTTGTTTGGTAAAAGGTTAATTATTAGTTCAAAGAATCTGCAGCCCTAGGCCTTATGGTTTCAGACAAGAAGAGTATTAAAAGACTTTCAATATTTCAGTTTTGTTGCTACAGCAACCAGAGTTTTACTGGAATCAAAAAATTTGAAGAAATTCTGGAGAGGGCCATGGCAGAACAATTTCTGTGAAGTTTGGTCAAAATTGGAAAGGTAGTTTCAGAGAAGATGTTTGAAATAAAAGAATGCACCCACACATAGACGGACAACAACACAGGCACAAAAAGGACACAGGGTCATGTCATAAGCTCATTAGCCTTGGTCCAGTGGACCTAAAAATTATCATATAGGTTTGACTACAAAGCTGACAGTATACATTCGAAACCAGACTGCACACATTGTGCAGTCTGATCTTAATCTATGCCATCTGCAAAAGCCCTGTTTTCATTCATAGCACACAAACAGCCAGCAAAAGAAACAGAAATGTAGTTGTACACTTACAGTTGCTGGACAGGAGTTTTTGCAGCTGATGTGGAAGAACAGAACATCTTCTCCAGCAATGATGTAGGACACACCATATCCGTCATCAGCCACAGGTCCGAACCCACCACCACCTGATATACGGTTAGGAAACTGCTCTAGGTTCAGTTTATCTGTCTGGGTGTGAGGGGTCTACAGAAATACATGTACGATAACAATTTAACATTTACACAAACATCCCTAGAATTACAAATGTACATCAAAATAGCAAAAATAAGCCCTACTGCACCTCCTTCCAAATTCATTCGCTACCTTTAAGCTGTACAACCCCTCACCAAATAATTTCATGTTTTTATGAAAAGTAGAAATTATGGAAAAAATATTTTCAGCATTTTCTCTTTTTCCAACAATGTTTTGACCCACACATGATATCCCATTATTTCAGCGTCCTTAAATAGGCTATTTGGTCTGCAAATGCTTATAAAATGGTTGAATATAAAATATTCGATAACCAGTTAACAATGGCATCCCTTTAATGTACCTGACTTGTTGAAAGTCTCCAGGGCTCACTTAAGACCTCAGTCAAGAATGGGTTATCCATTTCCAGGTACTTGGAAACGACATACAGACAGAACAGATGTCGATCAATGCCCCGTCCAGTCATGGCATCCCTGTAACCCATCTGGTGACGTTCTGTGGCCTTCTTGAACAGCTGTATCCTCTCTTCATTCTGAAAATATCAATTATGGTGTTTCTCTGTTTCTTTACTGCATGTATAGCAACGTTTTCTACAGCATTCTAATTTTTTCCCCCGTGTTGTAAATGCACCTTTCTGTACATTTCAGGTATCCCTGTTAACCTGAGCTTTGAACAACACACTTTCCAGGCCAAAAGGCTGCTTTTCCCCAAAGCCAAACACAATGTTCCCAGATGGAAAGGAAGTGAATTCTAACAGTATCATTTTCACCAATCTTCAAGTGTTTGGCTAAGCTGGAATTCAGACTCACTACCCATATATTATTATCCCAGAACATAACTAGCGCTGTCCAGGCTTAGATCAATGATATATTGTCTACAATAAGTTACCAAAGAAAAAGTTGTTAAGAGATCCAATCAGCTGTTGGGTTATTAAATCCTATGAACAATATTTCTTCACTTAAAACTATGATATGTATACTCTTTCAAATAGTTTTATCTAGATGATTCTAACAAGTAACGACAATGTAGTTTCTAGAAAAGGGCTATCCTGAGATTACTCTGTGAGCCAAAGTATTCTCCTGTACTAGCCCCCTAGTGGTTGTTGTTCTTTCAATCTTTGTATTTCCTTTTTTGTTCAAGTATTTCCTCGAAAGCGCTGTAATATTAAACTTTCCCGGCATGAATAAAAGTTAAAAAATTAGATCAATCATTCTTAGATACTTTGCAAAGTCCATTTGGCATTAGTACTGCTCTGGGAAGAATTTTTAAGAATCACAATTTCTTGTATATTGTTTCTAATGAAAAGAATCCTTAAATTCCTTGTCCTAACAATGTTTTACCTCAAAGTTTTAAGGAGTCAGGTTTAGCAACAAATCAATCCACTGTTTTAATTCTTAATTTAAGACAAGCCATCTGGTTGGCTGAGATGCTCTGACAGTTTGCCTTGGAATTCTGAACAAGAATTAAAATTAGAATGGTTGGTAACCAGCACATTTCAATGGCTGCATATTCAAATAACCGAAATTTTCCAGCAAATAAGAAATATTACCGTCTTTGAAGGGTCTTCCATAGCTTTGACAAAAGCACAAGATTCCAGGGTGCACGGTCTAACTGTCTCTGTTCTACCTTCTCTAAACAATCGTGTCATACTGGATTCATATGTTAGGTCAAACTTTCCTGCATCCTAAGATTCAAAACAGAAAAGCTGAGGAACACACTGTTACTGATTAAACCCTTAATTTCAGTATTTTCAAACTATGGATGAATCTAAACAATGCACCCTTTACCACACAATCCTGGCTTTTAACAACTCTAAGATTGAAGCCTCTTGAAACTGTTGTGGGAAAAGGAGAAAATGCTGGTAACCAGCATTTTCTCCTTTGTCCACAATGTTTTCTAACCTTCCCAAATCAAAATTCACTTTTTTGAGTCACATTTATTTTGTCATCTGCATTGTTCACAATTTAGATAAGTTAAAAATTTTGTTGTTTGGTAAAGAGTTTAACCCTTTACCACACAATCACGACTTTTAACGACCCTGAGAAAGAAGCCTTTTGAAAACATTGAGGAAAAAGAAGAAAATGCTGGTAACCAGCATTTTCTCCTTTTCCCACAACGTTTTCTTCTCTTCCCAAAACAACTTTAAATTTTTGAGTGACATTCATTTTGTGTTCTGGAAATGCTTCCAATTTGGACAAGTCTAAAATTTTGTCATGTGGTAAAGAGTTTAAAAGAGTTAACCATTTTCCACACAATCCTAAGTTTGAAAGACCTTGGAGAAGAAAACTTTTGAAGAAAGTAACCAGCATTTCTCCTTTTCCATCAATGTTTTCTATCCTTCCAAAGATACATTTCAGATATTGAGCAGCACTCTGTCGTCTGCTTTAAATTTGGACAAGACTGAAATGTAGTCTGGCACAGAGTAAAGCACTTAATAAATAAAGGATATTTCGGTTTTTTTAGTGAAAGATCGAAATTTATTTCATCGAGTGAGTGTCATTGGTAATATTTTCACGAGTGGATCAGCCACAAGTGAAAATATTACCGATGATGTTCACTCAATAAAATAAATTTCAATCTTTCACTGAAAAAACAAATATTCTATTCATTTTATGCTTCTAACCCCTTTTTCTTTGGGACTTTCAACAAAATCTAGTAGTTGTTTTTTGTAATTCTCTGTGGCATACCTCCCCCCACAAAAGAACATATTATAATATTACATAAGTGTAGGGTAAATGCACATAAATTACAACATATTTCTATCTGGTTGAATAGCACATACTGTTTTCCTAGTTAACTAGTGCACAGGAACTACTGTTTCCACCTTCAATTTAAGAGTTACAGAAATATTTTCGGTTAATTTCACTGGTAGCAACCATGAATTCTCCAACCCCATAATCCACCATTATTTCCAGATAAATTCCTGAAAAGCATGAAATTATAGTTTATCATACCCTGTAATAGGCCAGTTGCAGCGACATCTGTATGAAAGCATCTGGGCTGGTCTTACATTTCTTCATCAATCCTTTACCAAATGCATTGTGCATTAGCAATCTCAAATCAACATCATTCACAAGCTGCTGGGCTACACTCAAACTGTTATGTATAACCTGGACACACTGTAAATATAAATACACAGGAGAGCCATAAGCACCCAGTATTGCTCCAATGGCCAATTAACCCTTTACCAAACAATCCCTGGTTTTTACGACCCTGAGATAGAAGGCTTTTGAAGACATTGTGGGAAAAGGAGAAAATGCTGGTAACCACCATTTTCTCCTTTTCCCACGTTTTCTACTCTGCTGGAAACAAATTTCAATTTTTGAGTTCCGTTTATTTTGTCGTCTGCAAGTGGTTTCAATTTGGACCAGTCTAAAATTTTGTCGTTTGGTAAAGAGTTCAAGCCAATGAGACTTTACTGTTTACTACAACATCCAAACTTTTAATGACCTAGAGGAAGAAGGCTTTTGAAAACACTCTCAAAAAAGAAGAAAATTCTGGTAAGCAGCATTTTCTCCTTTTCCCAAAATGTTTTCTGCCCTTTTCATTTACAAATTCCATAAATTGATCCACATATGATTTGTCATCTGCAAATGCTTTTGATTTAGACAGGTCTAAATTTTTGTTGTTAGGTAAAGAGTTAACCCTATACCAAACAATGCCATGGTTGCACTGAGGAGAAGGCTTTAAAAAACAAAGGGATTATTTCATCATGTGACTTTGACCTTTAACCTATCTGAACAAATGTTCAACATTACATTTCTACACATTAAGGAGAACAAAATAAATGTGCAAAACTATTTTGAAATCACTGATGAAAAGTTCAGGACTGGACAAATCCAGACACAGGCAGTAAAACCTGCACACACACACACATCCATGAGGTCCTGTATGGTTCAGTGATAAAGCCTAGGATTCATAACCTGGTGGCCTCAGGTTAGATCCTCACTTGCAGCACTGGGCTTTTTGTGAGAATGTCCATTGGCAAGACACTTATGAGCCCCAGCTCAATACTGGTTAAACGAAAGACATACATAAATATTTGAGCTGCCGTGGTATAACTGAAATAATGCTGAATGCTACCTTATATTCATGTGCCATTCAATCAATCAGTCAACCACACACCAGCGCTACTTCGCCAAACTGAAGTTGTGACCACTATGTCTTGCATACCTAAAGCTGGTTTGACTAAATTTGCAAAAAGAAACACAGAAACCAAGCAACCCTGAGACAGGATATTTTGCCAAAGTTTTAACTTTAAGATGTTTTTTTTTTCTTTTTAATCTTTCATCTTTGTTTTGCTTGTGCCAGTATGCAGTTTATCTAAACTGACCTGTATGATTACAGGTTTAACTCATACCAGACAATCCCCAGTTTTAACAACCCTGAGGAAGAAGATTTTTTAAAATATTGTTGGAAAAGGAGTAACTGTTGGTAACTTGCATTACTTCCATTTTCAACAATGTTTTCTCCTCTTTCAAAGACAAGTGCCATCATCTTAGGCACTTTTAATTTGTAATCTGCAAATGATTTCAAAATCAAGTCTTAAATTTTGTCATCTGGTAAAGTTAAAAGCTAAAAGTGAAAAATTTATGAGTCACGCTCTGTGAAAAAGGGGTTTAATGAATCTGCAAAAAGTATCCACCCAGTTCAGCCTGTGCAGTCAGCACAGGCTGACCTGGGCCGAAACTTTTTGATATTGTTGATATTGTTCAGTTTTCTGCATGTAAAAAGATCACTCTAACTGATGATTCAGCTGATCTGCAGACAAAATAGATCCATATTATCTGACAACTTGCATTATGAAGACTAAATAAACCCCCTTTAGCAAAAATGCTGCTCATATCTTACTGCTTGTGGAAGATCCCATTCTAGTCTTATAGGATTGGGAGGGTTCATCTCAGGCTCACCCAGCGTGTGACCATCATCTGCATATCTACAGAAAACAAAAGTAACCAATGAATTGCCTTGAATTTACTGCATAACACATTCAAATAAACATATACATTTACAGATCAAAGATTTAAATCTTAAAGCAAAAATTACTGGTTAACTTATCCAAAAAGAGCTTTTATTAATACTGAAAAGTAAAATAGAAAAAGAATTGTTAACAAATAAATACATTTTGATCATTAATTGAACTTTTACTTTAACTGCCTTCAATAATGACTAAATGAAAATTCATTTATCAATTCTAAGAATGATAAAAAGAATTAAACTTACAAGTTTATCAATGACCAGTTTTTCATATAAGAGATCTTACCGAATATGAACTGTATCAACCTATATATTCTAAACATATCTTCAAATATCCCATATCTAAGAGATCCCTAATTTTTACAAAACATTTCAATTATTCAAAGAGCATCAGCTGCAAGTTGAGCAAAAATTCAAGTTATACATAGAAGCTATTGTATTAACTAAATCACCCCTCCCCCCCTGAAAACAAAAAAGAAACAAAGTTTGGACAAATGAACTGAAGGAGCATTAATACTCTCCTTTAATTCTTAACCAAAGGACAAAATTTTTCAACATGACCAAGTTGAAAGCATTTGCAGACAACAAAATATATATAGCTCAAATGATGATTTCTGTCTTTGATATGGATGGAAACATTGTGGGAACAGGAGAAAATGCTGGTTACCAGCATTTTCCCCTTTTCCCACAATATTTTCAAAAGTCTTCTTCATTGGGGTCGATATAACTCAGGATTGTGTGGTACAGGGTAAACTCTTTACCAGATGGCAAAATTTTACACTGGAACCTAACAAAGGCATTTGTAGATGACAATTGATATGTTGCTGTAATGAAGAAATTTGTCTTTGAAAATGCTGGGTAGCAACATTTTCTTCTTTACCTCCAAATGGTTTAAAAGCCTTTCACCTCACGGTCTATAAAACACAGCATTGTTTGGAAATGGGTTATCATGCATTATAGAAAAGAATGGTGATCAAAAAAAATTGAAAGTTTGAAAATGTATGAAATATTTTTGCACTGAAGTAGCTCGTAAAACTTAGCCATGAGATGCAAATTTCTTGTCTGATTCTATCCCTGGTGTGTATAAATTAACCCTTTACAAAATTTTACTGTTTTAAAAACTGAAAGCTTTTGCAGACAACAATCTAATGTGACCCCCAAGACTGAAATTCGTCTTTGGAAGGGTAGTAAACATTGTGGGAAAAGGAGAAAATGCTGGCTACCAGCATTTTCTCCTTTTCCCATGGTGTTTTCAAAAGACTTTTTCCACAGGTTTGTTAAAAGTCACGATTGTGTGGTAAAGAGTTAAAATGATCATTTTAACCCATATTACTATCAGCATATTACAGGGATTTCACAGTTAATAACATCACTAGTGATGATAAATATGATATCATCACTAGTGACGATATAATTTTAGAATGTTTGCCAGAACTACTTTTTTCCTATATTGCTAATATTTCACCATTCTTGATAATTATTAGAATAAAAATGGGTGAATTTGGAAAAAAAAAATCATTTTAACCCATTACCACACAGTCAATTTCAGATCTATCAAAACCATTTTATCCAACTTCTTACAAGGACTGAGGTAAGATTTGTGCCTCTCCACTGCCAAACATTGTTTAGACAATGCTCAATGTGTGAAAGCAGCCAGGTTGCTAATGTTATGTGAAGTACTGGTAAAAGAAACTCCAGGAGAGCCTTGACAGGCATACTGGCCAATGCAGTATAAATGAAATAATATTGAAAAGTAAAAAGCATTTGAAACTAAACAAACAAAGCAATCAAAATTGACTAAATTTAACACAAAGAACAACCAATGCAGAGCAAGGAAAATTTGTTATTTAACAATTTACAAAACAAGAGGGCCAAGATGGCCCTGGATCTCTCACCTGAATTTTTGAGAGGACCATAGCCAATTTTTTTTGAGGTATTGAAACTTTGGAAACAAAATCATTATTTTGCCAAGCAATTTTGAAAAGGTCACCTGTAAAAGTCGTTTCAAAATCTGTCACCACCCCTACAATTATCACCACAGCAATGATTTTGATGAATCAGAATTCTGCAAATAAATTTTTGGATAGATCACCCAAGGACAACTTCTTGAAGAAGAGCACATGCTCGATAGTGACTAAAAACATATATCAAACAAGAGCACCACATGCAGGTGCCAACAATTGGCTGTTGTTTTTCGACGGATAAAAATTTCCCTAACAATTTTTGAAAAGGGTCACCCTAGGAACATTTCTGTGAAATTATCTCAAAATCTGACCAGCCGTTCCAGAGAAGAAGAATTAAGAAATTCCTCTTCATGTCCCTATAGTGCAAATAGCACCCACCACCAGAGCTATGTTTCTCGACAGATCAAAACTTTGCGAACAATTTTTGAAAAGAGTCACCCAAGGAACATTTCAGTGAAACTATTTCAAAATCTGACCAGCGGTTTCAGAGAAGAAGAATTTTTAAGAATTTCTTCATGTCCGTATCGTGTAAATAGCCCACAGCAATCAGAGCCATCTTTCTTGATGGATCAAAATTTCTCGAACAATTTGTGAAAAGGGACACCCAAGGAACATCTCTGTGAAATTATTTCAAAATCTGACCAGCCGTTTCAGAGAAGAAGAATTTTTAAGATTTTCTTCATAGCCATATAGTGCAAGTAGCCCCCCCCATCAGAGCCATGTTTCTTGACGGATCAAAATTTTGCAAACAAGTTTTGAAAAGGGTCACCAAAGGAACATTTCTGTGAAATTATTTTAAAATCTGACCAGAGATTTCAGAGAAGAAGAATTTTTAAGAATTTCTTCATGGCCGTATGGTGCAAGTAGCCCCAAGTCACAAGCGCCATGTTTCTTTACGGATCAAAATTTTGCAAACAATTTTTGAAAAGGGTCACCCAAGGAACATCTCTGTGAAATTATTTCAAAATCTGACCAGCCGTTTCAGAGAAGAAGAATTTTTGAGAATTTCTTCATATCTGTATAGTGCAAGTAGCCCCCAGTCACCAGGGGCAAATTTCACTAAACTGCGTACGCACGAAATTTGCGTACGCAGTTTTTGTAAGCAAGCATTAAGTCTGAAAACAAGTTTCACTGAACTACATAACATAACGATTTGATTAAGAATTTGGATAACATTACGCCACTTCATATGTTTGGGTAAAGTAGGGATCCTACGTGTGTTTATTCAATCCCCCAAAAATTGGCGTAAATCTACGCAGTTTGTTGAAATGGACCCCTGAACCATGTTTCTCGACGGATCACAATTTTGCAAACACTTTTTGAAAAGGGTCACCCAAGGAACATCTCTGTGAAATTATTTCAAAATCTGACTAGCGGTTTCAGAGGAGAAGATTTTTAAAGAATTCTTAGAAAATTCCATTTGGTTGCCATGGCAACCAGAGTTTTTGATGAAATCAAATTCTGTGAACACTTTTTAAAGAGGACCTCCCAAGGAACATTCCAGCCAAGTTTGGTCCAAACTGGCCCAGCGGTTTAGGAGGAAATGATGTTTAAAGAATTGTTGACGACGCACGACACACGACAGACACCGGGTGATCCTAAAAGCTCCCCTTGAGCACGTTGTGCTCAGGTGAGCTAAAAACAAAAATACGAAAAGGTGCAAAAATAAATTTTCTTGTAACATGCTAAGCAATCGCTTCCTTTTTCATAAAGTTTTCAAAAGCTGTTAAATAAAGGAGTACTCTTGGTGAATTTAGAAGCTGTAGATCAAGGAGCTAGAGATACTGTGTAATCCTTTACCACACAATCACATGTTCCACTGACCTTGATGGAATTGTGGGGAAATGAGAATATGCTGGTAACCAGCATTTTCTTCTTCAACCACAATGTTTTCTAACCTGTCAGGCATATCTCATCATTTTAGCCATACTGATTTTTCTGTCTGGGAACGTTTTCTAAGGCCTTTTTTCTCAGTATCATTAACAGGAAGAGTCATGATAACTAGCAAGGCAAAAGTTATATGAATTCAGCTTAAGGTTAAAATGTAATCCTTATTCTCATCTACACCTGTATTAAACTGTCAACATTGTAAAATGTAGAAAATTTCTAAAGGTGTATCTCCCTTGCTCGCAATGTTTTAATGATCCTTTCTCTCAACAATCCATGCAAAATCTTTCATAACTAATTTTACTTCTACTGTCTTACCTGGCCCCAGTAGCGCAGTCGGTAGCGTACAGGACTCAAGAACAGGGGGTCACTGGTTCGATCCTCGGCTTGCCCATTTTCTTTCCGAGGATTGATGATAGCCATTGCGACAAGATTCATTCCTCTCTCACTGCTGATCATTGTTTCGACGATGGTTATGTGGGAAAGCAGCCAGTGGCCTGAAAAGAATATTGTGTGAAATCTCCAGGAAAGCATAGATAGGTGCACTGGACAAAAAATCCAAAAAGTAAAGCACAGAGTCACGGAGACCCAAAACATGGGACAACTCACACACCATGCAGGAAGTCAAGGGAAGATGTGAAAATGCCAAGAAATGAAGACTGCTTTAGTTTAAGAAAAGGTAATCTGATAGCCTGGTACAACAGCTAAAACCTCCTTCAACTGATATACATGTATAGGATTTTATATAAATTGGCACTGGAGATAAATTATATTAACAATTGGAGATAAATTATATTAACCCTTTGCCACACAATTCTGACTTTAAACAATATTGAGAAAGAAGCCTTTTGAAAACATTGTGAGAAAAGGAGAAAATGCTGGTAACCAGCATTTCCTCCTTTTCCCACACTGATTTCTACCCTATCAAACACAAATTCCATAATTTGAGCCACATTAAAATTGTCTTCTGCAAGAGCTTCTAATTTGGCCTACTTTACATTTTTGTTGTGTGGTATAGAGTTAAATAAGTCTAGATAAAACCTAAACCTTTGAAGAGCTTATTTTTTCTTATAGAGTTTAACCATTATTTCTATTATACTCTTCAATAGGACTTTAACAGTGAATTAAATCCTTATAATTCACCAATGAACTTTGTAATTCACTGGTGAATGTTATAACTTTTACTTTTGACATACCACAGACATTTATAGAACATGAATGAATTTTTAGCCAGTAAACATCATGCTTTAATGACATAGTCAACATCACTCAAAACATCATTATTACAACTATTCCATAATTATCCGTCTAGATTCAATCTATCAATTATGCTTGAAAAACGAATATCAACATGAGCAAAAATTAGACGTGAACAGAAAAGTTAAAGTGAACAGCATAAAAGAAATGGGATAATTGTTTGTTTCAGTGTATGATCGAAATTTCTTTCATCTTGTGAAAAGCAAAGGCCATATTTTCACAAGTGGCTTTGCAATTCACAAAAATATAGCCCTCGCTTTTCACTGGATGAAAGGAATTTCAATCAAACACCCAAACAGACAATTATCCTCTATACATGTATATAAAAAGTCAATGAATGTGCAATTATTTCTATCATTTTATCTCAAGAATCAGGGAAATCTACATATTCATGAATGAGACCAACTCATTGCTTTGACAAGTCAATAGTATATATTCAGGTTAAAAAAAATTCAAACGAAGCTTTCTATGAAAACGTAATTTTAACCCTTTACCAAAAAATCCTGAGTTTTAACTACCCTACCACAAAAAAAGTGCTTGGAAAATATTGTGGGAAAAGGAGACAATGCTGGTAGCCAGCTTTTTCTCCCTTTCAAACAATGTTCTAAACTTTCAGAAACAACTCAAATCATTTGTGTCATATCTAATCTGTCATCTGCCAATGCTTTTAATTTGGACAAGCCTAACATTGTGTCAAGTGGCACAGAATTAAATCTGAAAATATTTCAAATCCAGCTTTGAAACAAACACCAACTTCGAGAGTTGACCTGACAAGAAATTTTGTGCTCGACATGTCTTGTTTTTTTTATAATAACAAGCAGGAACACATTGCTTTAAGAAATGAAGTCGCATAATACTCCTATGACATGACAAAATCTTATCTCAAACATAATTTTGTAAAATAAGAAAATTCAAAATGGCTATATGACACTGAAAACAAGGGAGGTTATGTGGTTAAACATTTTTGTCTTTGAAAGGGTGGAAATCTTATAGTAAAAGGAGAAAAAAACTGGCAACCAGCTTTTTCACCTTTTCACACACCTTTTCATCGTCTTCTTCAGAGTAATGAATACATGGGATCAAAATTTTATTGTGAAAGAATGAAAGCTATGGGTAAAGGTCTAAATGTTAGCAATGCAAAAACCCACTTAACCCTTTACCACACAATCCCGACTTTTTGACAACCCTGAGAAAGAAAGCTTTTGAAAACATTGTGGGAAAAGGAGAAAATGCTGGTAAGCAGCATTTTCTCCTTTTCCCACATTGTTTTCTACCTTTCCCATAACATATTTCAAGTTTTGAATCGCGTTTATTTGTCTTCTGCAAATGCTTTCAATTTGGACTAGTCTAAATGTTGTTGTGTGGTAAAGCGTTATCTCTTCACCATACAACATTTTAGATCAGTCCAAACAATAAAACAAAAAATTTCGCCGACTACAAATACCAGTAAAAAACATTGTGGACAAAGAAGAAAATGCTGGTTAAACAGCATTTTCTCCTTTTCCCACAATGTTTCCAATAGTCTATTTCCTAAGAGTTAGCAAAATGCCAGGTTATTTGGTAGGTAAAGGATAACAAGAAAATTTTAAGCATGGTAATTTTTGTGAAGAATTACCTAATAAAGACAACTTTGTGCAAACTTCAGCAGACTTCTTTCAAAATAATATACAGACAACTTTGTGCAAATTTCAGCAGACTTCTTTCAAAAATAATGTCGCAATATGGGATATTGTAAGTAATGAGCAATTTCTTCCTTTGTCGACCCTTGGAGCTCTGGAACTGGCTAAAGTTGCGTTTGCCGACAATGTAGATCAAAATCAGGCTGTACAGCAACATTGAAAGTACAATGCTTATATCCTATTTCTAGATCAGTGCTGTATGAGTTAATATAAAACAATTAATAACATCCCATTTTTGTCTTTTTCCATTGTTTCAATGATAAGTTTCTAAATGCAAAAACGGTTAGACTATATTTGTATATATATTCATTTTTTTTTTAGTTGACATATTTATAGATTAACAAGTGGTTAGAATATATTTGTGCCATGCTCTGACAAAAGGGGGTTTAATGCATCTCCATGGTGCATGATACCAAGCAAGTCATCACATAACTATGGATCCATAAAATTCATTTTTTATAACAACCACCTGAATCATGAGGTAGAAGGGTTCCTTGGCATGCAGAAACTTGACCAACAGTAAAAAGCTTCAACCCAGGTTAGCCTGCACAGGCTGACTTGGGTTGATACTTCTTGCAGATGCACTAAGACCCCTTTTCATATAGCATGGCTCATTCTATTTTGCTAAGACAGAACTAAGAGTTATGCTGTGTAATGCTATAGATGTGAGTTTTGCTCTGTAAGGCTATACATGTACATCACATTTGACTATGGTTAAAATACTAGAAAGTATGGCTTCATTTCTATCTTGTATATCATACATTGAATGTTTATGATGCGAGGAAATACCCAGCAAATATTGGTCAAATTCAATGAAGTTTCTGTTCTTTTCATACCATGGAAATTCTACTCTATCAGCTAACAAAATGTACACAAAGAGCACTTACATATAACCCTTTTGAAACAAAAACATTTTGTTATTCTCAAAATGATTGCAGTTACATTTAGTAAAACAAGGTTTACTTTAGTTGAACTACAGAGACTTCTCTACACAACATAGAGTTGGCAGTGAGAAAAAAGGTTAGAAAAGAAAGAACTATACCCCCTGGGATCACTGGTCATTTCTTCCCACAGGTGGGCCATTATTGGTGCATCACCCCTATGGAAGAGTATGGTAAAACATAACCTATCATTTACATTGAGGGAAACAAAAGCATGGAAATAACAATAGGTCCATGACCTGGTGCCAAACTCTGCAAAAAATGTTAATCTGTTAATGCACAGTCATACAGGCAAGCTATGATATTAATTGGGGAGAAGTGTAATACAGACAAAGTGTATTGCAGCATGCATTCCTATTTTGGAATATGACAGGTAACTTCATATGCATATATGATAGAGAAAGAAAATTAAAAACCCATGCCCAAGCTTTTTCCCCATAGCAGAAATAGAAAGTTCACAACGTATGTATCAAAAAAAGCAAATAACAACTGGCAAGCTGAAACACTAATAAAGCTACTAGAATTTCTACAATGTCCAACATAAAAATGAAGAAAAAAATCAAGTTTTGAATTTATATTAGTGATCAAGGCTTGACAAATCACTCAAATATAGTATATGAGTACGGATTAGAAAGCTTTGAAGTTAAGCAAGTAAAAATACAAGAACTGATAAAATGTGTAAGAACAAGATATCTGAGCTATGAACAAATTGTCATGCATAAGACAGTAACTTGCATAACCTTTTACAAATAAAATTTGGAATAGTAACAAAAAATAAACAGTACACAGTAACTTAAACAAGACACAAGCGCTCACCTAGGAATAAATGAATTAGAATTCATTAAGTTGACGAGATCCTAGTGGTAAAGATTTAAATCACATACAAAATGTTATCAGAGTCCATAGTTGGAATTAAATTTTTTTCCTAAATGAAACAATTGTGTAATATTCATTGACATTAGTGCAGCCCTAACTTTCTTAAGAGTTTTACTGAAAATGTGCTATCTACAGCGCCTCAAAGATTTGTCCCAGAGACCTGCTTCCTGACCCTATGTGACCCATTATCATACTAGTCAGAGATATTATCAAAACAAACTTTCTAGTCCACAGTCATAAGAATTGGACTGAAAATAAGGCATCTAGAGTGTGCAAAAGGTTTTTTAAAGGTCTGTCATAATCTTGGACAAAATTTGACCTATTTTCAAACTAATTTGTAGTATCATCGAGAAAAACGTTCAGACCATTTTTCATGAGTATTGGACTGAAATTTGGCCTCTACAGTGCACACAAGGTTTTTCTAAGATTTGTCTCAGTGACCAACATTTTTTTAATATCAAACTTGACCCATTTTTGAACTTGTTTAAAACATAATTAACAGAAACATTCTGACAAACCTTCCTGACCACAGGTTTGATTTGTAGACTCTTGACAACACACATGGTTATCACTAAATTTGTCCCAGTGACCTACTTTTTTCGCACTGTGTGACCCATTTCAATGTTATCTGACATATCACCAGAACAAACATTTTGAGGAAATTTCATAAGTATCTGACTGAAAAATAACCTCTTGAAAACACAGACATTTTTTTGGAGATTGGTCTAAGTGACCTACCGGTACTCTTTCACCTAAAGTGACCATTGTCACAATCAACTAAGATATTAGTATCAAAACAAACATTCTGACAAACATTCATGAGAATCAAACAGAAAATATGGCCTCTGGAGCACACAAAGGGTTTTTCTATAATTTAGTGCTATGACCTACTTTTTGACCCAATTTGACCAAATCTCAAACTCATGCAAGATATTATAAGACAATCTATCTGACAAATTTTCATGGGTATTGGACTGAAAATATGGCCTCTAGAGTTGACCCCTTTACTTACTTTTTGACCTATCATGACCCATTTTCACATTCGTCTGACATATTATCAAAACAAACATTCAGACCAACTTTCTTAAGAATCACAGAAAAAATATGGTATCTTGAGTGAACACAAGGTTTTTCAAAGATATGCCCCATTGACCCACTTTTAACCCAATGTGACCCAATTTTGAACTTGTCCAAGATATCATCAAGACAATATTTTGACCAATTTTTATGAGTATCAATCTGATAGTGTTGCCTCTAGATTGCACACAAGGTAAATCTTGATGCCTGGACGACAGACGATGGACACAGCATAATCACGAAAGCTCACCGTGAGCACTTTGTGGTTAGGTGAACTAAAAAAACAACAAAAGAAAATGTCAGAGCTTTTCATTCCATATTTTACAAGTTTGTTATAAAAGCCCCAATTATCCCATTTCCAGCATTCATTCTTAGTTTTGTTTCATAATACTGGCATGATGCTTCCTATTATTTCCTTGTTTCATAATGCCACACAGTTAACCTGACATAATTCTAAATAGGTAACAAATGAAAAACAAAAACTACAGTTTCCACAACAAAACCAAACAGCCACATATAAGACTGGCATGCATGATGATGATGATTTTACTGAGCCCACTGAGGCTCTCATACCCTATGCCACTATGATCCTCGGTAACCGTATACTCCCACAAATGTGCCATAATAGGTGCATCTGCCCTGTTAAAATATCAAATCCAAAGGAGAAAAGTAACATAAGTTTAGGTTGGTTTATATTCATATTTTCTCTAAAAAGTAATCATCTTCAGAAAACTGAAATGCAGCAATAAATTTGCACAGCACTTCTCTATGCATATTTTACAAGCTCTGACAAGACAATGAATCTATCATTTGAATGTTATAAACACATACATTTAACAACAACAACACAGGAACAAAGAACAATGAATTGAAGAATAAAAGAATCCAACCACAGTATCTAGATATCATTTTGCCCTTTGTCTGAAGTTGCAGGTAGGTAACCATTCACAGAACAATCCCATGTTTTTACCATCCTATGAAAGAGGGCTTTTGAGAAAAATTATGGAAATAGTGGAAAAAAAATGCTAGTTTCCAGCATTTTCTGTTTTTCCCACAATGTTTTGTATCATTTTAAGGTTAAAACCCATCATTTCGGCAACATTTATTTCATTTTCTGCAATTGCTTTCACCATCGACCAGTCTAAAATTCTGTCATCTGGTAAACGGTTTACAGCATGGAGTGGATCCAGAAAGTATCATCTAAAATTACCTAAATACTTAAATGGCACTTATTACACAAGTATGACCAAAAATCTTTGACCTTTGACTTGTGTCAAGGTAAAGTGGAATCCTACACATTGTGGCATAAAAAACATGGAGCAGACCACCATGGACATATCTACAAACACGTACACAAACTCAAGCTGAAATATCTATATAATAGCTTTATTAAACCTACCACAAACAGGCTTATAATACATAATTATTTCACTCTTAACAGGTATTTTATACTCATGTTGTAATGTACTTTTTGCACCTCCCCCTTCTTTTATTATGGGCAGACAAGCTGGGCATAGTTCATAGTAATGTACATGTAAAATCTAATCTGCTGAGAACAAACATAACAACACCTACAACTTATCTTCCAGAAAAGGCAGAATAGTGCATGATATTTAGATCTTGTCGTACATGTGTATGCATTGTACGCTTTTACTAGCAAGTGTTTTCCCCATATATCAAGAGCCTACACACTGCTACCATAAATTTTATGGTACAACTATAACAAGTGTAAATGGTGCCATACAATTTTCAAGAGGGCTCTAAGGTCTGGTAATTTATACAGTTAAATTACAGAATTATTTAAACATCTCAGAGTAGAATGCACTATTACATAGTTGATGACAGTTTTACAGTTTTATAATCTTAGCTTTTGTTCTGAGAAATCAGCGACTGCATCTCTTCCAAATTCCAAATGATATTTCATAATGCATTTCCTCATAGCATTTGGATAGTGAGATTAATGACAGAATTATATCCTGCACTTGATTACCAGACAGATTTCTAGATGTGTTTATTATCTAATGAACAAGGAAAAGTCAGCATGTACAAACAATTAGTATGTGAGTATATGAACAGAAAAACACCATACAGTAAGCTGACACTACATACACTTTTTAAGTGAACCCAGAATAACTGTAAACAAACTGCGAGAGAGTATTTATCATCAACATTCTGTGAATACATGTACAAGTCACTGAGGTTTACATTGTGAAAACATGTGGCAAAGAAAAAAATTGCTCATGATGAGCAATTTTTCTGTCTCATGTTTTCTAAGCGGCCTGCAAGAAAAAAGAACTGGTCTGCAAGACAAAAGAGATTGTCTAAAGTGTGGTCATACAGTACTAATTTACCCACAGATAACTTTTAGAGGATACTCAACTGGTTATGTGTGATATTAAAAATCTGTCACTAGAATGGGGTGTTACCGGTATGTGGTTGAAAAAACGAGTCCAAAGGACGAGTTTTTTAACCGCATGAAACCCTATTCGAAAGACAGATTTTTAATATCACACAAAATCAGTTGATTATCCTCTTTATTATATTCCTAATTCATCCTTCTTTTTTTCTAATAATTATCAAGAATGGTACAATATGAGCAATATAGGAAAAAAGTAGTTCCGGCAAACATTCTAAAACTACATCATTACTAGTGATGATACCATATTTATCATCATTAGTAGAGTTATTCACTGTGAAATCCCAGTAATTCACTGATAGGAACATAATAAAATGAATTTTGCTGGCTTCCCTGTTCAGGATCATGCCATCTTTTCCAGTGTTCACAGTTATTTTAGGACAACTACACTGAGAATATACAGAAAAACACCATTTAATAAATTTACACCACATACACATTTAGACATTATCAAGAGTATAAAGTTGTATAAACCAATAACCACACAGACCAACTGAAAACCTACCAAAATATAGCACAAATAATACAAAAGAACAACATTTAGAGGTCAGGTATATATTTTTTCCTTGAATGGCAAGCATTGATGGTAAAGAAACAGATGATATTAACAAGCAATTGCTTCTTTTACTTAAAGGTTTCACAAGGCCTGGCCACTGTAGATCATCAAAAGTCGAATCTTTAATTTGTATGGTTTTGGCTTTAAGCTGATTAAGAGTTTATATACAAACAGTCATTTAAAACAATAGTGAAATGAAGGCTGCAAGTCTCAAAACAGTTTGTTTCTCTCAATCGTATCCAAAAATAAGACGTACATATTGCTTTGGTCATAAATTTCAATTGACAAGTCCTCCTGTGTTAATCCAACTATTTCCATTATAGATACACCACCGGCTAATGCATCTACACTAAACGACTTCTGAAATGTTGAGAGAGAGATTAGTATGAGTTGTAAGAACTTGTTTCTCAATCGATGTAAAATAAATATGTTTAAACTAAATGTTGTGATAACTGTGGAAAATGCACCTAAGCAGGCATTTCAAAAACAGATAAAATATATACACCTTTAGTCAAAATAAAGGATTATGATGTGGAAATTCTAGGTTGTTTTTCTCTGCACCACTCACAAAAACATAAAACAGTACAAATCAAAGATCATCCTATATAAAATGTACATGTTCAGTGCAGTCTGATCATGATCTATGTTGTCCACAATGCAACTTCAGATTTTACTTGATATGCTAGGAGATAAACATTTCATATTTTTGAAAAACATGCATAACCCATTACCATACAATCCTTTGTTCTAGTGACTCTTTGGAAAAGGCCTTTGAAAATGTCTTGGAAAAAGTAGGAAATACTGACAACCAGCATTGTCTCCTTTCTAAACATTTGTTGTCTTGTACAGAGTTAACTATTCAAAAGGTCATAAGCATGATACAACCTGATCCCTCATAACCCTTTACCACACAATCCTGAGTTTCAATGGCTTTGAGGAAGAAACCTATTTAACTCTTTACCAAACGACAAACTTGTAGACTAGTCCAAATTGAAAGCATTTGCAGACGTCAAAGTAAGTATGCCTCAAAAACTGAAATTTGTTGTGGGAAGGGTAGAAAACATTGTGGGAAAAGGAGAAAATGCTGGTTACCAGCATTTTCTCCTTTTCCTACAATGTTTTCAAAAGGCTTCTTTCTCAGGATCGTTAAAAGTCGGAATGGTTTGGTAAAGAGTTAAAGCATTGCAAATAAAGGGGAAAATGCTGGTAACTTGCATTTTCTCCTTTTCCAACAATGTTTTCTACCCTTTCAAAGATTGAATTCATCATTTGGGCGACATTTTATTTGTGGTCTGCAAAATGAATGCTTTCAATTCAGACAAGTCTAAAATTTTGCCGTTTGGTAAAGGGTTAACTTGGCATATACATGACATGTATCATTTGAACTGCCACTGTACGATATCAAAAGATATTTCAGTTTACAAATCTCTTTTTTCCATTATTTTTCTCTCTCTCCTTTTATTCCCAATCCATGGATTAATAAATAGAAAATAAAACTGAAGCATGTCAGAACATCCAAAGTACCTGTTAAAATCTGTCTTGCCTTGAATTATGAAGCCAGCATTTCAAAAGTCAAAGTAAAGAGAGCAATGGTTATTAGTCTAAACAGCTTAGAAGTATTCAGCAGTCAGAAAAAAAAAGTGCCCAGAAAAATACCCTAGACGTGCTTCTTCACCGGCCATGTTTTCCCACAAGTGAGCCATTATTGGGGCATCACCCCTGTAAATTGAGATTTATGCAGTCATGCATCACAAAAAAGTTATTTGATCAATAGTTGAGGATAGTATTACTACTCTGTTTTCTGCTCCACAGGCATTGGCACTTGAATTATGCAAAATCCTATTTCAACCCTTCTCCAAATTTGATTTAGAGAGCATGAAGAGAAATATGGCTATCAGTTTCCAAAAAACAACTTCTCTCTTTTTTGTTGCTGTTCATTTTTTCATTATTCTAACCATATGTAATTAGGTTACAGCAGAAAAATGGATTATTACAGGAGTGCTAGAGTCTATTTGTGAAAACAAAGACTTTTTGTAAAGTAGCCGCAAGGTGTAAACAGAAATTTAAGCCAAATGTAAGTTGTACAATAATTTGATATACTAGTACCACAAACTGCTTATTTATGCCAGTACTGTGCAAGCTCTGTTTAGACCTGCTAAAACTTGTTTATGGTAAGGCATAGGAAATGCAAAACAGCTCTGTCAGTTATATTGACATCCACAAGAATATGACATTAAATAAAAATCAACACAATTACATAAAACATAACCGAGCCATACTCTTGAGTTTGGCTTTAACTCTTTACCAAACGACATAATTTCAGACTAGTCCAAATTGGAAGCATTTGCAGACGACAAAATTAATGTGATTCAAAAATTGAAATTTGTTTTTTTTAAGGGAAGAAAACATTGTGGGAAAAGGAGAAAATGCTGGTTACCAGCATTTTCTCCTTTTCCCACAATGTTTTCAGAAGGCTTCTTTCTCAGGGTCGTAAAAACCAGGGATTGTTTGGTAAAGGGTTAAGCCTTTACCATACAATCCAGACTTTTAACGACCCTGGGGAAGACAGCATTTGAAAACAGTGCTGGAAAAGAAGGAAATGCTACCAGCATTTTCTCCTTTTCTCATCTTGTTTTCTGTCCTTAAAAAAAAATCAGTTTTTGAGTCACATTTATTTTGTTGTCTCTGAATTTGAGTAAGTCTAAAATTTTTATGTTTGGTAAGGGTTTAAATCATCATCAATAATTAATAATTACTAATAATTATTACTCTATTTTCATTACAAAACAAGAAAGAAGTTACCGCCCTTTGGTGAAAATTTATAAAAACATACCAGAAAAATTAGTTGAAATGAATTTTACAAAATCCAGCAGCTGCATATAAACAAAAATACGGTAACTGTTCTAAATCTGTTTATTCAATTAACTCTTTACAAAAAAAATAAAAAGGGAGACTGGTCAAAATTCAAAGCATCTGTAGACAAAAAACTAGTTCAAATGCAAAAAACGTTTTGTCTCTGAAAGGATAGAAAACACTGCTGGAAATGGAGAAAAAGCTGGTAACCAGCATTTTCTCCTATTCCCACAATGTTTTTAAAAACTTTTTCCACAGGGTCATTAAAACTTGCGATATTGGGGTACAGGCTTAAATACACTTTTTTCATTACTGTGCTGATAGTTTAGCCCGTGCCTTACTTTTAGAAACACGGAAGATCAAAAACTTAACATATTATACTGAATGTAAACAGCTGTAATACATCTTGAAAATAATGTTTGTATATTATGTAGAAAGTAGAAATAAAGTTGTAAAAACATACAAATGGAAAACATTGTGGGAAACAGAGCAGTTGATTGTACTGTGCCCCTATTTGCTTTAAGTTTTCAAATGCTGTTCACTGTAAAGGTGGCAGACTTGTTTCAAATTTTGTAAATTATGTCTAGGCTGCAGACATCTAAGATTTCTTTCAAAAAATAAAAAATAATAGTGCCCCTGTGCACAACCATAAATCCGCTCAGTTCTGAAATTAAAATATTGTCAGTCAATAGCTACCGTATATTTCGATTCTGTTTCAAATTCAAAAGAGACCTGCACAAATGCAATTTGAAATGAAAATTTGATTCTGTTTATTATAAACTAGAGGCCCTTGAGAGCCTGAATCGCTCTACTGGCAGTGATTTTGCTTTCTTGCATACATCATTATGTAGGCATAGTGAATTAAATAAATAGTGAAATAATTCAAGTAAAATTTCTCAAATCCAATTATTTGGAATCCCGCCAAATTTGATAGGGTTTCAGTACTCACTGTATTAAATAATCCCTGCAAGTTTCAGAGAAATGTTACCACTAATGTGAACTGTGTTGAGTACACAAGACTAAGTCATCAAATAGCTGCTTTTCCTTTACCAATTGCGGGATTTTCTTCATTTTTAATAGGCCTTAATTCCTTGATGATACAAATGATCTGCACAAGTTTCAAAGGAATTGGATGAAAAATGTGACTAAACTGCGTAAATAAGAAATGAAAATTTCAACTTTTAATGGTTACTGTTCCCTTACATTGTCAGATTTTTTTTAAATCAATTGGGTTCAAGCTATTGATAATATAAAGAAACTGTGTGAGTTTCATGAAAATGAAACTACAAATGCAGACTTTATTGTGTAAACAAGAAATGTAAATTTTCAACTTTAAATGCTACTTTTCCCTTGCTAATTGTCAGATTTTTTTTCAAAATCAATAGGGTTCGAGCTATTAATGATATAAACAAACTGTGCATGTTTCACCAAAATCAGACAACAAATGCAGACTTTATCGCTTAAACAAGAAAAAAACTGAAGGATCGACAGATGAACACCAGAAACCATGCCATGACAAAAGCTCTGCTGGCTTTCAGACAGCAGAACCATAAACTGTGGAATCAGTTTCTTGAAAAGTTCTGAAAAAGAAGTCCGAATGTAAGAGAAAAGGTGCCTATTAAAGCCTTTTCCAGTCAAAAAAAACTTTAGACTTGTCTAAATCAAAAGTGTGTTTGTAGGTGATGTCACTGTTACATGTATAATCGAAATTGTCTTTGAAAAGTAAATAACAACATGGGAAAAGGAGAATGTGCCAATCACAAGCATGTTTTCCTTTTGTCTTTTCCAGCAATGTTTTCAAGACCCTGTCTGCATAGGGTCGTTGTAACATAAAATTGTTCGGTAAAGCATTGGGGAAAAGTTGTGCTATGCACCATACAAAACATGTAATACATATTATATAAAAATTGTTTTAACTAAAAATAGATAAGCAAAAAAAAACCTTGCATACAAAGTCATTTTAACCAGTGACAATATCAACCATTTACCCATACATATATCTGTAGAAGAGGTTAATCATAATTATAAGCAACAACAAATAAGCATAAACAAAAACAAAAACACAATGCAATAGTGCAGACACTTGTGAACATAAAATTTCAAGCATTCAACAATACAAATGTGCATAAGGATACAGTAAAATCTTGAAAACTCAAAATCAAATAGGACCATGCATGAATAAATGATGATGCATCAACAGCATTTAGAGTGCATGACATGTAACATAGGGTTGATCAAATACATGTAATAAGTAATGTTGCACAAGGGAAACCATCTGACTACACACTGGATTAGATAAACAGACAACTGACAGTGTGAATTAGACCAAGAAATGTTTCAATTATCTAAAATCCATCATGTTTAAAGCACTTTTTATGCAGAATATTCATAAACCATAAATGAAGCTTTCTTTTTTCTTTTTTAACTTGGAAATAGTTCAGCAGCAATTTTGAATACTAACACACTGTTTTCTAAAGGCATGTCCACTGCAGTTTACAAATACCTGTAATCAATTCCAACCATTTACCAAATGACAAAATCTTTTAGACATTTCCACATTGAAAGCATGAGCAGAGGACGAAATGAATGTGGCTAAATTTATGGGATTTGTCTGTGAAAGGCCAGAAAACACTGTGAAAAAAGGAAAAAAATGCTGATTACAAACAGTTTCTCCTTATGCTTTCAAAAGCATTCCTCTTCAGAGTCATTATTGCTTGGTAACGGGTTCACATGTATATGAGCCATACTCTGAGGGGGCTTAATGTATCTGCTAAAGTATCAACCCAGGTCAGCTTGCACAGTCCAAACAGGCTGACCGGCTAGGCTGAAACTTTTTGCTTTTGGTATTTTCTGCATGTCAAACAACCAGTAAACCTCATGATTCAGTCGGTTGTTAGACAAAATGGATTTTATGAATCCATAACTATGTGATGACTTGCTTGGTATCATGGATCATGGCGATGCATTAAGGCCCCTTCTGCCTGAGCATGGCTCCTATACAATGTACATTTGAATTAATCCATGTTTGAGTCTCAAGATTTCACTGTGCATTGACCCAAAATACTCAACTCTTTAACTGTCAACTGCAATTCCGTATCTTTGGCACACAACACAGGTCAAATTGCATAGAACGTTCAGTCTGATCTTGGATCTACACTGTCAACTTTTATTATGCTAAACTATGACAAAATTCTATTTAAGTGCAATGGTACAAAACTTTCAGACCATGACAAAAGTTGGTTTTGTTTACTGAGCAGCAAAAAGAGTTAAAACAATCCAATTAACAATAAAAATGCCACTCTTCAGAGCTCCAGATAGAGAGAGTGATTTTGATTTCAAAATTGAAAATATTAATTATTCTGCACTAAACTCTATGTTATGGGTATTCGTTAGAATCGCATCATCGAGACGATTCTAATGAGTACCCACAACATAGGGTTTGGAAGAGAAATAATGGATTTGGAATACCATCACTCCTTCTTATCTGGAGCTCTCACTCTTTATTGACCCTTTCCCGAACAATAATTTTTTTTACTCTTCCACACTAAAAGTAACTACAGACAGCATAAAATTGCTACAAATCAGCTGTGGTTCTCTGACAGGTAGAAAAAATTATGAGAAGAGGAGAAAATGCTAGTGCTAGCATTTTCTCCTTATCACAAAATGTTTTCAAAAGCTTTCAGACTCTAGGTCATTGAAATTCTGGATGGTGTGGTAGAGGGTTAAAAAACATTAGCAAAATTAATTTTTTAATTCTAGGAACAGCTGCAATTAAATAAACACACTGATTACTGTCATTCTTTTGACCCTGAGTGTGCCTAAATAGTGAAGCATATTTGCAATCCAATATCAAAAAGGCCCAATTTTAAAACTGGACAACAGAGTAGCTCCAAGATAAGTTCTGTGGAATCTCATCTTGAACCTACAATCTGTGAAGTCTGATTCTAATCTAAACTACTCATATATGGCCTGCAACACGCAAAAAGGGGCATTCGGACATTTGCGTAAAGTGTCGTCTCGGATCAGCCTGCGCAGTCCGTGCAGGCTGATCTGAGACGGCACTTTACGACTACATTAGATTTTGTGCTACAGCAGACTTGTGGAAAACAGAAAATTACATTAAAACGGAAAGTGCGCATGCTGATCCGAGACGACACTTTACGCAAATGTCTGAATGCCCCTTTTCGCGTGTTGCAGGCCATATGCAGCTTTATTTATGCTTTGTATTCAAGGAGCTGACACTTTTCCTAAGATTCCCTTATTAGCCACTTCCGGTAACAGATTATGAATATTATAACCAATTGATTAGAAAATATCATGTCATAACATTCATCAATTTTGTGGAACTGTTTTCTTAATGGTCTCTCCATAGAAATATTGACTTCTTTTAAGTTCTTCAAGTGTCCTGAATTTAACCAATTTGGCAGCAACTGCTCCTTTTATTACAACCTCGTCTCTTCAGTGTTTCCCCCATGTGTCATTCATGATAAATTCAGTACATAAAACAAGCATATTTGATAATAATTATTTCAAAACTGCTCAAATACATTAACTCAGTAACTAGCTGCAGATGACCTTTATTCTCTCTACCAAACTAAATTTATTAACACCATGGCATAAGGAGAAATTGCTTCTTAACCATAACTCCTCCTTTAGACACATTTTTAAACATTTTCATACTTATTTCTGACCTATTATGAAACAGTAAATTTTCAGGCACACCATTAACCTGTTCAAAACAAAGAAGTTATTGTACTTGCAAGGTATAGGGTTGAATTTTTAAAATTTTAAGTGTGATTAAAATGAACATAGACAAAGAGTCTCTAAACAAGGAAGCATAAGAAAACAAACATGGATCAAATCTACAGTAAGAAAAGATTAAATATACATACCATGAGTGTTCTGCATTGAATCCAATCTGAAAAAAAAAAAAAAATCCTAGTAGTTTACATACTTGACCTATCATTGTATACTGGCAAGATAATGTATTTCCTCTAAAGTGTACAAAACATGGTGGGAAAAGTAACACTGCTTCTTTCAAGAAACTGTTTCTTTTTTCTCAATGTTTTCAAAAGCAGTGAATTGCATTAACACAATAAAAGTACAGTCACCTGTCAGAGAACCACATTAATGGATTAAAGGAATCTCCATCCCACCCAGTTCAATCTTTCACAGATATACTGCTCTTCAATCAGACCAAGTTAAGACCCCAGCCTTGTTCTCTGATGCAGAAGAAAGCTGTGTAAACCCAACTTCTGTAAGTCTAAGTTCAAAGGCATGTAATTTCATAATACATGCTCAAACGTAAGTATATCTAGCACAATCAACAGTTTCTTTGTTGTCAATTTCATCAACCTGGAAAGAAATTGCAAGAAAACTACGAAGGGATTGTATTCAAGAAGATGCATGACTGATTAAGGCCAACCAACATTTTCAATTAACTGATACATTCAACTTTTATTTGATTGAAAAATCAAAGTATTTCTGATTAGACAATACTACATGATTATCACTACATAGAGCTACCTACCCTTGCATTAGAACACACCACAAGGGTAAAGGACTTGTCAAACCAGCGATTGTAACCATTTCCATGCAACATTGATCGACTCAGTCTATCAAAGCTTGAAGGATCATTCTACAATAAAAAGAAACATGTTCATTTCCAACTTGAGCATGTTTTCTCTTTTTAGCAGTTGTTCAAAAATAATACAACAACATGGAATATAGAAAATCTTTTACAGTAAATAAAGGAAACCTGCTTTTTTCTAATGTCTACATAAAAACAATTACAGATATAGAGAGACAAAGTTTTCATATTCAAAACAGGACAGAATAGTTCAAATATTCTAACCTTGAACTAAACTATCCCTTAAACATACATCTTCACTCGTTTTCATCCAGTTTTTTAACCATTTTTTTTTTCTTCGTTTTATGAAAATATAATCACTCTTGTAACTTTTATTGCCCCTGATGCTTGCAAGGTTGCACAGATTACGGCAGACAGAAAATGCATTTCATTCTATTGCAGCTAGCCATAGACATAACAACCACAGTTTCCGGTTTAAATCGAAGACAAATCCCTACAGTTTCTTTACCCCATACACCTTATATTGATTTTTTATCTTCGTTTACACAGCTGACTATTACTATCAGATGATAATTTTAGCCTTTCTTGACCTAAACAATATACCGTAACAAAATAAACACGTAAAAGGTAAGACAGGTAAAACGCATCGGGTCATTACATATACAGTACAACGGGCATTTTAGAAGAAAAGAATACGGGTTCCCCCTTATTATCATGAATTCGGCAAACTGTAAAAAGACATTGCTATCATCTGAGAGTATTAGATAATAATGCTGTCAAGTTTTAACAGCGTTTGTTTACTCTCTAGCTGTAAAGATGTCTCTTTAAAGCTACTCAATATCAACAATGGCAGTGAGTTGGTCATCAAACGGCTACAGAAGAAGATGTATCTAAGGGCAAAAAGGAGTAGATACTACCTTGAAAGTCTTTGTAGTATGGTCAAGAAATCTTTAAAAAGTCAGCAGAAACTGCATTCATTATGTGCCTAATGACACTTCTAGTAAAACTTAACAATTATATAAAGGTTGTTAAGTCATACATAATCAATAAACAGAAGGAAGGGGAATAATCCCTTTAACTCACCATATCAAACTGGTGTGGTTCATCATCAAAAGCCACAAAGAAAGCAGCCTAAAATGGATCAATTTCTCATTTTACCTATTAATCTATAATCAAGCCATGAGGTAATAAACAAAGCTAAACAATAACAATCTTATAGTTTCATGCTAGAATGAGGTTTTGTTTTGGTTTTTTTTTATTATTCCCTGTATAAGTGCACATATGTATGACAGGTTACCTTAAGCCGAGTTATCTTTTGACCATGGGAAATAATTTGGTAAGTAGCACCATATAAGGCTACATACAAAATTCTAAATCTATAGGCATTGTGGTTCCAGACAAATCTTTCCTGCGTACTCTAACAGAGCACATGAACAACTATATACCCTATCAAAATTTAGTCAAATGTTAAAAGAGATTAATCATTTGAACAAATATGAAGACTTCTTTTTTTTTGTATGCCATTTTTCCAATCACACTATGTTATAATTATTTCATTTTCACATTCATTTTTTTTCTTTCAAATCATGTCTGTTTGGTTTAACACATACAATTAACAGATTTTCATACTTTACTGATATAGTTCGGTTATCATATATATTAAACAATCAACAACTCACTTTATGAAACAGTTTCAAATCCTACCTTTTCAATGACATCAAGAGATGCCTTATTTTTACCAGTTGAAAAAAACTCCAGGCGAGCCTTTGCCCATGGCACTCTATCACCTCCTGTCAAGGCAGGAATGTATTTTTCATCTCCTACTGGCTCACTTGAATCATCAAGAATCTTCTGGAAAGATCTAAAATGCATAAAAAAAAAGATAATACTGTAAAAAACTGATCACTTAATCCTTAAACAAACATCCCAGAGTTTTTACAACTCTTAAGAAGAGGGCTTCTAAAAAGATGGCAAGAAAACGAAAAGATCCTTGCAATCACCATTTCCCACTTTTCCCACAATTTTTCCTACCCTTTCAAAGACAAATCCCATCATTTCAGGTTCTTTTTTTTTTTATCTGTAATTGCTTTCAATATGGATGGTTCTTTGACTCTGAGGTCCTGTACAGAGTAAATTATAGATAAATGAAAGAAATGGAAGAAATTAAATAACCTGGGAATCATCCATGCATGCAGTATATTAAGGAGATACCCAAAAGCTTAAACAAATACTGTTATGCATGATTCAAGGAGATTTAGCAACAAGTGAAGATCAAGATCAGTCTGATCTTGGATATACACTTTCCAATTAGGAAGATATTTTTCCCCTGAAATCAAATCTGAAACAGGAATATTTGGGTGCTTACTATTGGCTGGAAAGTTTCATCTTACTTGTTTAGCAAGTAAAGGGTTGAAGGGTTAAAAGGTTTTTTCAATAATTTGGTCCAAGTGTAAATTCCAAAACTAGCTCCCTGATTGTCAACGACATTATGGGAAAAGCAGAAATTTCCTTCAATGACCAATTACAACTAATCCCACAATATTCCTGATGTGCTGTATTTACCAACAAATTTCAAGATTTTAAAATGCCTTACTGTAAGACTGGCTCAGCAATGGGAAAAGTAATAATTTTTTGTAATATACAACTAAACACCATAATCTACTAATCCACAGAGACCCTTATTCAAATAGATGACTGGATGATAAAAGTCTTGGAGACTTTGTTATCCACCAAAATTCAACTCGTCAAATCTCTGTTAAGCAAAAATATACCTTTCCAATTCACATGGCTTGAGATATCTTCCTTTAAAGTGTACATAAACTTTGTAGAATCTACCCTTGTGGTACACAGCTACATGTTTGCTGTCTTGGAAATGTACAAGCCTATCAGTCTCAATTCCCGGGATTCTAGTGGTGTTGAACTGCCTCTCATACTGAGCTGAACATAATGGCACCGTCTTGTTCAGAAGTATCTGTGCAGAAAAGTATGAAATGAACAGAGGTGCAGGTAAGTGGAGGTGATCCAGTAACACATCATTATTTCTCCACAGAGTTGTTGATACTCACTAGAATTTTGTTATAATACAGATCCAAACTAGAGCTGTCACTGAATGTGACTTAATACCCCCGCCAGCGCTTTGACAGAAAAAAAGTGTCAAGTTCAAGGGGAGATAATTCCTCAACCAGGAGGAGTTGACACTTGAAAATTGCGTCTTGCAAACCTTCAATATATGATCAATATATGTGCAAAGTTTCAATACAATTGAAGGAAAACTGTAGGAGGAGTTCACGACACAAAATTACTAGTATTTTGTACACAGACGGACACACGGACGGACGGACAGACAGGCTGATTCTAGTATACCCCAAAAAACATTCGTTTTGCGGGGGTATAATAACAGTTGGCTACTTTAAAGCAGATGTTCTTCAAACTGTGTTTTCCAACATTCAAACACTATTTCCCGTTTCTTCAGTTTTTATCCTTTGCATCTCTTGTCCTAACTGTAAGTGGGAGCAGGCTTTTTAGTACCTAGGCTTCTTCAGTCCTGGCTCATTTGTCCCTGCTTGTTCGTCCCAAATGAACTTAGATAGTATAAGCAGATACAATGAAGTCCCTCCAACCAGGTTAGTCTTTATTCATAAAGTTAAGTGAAAAATATGAAAATACTTTTGTACATTTAATGTATTTGTACCTGCCAATCAAAGGTGTTAATGGTGGATACAGTCATATTGCCTATCACATCTGACAGGTGTGCAAAGGTGTACTTTTCCTTACTATGTAATTAACTCAAGTCTATCATTACAGACAGAATGAGTATGCTGTCTCATTTAGTTGTTCGGTTTTGATTAGAAAAGAAAAGTGAACATTTTAAATTATAAGATCTAAAAGGGCAAGTAGATAGATCGAGGTTGAAAATGGATTTTTGACGGACTAAATGTTTTCTAAAAGCTCCTTCCAGACATGAGTTCTAACAAGCAGAGGTGGGACCATCAAACATGTTGCACAGCATCTATATTTTTTCATAATTTTGAATTTTCATGATGTTCACAAAGTATGGAGGACTAGCAGACTATGATGAAGAACCCAGGACCATTTGCCCATTTCCAAAGGGGAAGATGAGATAAAACCAATGATGTAAAAAATCACAAAAACAAACAAACCCTCCTTATTACAACAAAAAGTTCTATAAAATCCTTTAAGGTGTAAGAAGTTACTTAGCTTGGATCTTTTTATGATACTGAACATTAATTTTGGGCAATAAGTAGCATGCAATCATGTGAGATGAACAATCCCAACGAACAAGACCAGGGATCAACAAGTCCATTGACAAACTGCTTTTGAGAAGAACAAACTTTGAACCCTGTAAATGATATGTCCTGCTTGGTAATGTATTTAAAGATTGCATCTGAAACAGTCATACAGCAAACTTTGCTTGTAAAAAGATGTATCTAAATTAAAAACTAGCGTTCCAAATGAAAAAAAAAAAAAAAAAAAGGGGGGGGGTTTCAATAATTTTATAATTGCAACAGATGTCTTCAAATTGAGCACCAGAGAGACAGAAAGATGGTCACAGCAACATAAGTTCAGAATAATAAAACTTAGTGCCAAAAATGAGAACAGACCAACTCTATGAAAAAAAGTGAAGAAAATTTCTATTTTAAAACAGTATCTTACAACCCTTTGAACAGTATTTCATTCATATGTCAGAGATGGTTTAGTTATTAGTGTCTTTCCCAATCAATCTCAGGATTTCGTGACTATCAAATGACACTTAGCCATCCAGGACCTCTGTGGTGAAATGAAATACAGCACTGACTTACAGGATTAAGCTCCTCTCTGTCCATCTCACGTCTGTACTGCAACATTGTGTATACAACATTTGCAGCTCTGGCAGCAGGGATAGTTGTTGGGTGTATCAATACTGCATCCTGTAAAACATGACAAAAATCTTTATGAAAAATCCTTCCCCTTGAATTCTAAAGTCTGGGTTTAAATAATTGAAATACTGAAAATTAAACAAAAAGTATATGAGCCATGCTCTTGCCGGGGGGGGGGCCTCAGTGATGCAATGCACAATGCATTAATAATTTGGGATCCATAAAAACCCATTTTGTCTAATAACAAACAAAATCATGAGGCAGACTGGTCATTTGACATACAGAAAATTGACCAACAGCAAAAAATTTCAGCCCTGGTTCATATGCTTAAGATTCTATAGCCAAACCACTAAAAAAAAAAGTCACATTGTCAAAAACTGTTTCGTATGGTCTCAAAATATGTCAAATGCCTAAAAGATACTTACCACACCATAGTAGTTACTGTTCACCATAATGGGAGACCTGCCTCTTAGGTACACATACTCCTCCCACCAGTCCGTCACCTGCAACGAACATGGTGTTTACTACACAATTCTGAGTTTTAACTACCCTGAGGGAGTGGGCTTCTGCACACATTGTGAGAAAAGAAGAAAATGCTGGTAACCAGCATTTTTTTCTCCCATTCCTACACTGTTTTCTGCTCTTTTAACCCTTTACCACACAATCCCGACTTTTAACGACCCTGAGAAAGAAGCCTTTTGAAAACATTGTAGGAAAAGGAGAAAATGCTGGTAACCAGCATTTTCTCCTTTTCCCACAAAGTTTTCTACCCATCCCAATGCAAATTTCAAATTTTCATTCAATTTATTTTGTTGACTGCAAATGCTCTCAATTTGGACCAGTCTAAAATTTTGTCGTTTGGTAAAGAGTTAAGACAAGTTTTGTCATTTGATCCACTTTTAATTAGTCGTCTGTAAATGCTTTCAATTTGTATTGCCGTAGTCTAGAATTATGTCATTAGGTAAAGAGTTAACAAAGAACTATACACAACTTCATTCTCTTGCTACACTCTTTTGAAAACAATATTGTAAAAAGAGAACTTGCTTGAGATATTTTTTTTTCTTTTTCTTTTGCCACTTAATTATTCATATATATTCAGGTCTTTAATCAAAATTCATGTAAATCTACCCTATTCAAATACAATAAAGAATGTTTTCAATGTCTTCTACAGTCTCTAGGGACATACCCAATTACATAGTCAGTACTTCAAGCCTTTACCATACAATCCCTAGTTATAATGACTCTAGAGAAGAAGACTTTTCGAAACAAGGCATTAAAGGGAGAAAATTCTCCTTTTCCCACAATGTTCTCTACTCTACCATGAACAAACTTTATTTTTTGAGTCACATTTAATATGTTGTTTAATATGTCGTCTTTAATACACATATGTCATTTAATATGCAAAAACATTCAATTCGGACAAGTTTAAATTTTAGTTGTTTGATAAAGAGTTAACGCTTTGTACACTCCTGTCCAGGTTGATTGTTGTGTGCAGACTTATTCTGTTCAATACAGAGTTGTAAACTTCTTAACTACCATGTTACAGGTTCAAATTTTTTAACATGAATAGTTGGCCCTCAAAACAAAGCATGTCTGTGGGCTAACACTGGTTAGACTTACAAGAAGAAGTCATCAAGAGTGGTTAAGGTGTTTATAAGGGTCAGTCAACAAAAGTAATTAATATAACTTGTACACTTTACTTCACAACTGAAATGAAAATACAAAAACATACACCAATCTACCTAACATCACATGTAAATATATTACAGGTTTGTGAGTAAATTGAGAAAAAATGCACATCTACTGAACTTATAGTGGGCTAAGAAAATTGATAAATTCTTACAGTGTTTTGTGACAAGAAATTACCCAAAATGTCTCCTTGACTAAGTCCAAGTTGTTCTGGTATAGATATTATCTTTTCATATTCCAATACACCCAATCTTTTCTTTATAAACCTAATATCAAAAGATCTGACTTCACCAACCTTTGTTCATCCATACACACACTTAAAATTCTTATCATTCATCATCATTCATCAGGTTTGTTTGTTCGGCTGTTTTATGTTGTTATCTTAACTCTTTACCAAATGACATTTTAGACTGGTACAAATCGAGAGCATTTGCACATGACAAATCAAATGTGGCTGAAATGTTGGAATTTGTCTTTTTAAAGAGTAGAAAACATTGTGGGAAAGGGAGAAAATGCTGGTTACCAGCATTTTCTCCTTTTCCCACAATGTTTTCAAAAGCCTTTTCTATCAGGATCATCAAAATTCGGGACTGTGTGGCTAAGGGTTAAACACCATTTCTTTCACTTCACTGGTTTCCTAATAGTTCTTTAACAGTACGAATCAAAACATTCAGTCAAAGCCAGCCGAGACCCGGTAGCTCAGTCGGTAGCGTGCAGGACTTGAGAACATGGGGTCCAGGGTTCAATCCCTGGCTACGACCCCTGGCTCGGCTAATTTCTTTCCGAGGATTGATGATAGTCACTGCGACAGGATTCATTTCTCTCCCACCACTGACCATTGTTTCGACAATGATTATGTGGGAAAGCAGCCAGTGGCTTGGAAAGAAAATTGTGCGGAGTACTGGTAAAAGAGACTCCAGGAAAACATAGATAGGTGCACTGACCGCCGCAATATAACTGAAATAATGTTGAAAACGGCGTTAAACACCATACAGTCAGTCAAAGCCAGAAGCTAGTTATCCGGGTGAAGGAGGAATAAAGCCTGTAGCAATGACTATCATCTATCCTAGGAAAAAAATTTTACTTCACTGAGAAAGAATGGATTACAAGCCATCTTTCTGTAGTACCATGGTTCCTGTCATCATTATGTTATCAAGTTTTCAAACCTTTGGGTCAGTATGTATTCTGGAAAAGTTATGCATATTCTTTTTACTTACATAGTTTGTTGACCACCAAGACTTAAGAATGAGATATCTCTGAAGTTTATTTCCTAAACCGTTTTTAAATTCCTCTGCAAGCTTTGCCAGTCTGTTGTATTTCTCATCATCCATGATTGGCCGTACACTCAACAAATACTGAAACAAAGCATTTTGTTAACAACTCACTTTATCTGTCCTTGCACAGGTTTGCTTTAGACCTACTACAATGTAAAAGGGACACAAATGAGATACATTTTAAGGCAATGACCAAAATGAAAATATTGGCTTGTAACATGCCATTGCTCCTTATCCCTTTATAATTAATCAGCTTTACACTTCACTAAAAGTCCAACTTGTGCAGTGATACAATGCTTTCTGTTGCATGTATTAAACCTAATCATATTAACTCTTTACCAAAAGAAAAAGTTTTCAACTTGTCCAAATTGAAAGCATTTGCAGCAAAAATAATAGATGTGACTGAAAAATTGAATTGTTTATGGAAAGGTAGAAAACATTGTGGAAAATGGAGAAAATGCTGGTAACCAGCATTTTCTCCTATTTCCACAATGTTTTTAAAAGTACTCTTCTTCAGTCGCTAAAACTTGGGATTGTTTGGTGAAGGGTTAAATACCTATTGTTGACAATTACTGGTACATGTAAGATATGGTTCTTTATTTTTTTTTTTTTTGATTAAATGGGGATATGACGGAAACTATTAATAGATATGCAAAGAGTGTAGATCAAGATCAAACTGCACAGTCATGTGCTAGATATCCATGGTCACGCAACAGGTGAATAAAAATGAAATCTCAATCACTAAAATATCCATTCATTTTGTTATTTCAGATGACTTTTAAACTGCATGAATCACAACTTAGGTGTTTCTCTTTTTCCACACAAAACATATCAAGATCAGACATCGCAAAACTACACAGCCCACTATTTTGAGTGATAGCCAAACAGACTTGAAATTGAAATCTATTGGCATTTCTCTTGTATAGATTTATTTTTTATTTCATTTTTTTTACCACTGTAATAGTTAAGCTTTGGAAAGAATAGACATATCTTAGCAACAATCAAAACTAATGCTAGATTGTTTGACAGTTTTTATGAAAACAGTGTATGGAAAGAAACTCTTTTAGCATGATAAATACCTGTACTTATCATTCTGTTGCACAGAGAAGTTCTGAATACAATTTCTTGACCATTTTTCCTACTAACGGCACTTTATTTCATATACACTTTGATAATTATATTGAAAATGGAAATTATACCCTATTGATGGTATCCTCCACGGATGGTAGCACAAGCTTTGGCAGAGATGCTTGATAGCTGTTCAACATTGGTTTTCTGCCTCCAAACATTCTGATGAGTGCCTAGAAAAAGGGATACTGATCATTGGAAAGCTGCTAAAAGCTGACAATATCATGGCTTGCCATTCAGAGAATTATTCTGGACATAAGTTCTATTTTAATCCTTTACCACATGCCAAAAACGTGGACTTGTCCAAAATGACAGCATTTGCAAACAACATTTAAGATGTGGTTCAAATAATGAAATTTGTCTTTGACAGGATAGAAAACATGGTGGGATAAGGAGGAACTGCTGGTTACCAGCATTTTCTTCCTTTCAGACATTGTTTTCAAAAGGCTTCTTTCTCATGGTTGTTAAGACTTGGGAATGTGTTGTAAAGGGTTAAAACCTGTCTTATCGGTCCAGTGGATGAAACTTTTCTTTCAATTATTATATTTTCAATATTGTTAAACTCACCTCAGATCCAGCTTTCCTAGATACTTTTGATTTTTGATTAATTGAATTTTAACAAGCCACACTTTTGAAAAAGATTTGATAAACCTTTAAAGTGTCTTTCTGAAAGTTTTGCTGTGTGTATTTCATAATTTTACAAGGTACTTTCTTTCATATTTAGTGTATTTTTTTTTGGAAACTGACACAATATGAAATATTCACATATAAGGAAATAATTTTTTTCCCCTACTTTTTCTTAAATACAGTAGATGGCAGTTATTTAAAAGGGACACAATTATTCTTTCAAATGGAGGTAATGAATGTAATACATGAAATCTCCCTCACCAGCCATAATTTAGTCTGTATGGAGACTTTCCCACGAGGTTCATACATCCAACCATGGTACATCAACAATACCTTAAGAGTATACTTCAGAAAGGCAATAATCCCAAGCCACAGCAGTGTAGAAAATATCAGGCAACTTGCATACAAACTGGTTGATTCTGATGCTGAGCTTAGACTGAAATATACAAAACATTTGAAAATTTGTAGAGAGTTTAATATCTAGATTACTGAATGTAGATAACAGGCATAACCAGAAAGCAGAAAACACTTCTTTTTTGTAAATTTCACACAATTTTGGCTAGAATTTCTGACAAACTGTTGGGTGGTGTATATCCATGATCAGAAGGAATGATCAGTGCAGTGTGATTTTGATCTACATCCTCATCAAAAGTATCTTAAACTGAGTGTAGTATTCTAAGGGTTAAAAACACATTTGTGTTTTGAACATAAATGGGAACTCAAACTAAACAATATATTTGAGCCATGCTCTGTGAAAAGAGGGCTTAATGCATCTGCAAAAAGTATCGACCCAGGTCAGCCTGCGCAGTCGGCGCAGGCTGACCTGGGCCGAAACTTTTCGCTAATGGTCAACTTTCTGTATGTCAAAGGACCAATCTACCTTATGATTCAGTCGGTTGTTATACAAAATAGGCTTTATGGATGCATGATCATGTGATGACTTGCTTGGTATCATGTATTACGGAGATGCATTAAGCCCCTTTTTGCCAGAGCATGGCTCATTTGTATGGGCAAGGGTTATCAATATTTGAGCCATATCTATAATCTGCAGATAGTGTTCCACCTGTATTTAGCCAGCACCCCAAGGGGTTCTCAAAATATGCTCGCTTATAACAGCTCACCTAGAACAAGACTGATTTTAGCTACTTGTCTTTAATGGGAACTCTATTTGTGCTGGCTATATACAGGTTGTTTGCTTTATACAACTGGCTAAAAGTCTTTCTGTACTTTCAATATGAATGAGTCTAAAGCTTTGTTGCTTGGTAAAGATCTAATTCTAGAAACAAACTTGTTTCGAAAAAAGGTATCAGATGGACTGTAAGTCCCCTCAATTTTTGGCACACATGTAACTGCAATGACTTTGTTGTTTACAATAAAACACAAAAAGTTAATCATTTCACATGCAGAGACAGTGTACTTGAATCATTAATATGTATCCTGTCAATGAAAACTGCACTATTTTCTTGTCCGTGGAATAACTGAGCACATTTTTTTTTTATTTGATTGATCTATTCCCACTTAACTGAATGAACAGAAAAATCAGTTTGCTTTCCCTGATAAGCATTTCATTTTATTCATGAATATGGCTGGAGACATTGGTTTGGTATACATCCAAGTTAATTTTATAAGAACTCATACTAAGTTTCGAAATTCTTAGAAAACGTAAAATTCATTGTGAATGCAATAACAAAATACAATCCCAGGGCTAAAAAAAAAAAGGCCTACTTTACAATTTAAAGCTGTGACCGTTTCTGCACAGGCAGTTACTTTCACATCTACATTTGAAGGAAAGTGAAAAACTATTTTTCCACTGTACCAAAAGTACTGTGGTAAAGAAACAGCTTTTGCTTCTTTCCCATAAAGCTTTTCAAAGCTATAAACATTATAAGCATAAGGTGTACAGTAGTATAATCAAATTTATATACCCTGGAAAGTTCCTCTGTATCCAACTAATAATGCCGAACGATGGATCAAAGCTGGCTAATTTAACAGACAGAACTAGAACAGTCACAAATAGCCAGCTTTTAGGAGAACCTGGGTAAGTTCCTGCTTTCACTTTATTCTGAAATGCAATAAATATCAAATCAACCCTTTACAACACAATCCCCATGTTTTAATGATCTGAAGGAAGAAGCCTTTTGAAAACATTGTGGGAAAAAGAAGAAAACATCCCGGGAAAAAGAAGAAAATCCTGCAAACCAGCATTTTCTCCCTTTCCAGGGATGTTTTCAATTCTTTCAAAGGTAAATTTCAATTTTTCAGTAACAACTATTTTGTCGTCTGCAAAAGCTTCTGGGCAAGTCTAAAATACTGTTGTTTGGTAAAGGTTTAACTCTTTACCAAACGACAAAATTGTAGACCAGTCCAAATTGAAAGCATTTGCAGACGACAACCTAAGTATGGCTCAAAAATTGAAATGTGTCTTGGGAAGGGTAGAAAACTTTGTGGGAAAAGGAGAAAATGCTGGTTACCAGCATTTTCTCCTTTTCCTACAATGTTTTCAAAAGGCTTCTTTCTCAGGGTCGTTAAAAGTCGGGATTGTGTGATAAAGAGTTAAACCCCATTAGGTTATTATCATCAACTCTCCTGTTTTTTACTACTCCCTCTTTTCCAACCTGAAAGAATATCTGAAGTTTCTGATATCCTCCAGTGAATGACATCAATTATTTGTGTGAAGCTATGCTTTGAATGTAGAACGGTCTAGATGCTACTGGTTTAAACCATGCATCAAAACCAAGAATGTAAGTAGGTTTTTTAAATACAAAGATGATTGCTACAAACAAATTTCCAATCACTTTCACCTAGCTGCTAAAAACCACCTTCCAAATCTTTTTTTCATCTTTATTACGAAAGAAAGGTCCTTGACAGTTATCTTTGCCAGTCTGGCTACTATTAAGTCATATAACCATAATGGAACCATGCAGTAACTTAAGATAAAAAATTGTGTGACCTTTTTTGTTCTCTCAGCTTACATTTTTTTTTAACATGCCCTATTAATGACATTAAATATTTTCAATCCTTACAAATAAGTGGATTGGCTATCAATCACATGTCACTGAGCTGCATTTAACACATTTTGAACACATTATGAAGAAACAAATGCTTCCAATATCACTGGCTTCAGACATCTCCTTTACACAAGTTTTGTCACTACTGCAACAGTTTGCTGTAAACATATCTTAAAAAACTACCAGACATCAAAATTTTCAACTCGTCCACATTAACCACAAACAAAATACTGGTATCAATGTGGCTCAAATCCTAGGATTTCTCTTTGGAAGGGCAGAAAACATTGTGAGAACAGGAGAAAATGCTGGTTACCAGCATCTTCTTTCTCACAATGGTTTCAATTCCCCTTTTCCTCAGGTCATCATAAGACAGGGATCATTCTATAAGAGGTTAAGATACTCTATATGGCAATACATCATCAACCCTCCATTGTGCTTTAAGCTGAACAAAGTACATAGTAGAAAATCTGTAAGGAAAGACATCTATGAAAACAGTGTGGTAAGGGAAGTCAAAATTATATACATCTGAGACAATTTGTCTAAATTTGCTATATGCCAGTGTTTGTATCTCGGCATAAATCACACAGACTTACCTTAGCTTTTCCAAGGCGTTTCTTCCATGAGTGTACACCGCTATGCCACACAGCTTTTAAAGCCTCATGGTTTAGATTTACATCTACACCTTCATGTGTAACAGTAAATGAGAAGGCCACTGCTGAGTGAGCTTCTGCCATTCTAAAACTGGTATCTTTAAATGATACACAACACCTGAAAGAATAGGATACCAAACCACTGAATAAATCTTGCGCAAACTATGTGAGTTATTTGTTATAAGGATTTTGCTTAGAGATACAAGTTATGTTAGTGAAAAATAGAATACAGTGGCAGACTGTAAAAATTTGGGCTTACTTTTTACCTCAAATACCACGATACTAAGACCAGTGGATAAACAATTCAATCACCATTAAGGTACTATCAGTCTATCAAGAGTATGTTAATTTCAAAATGGGATGCACCACAACCATATTTGCGAGTAAAGAATTATTTGTTTTATGTTCTTTCAGCATTTCATTATTTAGTATTTAATTACTATAAATGAGACTATATTGTAAGTTTTGAAAATAATCTCCCTCTTAACATATCAGAAATACTAATAATCATTAACTATCAAATTTTTTTATTTTTGAAATGAAAACATTACTTATAGTTACAATCAGTTTCAAACAGTTCAGTTGATGCATTCAGGATTCTAATTCCGTTTTTTAATCCACTGGCAAATTTTTGCTGGTGCCTTTTTTTTTTTCCCACTGGCAAAATCAACATAGGCCTGGCATTTTTTAAAACCCTTGAATTCTATAGTTCACTATATTTGCATATTCATGTGTCAAATTGGAGCAATAAATTTTAATTTCATTCCTTTCTGTTTTATTTGTCATTATATTCAATAATTAAAATAGGAGAAAACTTTGCGATAAGTTTTGTTTTGTTAGGCGTACAAGTTCATAATGGAATATGCAGGCAAAAATTTACAGGCAGATAAAAAAACAAAATTTGAACCATGGAGTTAAGTTATGGTGTCCTCCACATTGCAGGATACTAGTCTGTTAGTTTTGACCCCTGATCTTTTTCAATGGGTCTTGTGTAGCTCAGTGGTAAAATGTAGTACTCTTAACCCAGAAGTCATGGGTTCAAGCCTCACTGGAAGCACTGGGCTTTTCATTGGAGTCAGTGTCCTTGGCTAAGCTTCAGAGCCCTAGCCTGGCCCTGGTGAACCTCAGAACAAATCAAGTTTTCTTATTCTGTTAGTGTCTTTGAACCAGTGATTTTTGTTAACATCTGGTAATGCTCATGATGATGTCACTTGGCACTTCAGCTTGTAACCTTCCTCAATATTTAAACATATATTACAAATGAATATCAGCCTATCTGAGACAAAAACGTTTTTTAAGATAATCAGTCGTCCTGGTTAATAGAAATTGTTACCATTTTTCAAGTTTCTAAATTGAATCCCTTCTCAAAGACAGCAGCAACCCACTACTTTCTGCTGTAATTACTACTAGACCACCGGTATTAATTAGCTCACACTATGTTTGCGGAAGAAGGCCGAGCATTCATTTTTTTTTTTCGAAGCACCAGAGCATTGAAATTAATATCCAAGATTTTTTTATGAAGGCAAGTACTTTCTAGTTCATGTTCTTGTCTTAATTCTTTATTTCATCATGTTTCCTTATCATCACCAAATGCAGACATTTGAGGCCACATGAATATGTGAGCTGGTGCTGTGCTATGACAGAAATAAGGTTGAAAGTGGCGTAAAACACCATTCCAGAGTCCAAAGAATCCACTCGTCCGCTCGTATTTACGAATTAGAAATAGATGAGGATGAGTGAAATATCAGTTATAGTCGTGTGGCAGGATGAGTAGTGAATAGGAGATTGTAAACAAATAAGTTTTTCAAATATTGAAACAGGGCATAAAAGTGCTGGTCCCCGCTCCAACTATGGACTGGTTTCAAGGCAGGGACCTTTTCATTGCAAACTAAAATGTTTTGATATGCTCGGGTATATCTAATTAAATACGAGTGACTTTGCTAATTATTAAACAAACGATATTAATGCAAATACTTTCCCGAAACCAGTTCAAAAAACTTTTTTAGTTTTGGCTTAAAGCCTTAATTAATGTCTATAACTTGACCGGATAAATGGTTCCGGTTATTGAAGCCCATTATTTACGGTTCGTTGCTATGGGAGACAATATCATTAGCGTTTCCGTTTATGTCTGAAAAAAAATGTCTGGGTCCAATATTAGAGGGATTTTTTGAGTGTGGCTCAAAGCAGGGAAAGTGTTTTCTTGAAGTCACTTGTCTTGTAGGACAAGTGCCTTTTCTAGAAATTTTTGGACCCTGCATTCAATCTAAATTATTTTGAAACCATATCGTATTATGCGTGAATTTAAATGAACAGGCAATTTAATATAGAGTGCTTTTGGCAAAGAAAATATAACAACTTTATTGAGCTGCATTCTACAACAGTCTGTATCCTTGAAAAATTAACAACAGAGATCACAAATTTCATCCTTGATTCTATGTATGAATAAAGTGATATTTTTAAAGTATTTTTCATGTTTTAATAAAGAAAATTATTTGTTATGATTCTATCATCTTGATACGTATAGCCGCAGTCACTTGACTGAAGACTGTTTTCACTTGTGATACAATTTCAAGACCTCAAGGATACAGACTCTGTGGGATCATTAAGTGTAACGACGAAGTTAAACCCAAACAAGGATACGAGCTCAATTCTCAATGTCAGTACAAATTGTGCATGACTTTGATTATTCCCATTTTCGTGGCTTTGCATAGAATAAAATTATTTTACAATTTCCATGAAAGAAAAATTAAAAATAAGTTCAGAGAAACTGAAACTTTTTGTCACCTTTCCAGATGATTTCTCTTCTGCTGTTAATAAACAGTGACCTGTAAAGTCACGTGACTGTATTAGTTTCCGGGTCTGGACTAAAGATCACAGAGGCGGTGAACAAACATGCTAACTTTCAACATGGATTTCGAGATTTTCGTTTTGTTTATCTAACTATACTGTGGTCGACTAGCTTAGCATGAGGTCGTGAAAAATGTTGTTGAAACTGAAAGTTGAAAAATATCGAGCGACTTCTGGCAGTGAAACACATATTACAAAAAAAACCCCAAGCGCGACGGTTGCGATCAGGAACAGGGCTCAAAAACTCATTCTCAAACAGTCCAGAGTCCGGGGAAGAAAACAAAATAAGCAGCATTTTCTCCTTTTCCAACAATGTTTTCTACCCTGTGAAAGAACTTTGTCTTAATTGTATCACTTTCGAATTTGCAGTCTGCAAAAGCTTTCAATTTGGACAAGTCTAGACTTTTGACGTTTGCTAAAGAGTTATTAAGATCGGACGGCGCAAAACATGAAGTTTAATCTAAGACCTTCATTTTTTTCAGTTCTACCAACCCTTTAACCATTTACCAAACAACCCCTGACAAGAGAGGCTTTTGAAAATATTGTGGGAAAATGAGAAAACAATGCTGGTAACCAGCGTTTTCTCCTGTACCCACAATTTTTCTGCCCTTTCAGACACAATGCCACATTTACTTTACAAGTGCATGTGCAAGTGCTTTCAAAACAGGCAAGTCTATTTTTTTTTTTTATCTGGCGCAGGGTTAAACAGCGCCTTTCACACTTCTAGTTACCTTTGCAGCGGATATAGAACAAGATCAGATTTGCACAAAAAGTGTAGTCCGATCTTTGATTTATGCACAATACGGTTAGCGTTGCTGAGACATGAATTCTAGACAAGAATCATATTGAAATTGCAATCATTGACTATTTCCTTTTCTGAAAATGTCTGTCAGGTTTTTAACTACCCTAACAGGATAGGCTTTTCAAATTGTTGTGGGAAAATGAAGAAAATGCTGGAAATGTCTGTTCGGTTCTTTATGGGTCACAAAGCGGACCAGGTAAGCCTTCAATTAGCTTTCTGGGCACTTAACCCTTATCCTGCAGAATAAAAATTGATGACGATTACACCAAAACATTTTGCTAAATGTACGGCAATTGGGCTGGGCTTATATGACCCAAACTGCTAATAAAACAGCGGACGGCGTTGAGCAAGATCAGACTGCACGTCTGTGCAGGCTAATCTTGCTCTACACTCTCCGCAATTTAAGTCATCCATGGTCGCGAACGGCAGGATAAGGGTTAACATAGGATAACTGCAGACTGTTTTGCCCTCTTCAGAAAACTCTTGGTAGCATCATCACCAGTGGCATCAGGAAAAAATGCTTGGTTTGAACAATATCTCCTTTTATCACAGTGTTTTCATATGTACTTTACACCATGGTGACGAGCAGTATTTTGCAAGAATGCACTGAAATGCGTCTGTTGCTAAGCAAATAAATGATGCAAGTGAATAATAATGTCAAAAATAATAAGTAGAAGAAGAAGAAGTAATATTAGTAGTAGTAGCAGTAGTAGTAGTTGTAGTGGTAGTAGTAGTTGTTGTAGTCGTAGTAATAGAAGTAGTAGTAAGAATAGTTGTAAGAGTAGAAGTAGCAGTAGATCAAATGGTAATAAAACTTTTTTAGGGCTACCTTGCTTTTATTCCATTGTGAAACAAGCGAAAACACAAAGTTGTATTTTGTCTTTGTGCCTCAACTCTCTACCAGAAGACAGAATTTTGACGACGCAGAGTTGGAATGCCTTTGAAAATATTGTGATAAAAGGAGAAAAAAAAATGTTGTCTCATTATATTTTCTACCCTTAAAAGGATAAGTCCCAACATTTGAGCAACATTTAATTTGTCGTCTGCAAATGCTTTCAATTTAGATAAGTCTAAAATTTTGTCGTGGAATTTCTAAAATTTTTTCCATAACTCGACCATTTATCCACAAAACTTGGCGACGTATTTTTGAATGTATACATACAGTTGGCCTTATGTCACACGCCGAGTTGCACTCTGTGATGTTTTGAAATCCTTTGTAACTTTTTACTCGATCGTTGTGTTTTGGTGAAATTTATAGCATATATCAAGGATACATATGAAAGATGTCGATAAATTTAGGTACCAGTATTAAGCTTTTTACAAATTGCCGAATTATGGGAAAAGTCCAATACTTCTGAGGCATGTAGGCCTACGCCATTGTATCACAACCCCTAACCAAAACGAACCATACTCATCCAAAGATTTTTTTAAAAAATGGTTTGGGGCCGATTTTTCTAATGATCTTGAATAACCCTTTACCAGCTAGATCTACCTGACAATCCCGACTTGTAACGACCTTGAGAAAAGGCGTTTGAAAATACTGTTGGAAAAGAAGATTTTTTTCTCGCAATGTTTTCTATCTTATCTGAGACAAATCTCACCATTTGAGCAACGATAATAATTCGTCGCTTGCAAATGCTTTCAATTTGGACAGGTCAAAACCTTTGTCGTTCGGTAAGAAATAATGATGGTTCACAGACTGTAAAACAGTGTCCAAGTCGTGTATGGCTCAGTGGTAGAATTCATAGCTGGGGAGGAGGGTGTCATTCTCCCGCTAGGTGGCACAAACCTACCTTATTTGGGCATTCTGGGCATGGAACCTGACTACTTTTAAAACAACAACCGTTACTTTGAATTTCGAAATAAAATTAACGTTTGCTCGATAAAACGCTACCATCCAGCTATATGGTTAGTTATTACGCTGAGACGATAGCAATGTCTTTTTACGGTTGGCTGATTTCATATTAATAGGGGACACCTACACTCCTTTCTTCTAAAATGCACGTTGTACTGTTAAATTGTAATGAAGTAATTCGTTTTACCTGTCTTACCTTTTATGTGTTTGTTTCGTTATATTGTGTATGTCAACAAGGGCTGAAATTATCATCTGAAAGTAATAGCATGTAACCTAAGCATCAGTCATTTGTAAACACAGCTCCTGCAGGCTTGGAAAATAGCCTCGGTATAAGCCCATACATTTCTTGTTGATAAGTCCTGGAAAAACCCTTCACAAATCCTACTTTCCATAAAATCTATATTTAGAAACTGTATTCATAGATGTGCAGTTAAACAATGGTATTTTGTAAAAACTATTTTTCTCGTTTGAAGTTATTAAATTTTTAAGAATTTTGTAGCTCAAAACAGACTTGATTTTTTTTCCACAGAAGTGTTGTTTATAGCCATTTTCTCCATTGCTATTTTATTAGCGACAGAGTTTAGTTTACACACGGCCGCGTTTTAATATTTATCCTGTACAGGATAGTGATGCGTCATAGCAGACAAGTCTCATCTTCGAAGAATATAACATAAGCAGACAATGGGATTGATCCATACTAGCAAAGCCTGATTTTGTTAATTGAGAATGTCCAAGGCTTAGGAAAACGCTTGACTGTGCACAGTGGCCGTGATGCGACTGCAGTAATGATATAATCGGCGTTAAGCATTGAACAAAAAAATACAACTTAAATGAACACGTTTCAAAAGAACCATATAAAAACGGACGTTACGCTCACTGTAAACGGGATATTACTCCTCAAAGTACTATTCATTGTTAACCGTTGGCGTTGGTTTTTATTAAGTGTTCCACAGACTTACATGCGATAAGAATAAGATAGGTGTTGTTTGTAAGGATTTACAACTTGCTTGCCTTTTTGCGAAAATGTCATTGGGCAGGGCACCTCGGAGCTTCAGGCGAGTACTGGCGAGGCCCAAGAAGCACATGAACAAGCAAATTGTCGCTGTGGTTTGACTGAAGTAATGTTGAACGTATTGTTAATGCATTTCCGTGATGCGTTAGAATCAAACAATTCATCACATGATCTTGGATTCATAAAATCCATTTTGTCAAACAACCGACTGAATCATGCGAAGAATGGCCCTTCCAGGGAGATGCAGAAAATTTACAAATAGCAAAAACTTTCGAACCATATCAGCCAGCACAGTCCACGCGGGCTGACATGGGTCGATAATTTTTGCAGATGTATTCACCCCACCCCACCCCTTTCACAGAACATGGCTAAAACTATACTTTAATCGATATAAAAGATGAAACGGCGTTGCTTTTGTGAAATCACACAGAAGTTAGTTTTAGTTATAACCTCTCAGTGCCAAACGTGACTCAGGTGCTTTGGTGGACACTATAGACGGATATAACCTCTGCACAAAACTGCATTTAGATCCTCAATCTATTTTGTCCAATATTCCAATATGATGATTTTTTGGAAACAGCTCTGGAAGTCGGAATCCATCTAAAATTAAAATGTTCGATCGTTTTTAGCACTTTCAGGGTTGAATTAGTTAGTACGATATCTAGAATCCAGTGACTTCCAATAACCTCAAATTGAATTTCTGTCATTGCTGCCATTGGACAAGGGCTCAGTCTTTTTTGTACTATTATTTCAATCTGTTTTTCCATCATGGTCATACTCAAATGATTTCGTATGAACATAAACCATAACACCGGTAAAACCGGCACATACGACCACAACAAATATAGATGTCAAAGTAAACAAGATACAGTCAACACTCTTCGCAACGTCAGCCCAGGATATTTCCGGTTCCTTCAAAGTATCATTCGACCTTGACTCTTCCAAAGCATCGTACTCTATTTCCTCCTGTATAATGCTTATATCTTTGACCTTGTTGGTAGCTTTCTTTGGTTTTACTTTTTGTAGCCGAATGCAAAGCTTTGCGACCCAAACCAACATACGTGGGACCTTTTTCTTTGAACTCGTGACAGTGCGACATAATACGACGCTAGCCGCCACCGAGAGAGCACTTGTACTGTTGACAGCTACCATTAGCAAAGATATAATCGAAATATTATCCGAGCTCTCTGGTATTGTGTCGCTGAGATCTGTGGTGAAAAACACCATTGTCAGCAATAGCGTCACGGAAATGGAAATCCTTTCCCCGCTTTCAAGTGGAACAATGTAAACAAATGTATTCAGAATTAGAATAAGGGCCATAGGTATTGCCACGTGTAGAATCAAAAATTGTGGTCTTCTACGAACCCTAACTTTGTTAATATAGTAATCTAAAGAATTTCCAGTTTCGTTATCGCTGATTACCGTGACAAATGACTTGGTATCTAGTAAATCCCATTGTCCACTCTTTAGATACAATTCGAGATTAACTTTACCAGCCATAGATTGCAATGAAATCTCGCCACTGGTGTGGACGATTGATACCAGGTCAAAATTACATTCATGGACATCATAGGGAAAGTATCTCATATCTATTTTGCAATTACCGGTCATTTCTCCTGCGCTCACCAACAAAACGTTGCCATTGGAATAAACCCATATGGGAGAGACCGGGAATTCATAGCCTACATCCGTCATTTGTGCTAAAACAGGTGTCCATACTGTGTCGCTGTCCAAGTTGATGCGGGTGATACCACCAAAGTCGCTGGCATTCCACTGGAGTTGTTCGTCTCTCCAGTAAAGTGTAAGCAAAGATAGCATCCTCAGGGTCCCAGCTGTCACGGTAAAATTTGTTATCGATGAAAATGACATGGCAACCGTAATCTGCAAGGGCGAAAAGGAAATAAGAGAAGACTTTTAGATCTTTTCAAGTTTGACCATGATGTCAAGTAATACATCGGTATTATCTCTCTCTCTGTCCCTCTCTCTCTCAGGTCTGCTCAAGCACAAATTTTGCATCTCTCTCTCTCTCTCTCTCTCTCTCTCTCTCTCCTAGTATGAAACACAGTTTCGAAAGGGACGAAATAGAAAGTGCTCAGAAATTCTAGAATCAGGCAACACGTGTACGTGATAAAAATGTCGAAAAATACAATTTGTTGACGACAAAATACGCATTTTGGAGTGCACATACGATCTCAATAATCTCGAACTTTACAAAGAACAGCAGTAGCTGTAACCTTAATTACTTTTTGTTGTATCAGACCTCTATTCTTGTTCAGCATAAGCCATTACGACTGAAACCTGTTGCAGCCCAGGTTCTCAAAACTTGCGCAAAAGAAGCAGTCGCTGGTAATAAGGCAGTGCTTCTTTCCCCACACTGATTCTTTTTTTTTTAAGGGCAGCATCCCCCTTTTCGAATAATTCCTCTTTGTGGTACATTCTTATAATGTGAAAAGGAAATCCTGGTTCAGTGCAAGCTTACTAGCGGGAGTGTATTGGGCAAAGCAACGCAATGACAGCCTATTACCAGTAAAACCTGGGGAAGACACAAACCAGTGAAGGGTCGCCGTATCATGACTAATATAATCCATAAAGTTGATTAAAACGCTATTAACCTTTAGTCTACTAAGCCTTGATCGACTCAGTGACCTTTTGTGGACAATGTATATCAAAATCAGACTGCGCGTTCTGTGCAGTCTGATCTTGGATCTCTACTTTCCGATACGAAGATATTTTTCCCAACAAAATAACTTTTAAATAGCAACATTCGGTTTGTTACTATCGGCTGAAACGTTTCATTTAACTTATTCAGCTGGCCAAGGGTTAATACAAAGAAGCCAAACACAAAGGCGAAATACCTATGTACAGGTACTTGATATTCTTTAACCCTTATCCTGCTAAATAACTAAAATGAAATTTACAATCAGATAGTAAAAACCCAAACGTTGCTTTTTTAAACCTATGTTTTGGGGAATAATCTCCTTATCGGACAGTGTAGATCCAAGATCAGACTGCACGTTCTGTGCAGTCTGATCTTGATCTACACTGTCCGCAAAAGGTCAGTGAGTCGCACATGTTCTGTGCAGTCTGATCTTGATCTACACTGTCTGCAAAAGGTCAGTGAGTCGCATGAGGAATTATCCTTCAGATTGATAGCTTTTTTACCCCTGACCCTGTGGTATCATAAGGCTTGTCAATTGTTTATCTTTATATTGTGCAGGAGGTCCCGGGTTCAATCCTCACTCGATACTTTGGGCTTTTTTGTACGGGAGTGTCATAGAGAGTGATTCAGAGCCCCAGCCCAGTACTAGTGAAACCAAGAACAAACATGCATTAATGCCCTGAAGCCGTGATATGACTGAAATAATATTGAAAGCAGCGTGAAACATCAATCAACCAATCAATCAGTCAGTAAGTCAAAATCAATCACAATCAATCAATCTATCTATCTCTCTATCTATCTATCTATCTAACTATCTATCACTCAACGAATCAGATTTGATGATTTACAAATAAACAAATGAATGAATAAATATACCTTTAGCACCTCTGATTGGTTGAAAATAGGTCTGATAGACTTGTCGTAGTCCGAACTGTTAAAAAGACGTTCCTTCAGGTTAAGGACATCTTGAAGCTGATGGCACTCCCCACATCTCCAATTAGTATACAAGAACATTGATATAATTGCATGTAAAATCCAACTTGTTACCCATGTCGCCATTGTGACAAATTTAATATATTCTGAGAGTTGCGAGTTGCGCTGATTTAGGCTGGTCCAAAAAAAAAATCGATTCTTACCTTTAATTTTACCTGCTGCATTAGAATTGTCAATGACCTACAATGTACCCTTAACAACCTTTTACAATACAGCAATACAGTCTTGAGTATTAACGACCCTGATAAAGAGGCACTTATAAAACATTGTGGGAAAAGGAGAAAATGCTGGTAACCAGCATTTTCTCCTTTTCCCACGATGTTACATGTACCTGCCTTTTCAAGAGCAAATTCCATTATTGTAGTGGCATTTGATATGTTGTTAGCAGCTGTCAATGTGGACAAGTGTAAAATTTTGTTGTCTGGTAATGAGTTAAACGCTTTCATAGACGATAAAGTTTAAAACTTGTCCATTTTGACAGCATTTGCAGGCAAAAAATCAAATCTGGTTCAATTGATGGTAGTTGTCCTTGAGAAGTTAGAAAAAGCAAAAAAAAATAGGCCTATTCTCTGGACTTCGGTGATTACTTGTACGAATTAATGGTATGCTGAGTTATAGTCTGTAGAGCAATGGGTTACTGTAAATTGAAATCACTTCCGAATGTCAAGTTATTGATCATACCTTAAAAGCTTGAAATGAAGAGAACAATATCGTTGAAAACATAATTCCATGCTACCCACTGGTTCGCTTGGTGTGAATTTAATCTTTAATCTTCTACCACACGACAAAGTATTATAATATCCATCCAAATTGAAGGCATTTGCAGACAACCAAGTAATTGCTTCTAAAATGATGGAATATATTTAAGGGTAAAAAACATCTTCAGAAGTGGAAAAGTTTATTCGTTTCTGAAAGAGTCCATTTAATCCATGGATCAGTCTTCTGGCCCAATAAGCAGTAGTTTGGAGAATGAATGAACATTTTTTTTTTTATTACAAATTATGTAAATATCTCGATTGTGTTCCTTTAACCCTTTACCACACAATGCCGAGTTTTAACGACCCTCGGAATGAAGCCTTTTGAAAACATTGTGGGAAAAGGAGAAAATGCTGGTAACCAGCATTTTCTCCTTTTCCTACAATGTTTTTTACCCTCTCAAAGGAAAATTGCACCATTTGAGTCACACTAAAATTGTCGTCTGCAAATCATTGGCTCTCAATTTGGACAAGGCTAAAATTTTGCCGTCTGGTAAAGGGTTAGGCTTTGGCGTAGATTTCATATTCTTAACCCCTTACCAAACAACCATCGGCGCGTTTTAACGAACGTCCTGGGAAAGGATAGACACTTTCGGACAAGAAGAAAATGCTGATATTCAGCATTGTCTACCTTCCCCACTATGTTTTTTTTTTTTTTGAAAGACCATTCCCTTCGTTTGCATCTTTTTTTTAATATAATGTCTGCAAATCTGTTTAGCGTAAGAGCCTAGAACTTGTTGTAGCTTACAGCAGAGTCTAAAGCTAGCTTAGCACCGGTGGCAAACAGATTGCATGCAGTTCTTGGAATTCAGAGGTTGCAAGTTCGAACCGGGCTAGGCCAATAAGTTACCGTGGATTGATGAAAGTCATTGCGAAGGTTGCAACGGCAAGGACAACCACGGTGATAAGCAACCTATCGCTGAAAAATGCCAACGTTATTGGTAGACCGAGTTAGAAAATAAATTTACAAACTGTTTGTCATGGGAAATGTACTTAGAAAGATTCCCACGGAAGATTGTGACTAGAGTTTGCTAGGTGAAGTGTTACGATTTTAAGAACAGTGAAGCGGTGTACTGCCGTCGAAGAAATGTACCGTGTAGGTGTATATCAAGCTGCATGATAGAGCCTAGGGACTTGATCACAGGATTACCCAAGGTATACCGAATGGAGCAATCTGGGTAATTTGGAACAAGGGAAACAACTATGTAAGAAACATATGAACAGGTACATTTTGAGTTGTCTCGCTTCGACTATAAAAAAAGACTATCCCACCCCCACCCCCACCCCCCTTTTCACTTGATGCGAAATATCATGTAAAATTAACATTTCGGACCAAAAACACAAGGCCTGCATGTTGCAGTCAATAAGGTTGTTTAATCTAGCTCAATCTAGCATTTTTCTTTACCAAATACAACGTTTAAAAACACCGACTGAAACATTATTCTTCCATATTATTCTTCCATGTTCCAACCACAGCGCAAAATATTTCTAGATGAACAGTTTGCAGACGCCATAACGTTGTTACGCGAAAGATTAGGCTTTCGTACTTTATCTGTGATAAACTATGTAATTAACTATCACCGATATTTGTGACCCGAATGGAATGCATATCGTTTCGACGAGTTTTTCTTCCCATTCCCAAGTTGTAGCACATCTCTTTTCGTATTACCTCCCTTTATTAATAACCTGATATTTCATGATCAGCATCATCTGATTAAAGCATGTAATCATCCCTTATTTCTTTTAAACAAATTTCAGATTTTAGGCATTCAATTGATTAAAATAAAAAATTATAATGCAAACCTTATCAACGACATAATCGACCCCACTCATTCTGCAACCTGACCAGCCCGCAGGGCTTAGTTGGTAGAGAGTAGGACACGAAAACGTAATATTTCGGATCACTTGAGGATATCGGTTCGAATCCCACGGCTGGCCATCCAAAATTACCATAATACTTACGGATGAGACGTTAAACCGAGGTGCCATGTGACGGTGCTGTACACCGAGCACGTTACAGAACTGGGCGTAACTAAACTTGGTTTCGTCCTGTATTTGCGCTATCCCCGCAACAATACCAACAGCCTTCTGTGTGCGTCGCCCATATGGGTAACCGGTAGGAACGATAAATAAACGCAAATTCAATCAATCCTGCATCCGTTGTCATCTTGGACTACGAGCCTGTAAGGATTACTGCTGTCACGGGCACAAATGTATTACAACGCATCGCTCGTCTTCCAGACTGGTCCGGATGTAATTTTTAGACAAATAAGCAATGTCTGTACTGATAACTCCCTAAAGTTACACACAATCCCAAGGTTACCAAGCGACAAGATTACTTACAGATCTAAACTAAGAGCTTTTGAAGACGACAACGGAAATGTTATGAAATTTGTCTTTAAAAGGGTACAAAGCATTGTGGAGAAAATGCTGCTTACCATAATGTTTTCAAATGTCCTTTAACCTAGGGGATCGTTAAAACTTGGGATAGTGTGGTAAAGGGTTAAACGATATTGAGCTTGAGGGACTTTTGAAAACATTGTTGGAAAAGGAGAAAATGCTGGTAACCAGCATTTTTCTCCTATTTCCACAATGTTTTCTAGATCTACTCGTAACTAAACGAATTTCGATTCTTAGTCACATTTATTTTGTCGACTGCAAATATTGTACTTTCAAATTGTGGACAAGTCTAAAATTTTGTCGTTTGGTAACGAGTTAGCACAGAACTATTCCAAACTGAAAACATCTACATATTACAATGAACCGAAGTTCTGTGACAGGGTAGAAAACATTGTGCAAAAAGAAAAGAATTGCTGGTTACCAGTATCTTCTCCTTATCATATTATGCTATCAAAGGCCTTCTCCTTTAAGAGTTGATAAAACCAGTACTTGTTTGGTTTAAGGTGCTGTCAAACATGGTAATAAAAGTAATTACAGACTACATAAGTGTGGCTCAGTTAATTGGTTTAGTCTTCTGAAGGGTAGAAAACATTGTGGAAAAGGAAGAAAATGCTGGTTACTAGCATTTTCTTCTTTTTCACAATGTTTTCAGAAGCCAATTTCCTCAAAGTTGTCTGGTAAAGGGTGAAGAGACAGACATAACAAAGTTAATGCCTTCAGTTAACCCTTTAATACACAAACCCAAGTTTTAACAACCTCCAGGAAATGCCTTTCGAAAACATTATGGGAAAAAGAGGAAAATGCTGGTTAACCAGCATTTTTTCCTTTTTCCACAATGTTTTCTACCCTATCAAAGACAAATTCCATCATTTGAGATATGTTTAAATAGTTGTCTGCAACTTCTTTTAATTTGGATCAGTCTACATTTTTGTAGTGTGTAAAGAGTTTAGTACAACATAAATTAAACAGATGTATCCAGCCAATGCAAAACCTTTGTGGTATTTAGAGTGTCTTTGTGGTATTTAGTAGGACCCTATTTTCATGTACTTAAACCTGATAAATTACACCCTTAATCATTAGAGTGCTAAATCAACATATTCATTCTGGAAAATCAGACTTAGATAAATCCATCAATATTTCCAGAGCCATTTTTATTCTTGTCAAAATATCTCCATACAGCAGACAATAAATATCTAGGATTTTTGTGCAGTCTGATCTTGGTCTACACTTTCCATTAAAGAAAGTTCAGTCATACTGTGGGGTGGAAAGGTTATATAGTGTCCACAACCAGCATGGACACATTTCTTTTCTCTTTAACCCTTTACCAAACAATACCTGGTTTTCACGACCCTGGGAAAGAAGGCTTTTGAAAACATTGTGGGAAAAGGAGAAAATGCTGGTAACCAGCATTTTCTCCTTTTCCCACAATGTTTTCTACTCTATCAGAGACCTAAAGCTCATTAGCACCAACTCTGAATTTGTCGCCTGTGGATGCCCTCAGTTTGGAAGAGTCTAAAATTTGCCATTTGGGAAAGGGTTAAATGACTACAACAATTTAAGATATGATAATTTACTGTCATGTAGCAGGGAACAAGGTATGCTGCCTTTCTCGACTGTGTAGATCAAGATCAAGCTGCTCAGTATGTTCAATCTGGTTATGGATCTACAATGTCCTATAAATCACGAGATAATCTAGCCAAAACAGACACATAACTGCAATAATTCTGGCACTTTGGGCAAGTACTTCATCTGAAGACTCTACATTAGAAGACCACATACATGTACATGTACCTCATAGTTCTCCATTGATATACACAACCCTTCAAGAGACATACATACAAAATTGGTATAAATTTATACAATGCAAAAAAAGTTGCAGTAAATCAAAGCTGCTATTTGGTGGATTGAATTAATTTATCAACTACATGTACTTATGACTTACAACAGTAATTTCATGATAAAAGCTATCATTTCACAGTGAAATAAAAACCCCATAAATTACCTTACTGGCAGATTTTGGTTTACAATGGTTTTCAGACAGTTTTTGCCTTTTTTTTTAAATTTTAAATTAAACACTGTTCAATATTGCAAATAAACTTTTCTCTTCAAGTGTAAAGAACCTGGATGGTTACATTCAGTAAAAAGTGCTAATTTAACATTAAAATAAGGAGTTGCTTGCTTTGCAATTCAAACTCTGTCTAATGGTATAAGACCATATACAACCTCACAAATCATCATGCTTACTTGAACATGACCCCACATAATCAATATGTGATATCGATCAAGTGATATTTCTACAGGCTTTTGCCAAAATTCTGGCACAAAATCTAAAAATATTTTAAGATGATACATAGCAAATTAAGGCAATACTATTGGAATTTCTGTTTTCTACTTTTGACTTTCCTTGTTACTGATGTTTTGCCAGCTATGGCCTAACTTAATTCACTGGTGAATCTTTTTTGAAATTTGGTGAGATAATAAAATGTTAACCATTAGGCTGCTAAGCGCAACTCACTGACCTTTTGCGGACAGTGTAGATCAAGATCAGACTGCACAGAATGTGCAGTCTGATCTTTGATCTACATTGTCCGATAAGGGGATATTATTCCTAAAAAACATATCTTTGAATTAGCAATAGTTAAGTTTTTTCTATCGCACTGAAAATTTTTATTTTAGTTATTTAGCAGGATTAGGGTTAAACAGCCCCCACAATGACAGTTTGGTTTTTTTATTTTGTTTTTTTCCACCAGGTTCTAAGCATTGTCAACATCACATTTTTGACATTATAAATGTGTCTTAATGGCACTGTTGAGAATATGAAACAAATGTTACATTGGACTTTTAAGGCATTTCAATTTAAAACTTTCTTTTTTTTCTGTGCTTAGCATGTATGATCTAAGAAAATTGAGTGTTATGATATGTAATCAAGGAAAATTTCATTTTTCAAAACTGAATAGCAAACTTGCTGCTTTGCCACTTATGAAACTTCTTTTTTTACGTACAGGACTTGAGACCATGGGGGTCACTGGTTCAAATCCCCAGCTTGGCCAATTTCTTTCTGAGGACGGATGATAACTAATTAGGCCAGATACCAGTATGCTGTACACCCTGCCTTGTAGTGCAGTCACTAGCATACAGGACTTGAGACCAGGGGGTAGCTGGTCCAAATCCTGAACTCAGCCAATTTCTTTTCATGGATTGTGGATAGTCATTGCAACTGGATTCATTCCTCTCTCACTGCTGATTGTTGTTTTGAGAGTGGTTATGAGGGAAAGCAGCCACTGGCTTTGAAAGAATACTGAGAAAAGCTCTTGAGAAAGAAACTCCAGGAAAGCATGGGTAGGTGCACTGGCCACCATGATAAAACTGAAATAATGCTGATAACGGCATTAAAAACCATACAAATAAACAAACAAACAAACAATCTATGCTATATTGAAATATATGTATCACTGAAACTGTAGAAGTCCAACGCTGACTAGTTTCTGTATCTTTTGTCTGAAATCATTTGATGCCTCTTGCAATAACCTGAAATATATAGGTAAATATACATAAAAGTTAAACGGTAATTTACTATATTCTAATACAGACAAGTACTCAATACTTTGACAAAATCTGGTAGTGAAAAAGTAATATCTTGAATGACATTGATCTGAAAATTAACCCTTTACCACACAATCCCAAGTTTAAATAATCTTAAGGTAGAAGCCTTTTGAAAACATTGTGGGGAAAGGAGAAAATGCTGGTAACCGGCATTTTCTCCTTTTCCCGCATTGTTTTCTACCATATCAATGACATATTCCATCATTTGAGCCTTGTGGTAATTTGTATGATTATCAAAAGTATTAGCATAGGTCAATTTGATTGGGCCAAAATATGGATTATAACACATCCATGGTGGCTGATATCACTCGAACAAATTGGCATGAAATAAATTACCTCTATTACCATATATTACACGCTTGAATTACTGTCCAAACTTAGCTTCAGCTATTGCCGTCTGAATACGGAACTATGAACGATTTTCAATTGTATATGCGGCTAATAGTTCGTGTCTTTAAAGTATACTTAAACTACCTGAAATAAACATGGCTTTGTTGGTTTAAAGTAGTAATACAAGGCACATGACATTGATTTAAGATGTACTTTCGGCGTAGTCTGATCTTAATCCATTTTCATCCGCAAAAGCTTTTTATTCTTACTATAGAACTGAAAGGGTCAAACCCGACATTTACCGTTAATAGAATTTCCGTACCGTCCGATTATACGCGATGATAAAAATATTCACTATCTAATTATTCGTTGCATAAAGGTCAATTTCAGGTCAATTTATTGAGGTAATACATATAGTGAATGTAGAGGTTTATGTTAATCCTTGAGATAAGGCAACCCTCTGGTAGGAGAGTAGCACAGAACATACTTAATAAGAGAAATATTTCCTTTAGCCATAATTTTTTTCAAAAAGAGTCTTCCACAGGACAAACAAGTGGACTTTTATAGCAAGAGGGCCATGATGGCCCTGTATCGCTCCACTGGCTAATGAGTTAAAACGCTACAAGCCAAACATTACAATACTTGGCCAATTGGTTTCGAACTAAAAGACATACAAAGATTTTCCTATAAATCCTACGAGAAAGTTATGACCCCAGGGCAAAGCCATTTTTGACCACAGAGCTATAATTACTTGATTCTGGTGGAGGTCCACCACATAAAGTCCCGTACTAAATAACATAGGTCTAGAATGTGTGGTCATAACCAAGAAGATTTCCTCAATAAAAGGCCCTGTAAAACATGAGACCCCTTAGACAGGGCTAAATTTAGTAGCCCTAGGTCTTTTGGTTAGTAGTAAGAAGATTTCTAAAGTTTTCACAATATAAGCCCATGTAAAACTTGTGACCCCTGGGGTGGGGCCAAACTTGACCCCAGGGCTATACTTTGGGCCCACTTGGTAGAGGCCCACAAGATAAAGCTACATGCCAAATTTGGTAGCCCTAGGCCTTATGGTTAGGTAACAAGGAGGTTTTTAAAGTTTTCCCTATGTAAGACCATGTAAAACTTGAGACCCCCAGGGCGGGGCCAAATTTGACTCAAGGGCAATAATTTGGGCGCTGTTGGTAGAGGCCCACTAGATAAAGTTACATGCAGAATTTGGTAGCCCTAGGCCTTATGGCTAGGTATGAGAAGATTTTTAAAGTTTTCCCTATATAAGCCTATATAAAACTTGTGACCTCCAGGGCTTGGCCAAATTTGATCCCAGGGCTATTACTTGAAGAAACTTTGTAGCGGTCCACTAGATACAGCTACATGCCAAATTTGGTAGCCCTAGGCCTTATGGTTTCAGACAAAAAGATTTTCACAGTTTTTCAGTGTTTTTCAGTTTTGTTGCCATGGCAACCAGAGTTTTTGAAGGAATCAAAATCTTTCAAGAAATTCTGAAGAAGACAATGGCAGGAACATTTCTGTGAAGTTTCATCAGAATTGGATGGGTAGTTTCAGAGAAGAAGATGTTTGAAATAAAAGTAAACCCACACACGCGAGCAGGAACGAACAGACGCACAGACGGACGTACGGATGGACACACAACGGACACCGGGCCATGACATAAGCTCACTGGCCTTTGGCCAGTAGAGCTAATAAACCCAACAGACATTTTCATTTCTTTGTATTGGAGTTTAACGCCATTTTAACAGCTTAGGTCATACCATGGTGGTCAGTGACGCACCCATGTATTTCCTGGCTTTCTCACACCAGTACTGACACAACTTTCTTTCCAAAGCCACTGACTACTTTTCTCACATGCATCAGAGGTGAGAGGTGAAAAATCGCCGCAACCAGGTATCAAACCCGCAACCTCCTGGTCACAAGTCTAACCACTGAGCCACTTGGCAGGGCTGGGCAGACATTTTCAGTCTAGAAATAAGACCTAAATAATTGCAGTTTCATGGTTGCTTTCAACTATATAGTGTTTCAGCAAACCAGACAGTACAATTCAAAGATCAGACAACATATTTTGTGCAAAAGATGCTTTATGGGTTAATATTAAATGTTCTCACCTTTGTCCTTTCATTGGATCATTTCTTAAACACTCAAAGAGTTCCTGAACTTTAGGGTCCATTAATACATCTCTGATTTCGGGGTCAGACAATATTTCCTGCATCTTTTGTTCATCAGCAGCGGTGGGTTGTTTGGGGTTGGTACTACTTCTCACTGACATCTCAGCTCCCCCTGAAGGGGGTAATGCTGTTATACTTTGAGGTGATGGGGAGCCAGTCTGACTTGGGCTGCCCTGCTTCTCAGCTAATTTGTTGAAGTGTTGACCTGCAATATAAATAATGTTTAATTGCAAAATAAACCATATTTCATTTTATATTAAAAACAGTTCACAGCTTAGATGATTACTGTACATGTATATGTTATTTCCTGAATTACCAAAAACTACCAGCAATCACACAAAAGAATAATATTCCAAGGAAAGGATCATCTGTTTTCATTTTCATAATACGAGTTTAGGATAGGAGCAAATTGCCTATAGTAATTACTCCTTTTTCAACGATGTTTTCAGCATCTGATTATTGCAGAAAGGAACAGAAAGGCTGCATGAAACACCAACTATCAAAACTCTTACCCATTAATCCGCAGAACTCGGTAAAAAATTCCTGAACTTCTGTGTTAGATCCGTATTTTTTCATGGCTTCCTGAGGGTTACTTTGAAATTCTCCAATAGCTTGCACAAACATTGGATTCTAAATGCAAAAAACCAATAACATTAGAGAAAAATTTGATTTACACTCAGTACCTATTGGAACAAATCTGCACCAGACAAAATAGAAAAATATCCTTTTAAAATATAGATAATCAATATGAGCCATGCTCTGGCAAAAGGGGGCTTAATGCATCTCCGTGATCCACGGTACAAAGCAAGCCACCACATACTTATGGCTCCATAATTGCTACTTTTTTTAACAACCGATTTAATCATGAGGTAGACTGGTCTTTGGACATACAGAAAATTGACTGATAGCAAAAAGTTTCGGCCCAGGTCAGCCTGCGCAAATGGCGCAGGCTGACCTGAGTCAATGCTATTCACAGATGCATTAAGACCCCTCTTCACAGAGCATGGCTCATTTATATTGGGAATAAACTCATTCCAAAACGGCAAAATTTTAGAATTGACAAATTGGAAGTACTTGCAGATGACAACTGCATTGTGACAATGGCAGTTGTCTTTGACGGGGTAGAAAACAGTTTGGAAAAAGGAGAAAAAGCTGACCTTGAGCATTTTCTCCTTTTAAAAACAATCTTTTTAACAGCCCTCTTCCTCAGAGTTGTTTGGTAAAGGGTTAATACATAAATACATGTATATGAGAAAACATTTTGGCAAAATCAAATTGGCTTCTTAAAAGCTATTTCTCCTTTTACTGCATTTTTTTTTTAAGGTGGTCTTTTGGAAGACAAAGAAGTAAGAGTTAATAAAAAGTTCTGCCATTTTTTTCAAGTCAACCTTCAAACTTACCTGCAATCTCTTTGCCAGTTTATCATTCTTTTCAAGCTTTTCTAGTAAGTCATCTGTTACCCAGTCTGAAACATAGCAATGTCTTTAACCTTTTACCAAACAAAACTACTTTGGACTCTTCAAAACTGGAAGCGTTTTCAGACTACAAATCAAAATGTTACTCAAAAACTGAAATTTGTCTTTAGAAGGATAGAAAACATTGTAGGGGTAAAAGAGAATATGCCGGTTACCAGCTTTTTCTCCTTTTCTCACACTGTTTTCAGAATTCTTTTTTTAGGTTCATTATAACTCAGGATTGTGTTGTAAAAGGTAAACTAATTTATTGCCTGAAGTACATTTGAGAACTTGGAAAACTTTAATTTTTGTATCTTTATTACATATACATGTAGAGGCAATGCAAATGCAGTATACCCTAACAAAAAAAAACAAACACTCAACCTAATAGTTGCACCAGTCATTGGAATTTTGTTTTATTGAGTAAAAACAGCTCTTTGCTTTTTTTGTACTCAACAAGTTGATAAATGAATCCATGTAAAACACTATAGCAACATGAGAAGTTATTTGATGCAAGCAATTTTTTTCTTTGCAACAATCTTTTCAAAAGTATTCTACTGCAAGACAAAAAATTCATCACCAAGTGTTGATATATTTACAAACAGTAAAGGGTATAAATTTATCTACCTACACAATGAACAATTTAATGCTTTACCAAACCATAAAATTTTATACTCATCAAAATTGGAAGCATTTTTTTCTTTTGCTAATGACAAATCAAAAATGACCCAACAGATGGAATTTTCTTTTAAAGGGTAGAAAAGCTGATCACAAGCATTTTCTCCTTTTCCTACAATGTTTTCAAAAGCCTTCTTAATCAGGGTTGACCCCTATCACACAATCCCAACTTTTAACAACCCTGAGGAAAAGAGGCTTTTGAAAACATCATGGAAAAAGGAGAAAATGCTGGTCACCAGCATTTTCTCTTTTCCCACAATGTTTTCTACCCTTTCAAGAACAAATTTGGTCATTCAGGCCACCTTTAATTTGTTGTCTGAATTTGCTTTCAGTTTGGACCAGTCTAAAATTTTGTCGTATGGTAAGGAGTTAAAACTCAAGATTTTTTCGTAAAAGTTAAAAGAGAAATCTGGCAAAAACGCTTTTTGTTTATGAATACCTTTATTTTCCATTAACTTTGCATTTGTCTTCTCCATCGCCTCCTGCACCTCTGAAAACTTAAGCCTCTCGTTTTTATAATCTTCTTTTTTAGTAATATAAGGGATATCCTCTAAAGTTTTTGGTTCCTTCACTTCAGGTTTATTTCTCTGACTTTCAGTCTTAGCTGTCTTAGCATTACCATATGAGCCTGTCCTACTTTCATTCTGAGCTTTAGATTTGGATGCACCGCCAAATAAAAATCCTTTTTTCATTCCACCAAAACTGTCCTTTTTGCTTGTTTGTATTTTTCTGTTTTCTGGCTGTTTAGTTTTTGGATCTGATTTCCACTCTTTTTGTTCTTGTAGGTTAACCATGTAATTTTCTGTTTTCTTTCGTTCAGTTTTGTTTTCCTGTTGTGATTGTCCATTCATGAATGTGTTTCCATTTGGTTTTGGAGTGGCCTATCAAATGAGAAAAATAAGCCTTTAGGACATAATGGCACATTCACAATGACACTGAGGAAAAAACCTTTGGATTACTGCTAGCCAGCAGTTTCTCTTTTTTGCACAATATTCTTTCTATTCGTGGTGCTATAAAAACAAATAAAAAATTTTCAGAGCAGAAAAAATACTGTGACATTACATTTTTTTTTAGTGAAGTATATCTCAATATAGTGGAAAGTGTAATTGAGATCAGACTGCATACTTCTTGTTTATGTAAACTCTATCGACATACCATAGGATACATTGTAAGATGTACATTTTACCACAAAACCATATATAATATTCTTAAGCCTAAGAAATATGTTAAGAACATATTAACCCTTTACCAAACAATCCCTTGTTTTAACGGCCCTGAGGAAGAAGGCTTTTGAAAACATTGTGGGAAAATGAGAAAATGCTGGTAACCAGCATTTTCTCCTTTTCCAACAATGTTTTCTATCCTTCCAAAGACAAGTTTCATCTTTACAGACACATCTTAATTGTTGTCTGCATTTACTTTTTATTTGGACGAGTCCAAAATCTTGTTGTGTGGGAAAGGGTTAAGACATTAGCAAATGAGGCATCATGAGGTAAGAATTTTACTAATCTCAACCCTTGACCACACAAACCCGAGTTTCAATGATCCTGAGGAAAAAGACTTTTGAAAACACTGTGAAAAAAGGAGAAAATGCTGAGTAACCAACATTTTCTCCTTTTCCCACAATGTTTTCTACCTTTTCAAGAACAAATCCTATCATTTCAGCAACACTTAATTTGTTGTCTGCAAATGTTTTTTAATATGGACAAGTCTATTTTTTTTTGTTTGGTATAGAGTTAATAAAAACCTGTGCAGAATTAATGACTTGTATGTCATTTGAATTCACTGTCAAAGGCAAATGAATATACCAGAAATATGGTAAGACAGTACTATATCTGTCTACAACCTGAAAACTAATCTACAAAACTTAGCTCTTTACCACACAACAGAATTTTACACTGGTCCAAATTGAAAGCATTTGCATGGAAATGTCAAATGTCGTTCAAACGGTGGGATTTAGAATTGTCATGATAGAAAATATCATGGAAAAGGGAGATGATGCTGGTTCTCCTTTTCCCAAAATGTTTTCAAAAAGGGTTAGAAAACAGGACAACAGGTAGGGAATCCAATCTAACACTTTGCCACACCTCACTAAGTTCACCGGTTTTCTTCTTTTTCATTTCCCGAAGAGCTGTAACTTGCTGGAGTAACTCTGTCATATCTTCTAGAGGAGGCGGGCCATCTGAAAGATGGAATTAATTACAGTTAAACATAGTAGATAACAACACTTATCTAATTACTTATTTAAAAACTGGTCTATAACTTAAAATATTTTCTTGATATCCATGAGATTTTTTGCCTTACTGATTTAAATTCACGTTGACACCTAGTGAAGTGCAAGGTTTTCATCAATCTTTTTGTAATTTACCTTTTATTTGACATAAACACACCTAGTTAATTTATAAACAAACACTCATTATAAATTCAGTCAACTGTGCATGCATGGTCAATTTCAATTGAAAAAATGACATCGTATGTGATAGGCAATTTAAGTGATAAATATGACTCCTTCTAAATGAAATATATCCAGTACATTTTAGTTTCCCTTTCCATGCCCAAGCTGATAAAACAGAAGCCAATAAATTGTGAAAAAAAAAAAAAAAAAGAACTTTACTGTACCGAAAATGATTTCTGAATCATGTGCAGTAAATGTCAAGCCTAATTTTGATTTCCCTGGAAGTAGGTTAAAGGATATTTACATCTCAAAATAATGGAATTACAAGTAAGTAACAGTAACATTTTTTTTATTATTCTGGTTTTTTGTAAAGATTAATCATTCTTCTATCGATTCCTGTTCATTTTCATAGCCGACAAGCAGATTGAAGACACATTACTCAGACTGAAAGATGACCGGTAAGATTTTGGAATTTGCAGATACTGTTAAAGAAGGGCTGATGTGAAGGGGTGCGGGGACCCAATCACAAAAATAACATCGGAGCAACACTTCAGACTGAAAGTAGTAGGACAACACTTCAGACTGAAAGTAGTACGACAGAGTCATTTTTTAGCCCTCCATTTTTCTGCCTTCATTTGGTACAGTTATCGTTGATAAACAAGAACATTTTGTTTCCCATAATGATTCCTGAAACTTGCTTATTTATGCGTGGAAATAATTCGTAATGGTTAGTTAAGTTTCTTAAATGAAATAACTGATTTTGAATTAGCGTCATTGACAACAAACCTGAGGCATCCATTTTCTCGGTGTATTTGTTTTACATTGCCGTGAAGAATACACCTGAAACGACCGAAGAACAGAAATTATGTTCTCTTTTTCACCAGGTTACACAGGCTAACAGACTCCATTTTGGTATCTTTTCAAACCTTATATGAGGTTTTACGTTCAGCCTCTGTTCATTCGGCCATCGGACACGAAGCACTTACGATTTCTGATGCTGAAACAACAAATGAGAATCACTGAAACGGCGTCCAAGTAAAATAGTACTCGGAAAGATGATGACCATGGGGTTAAGGGAGGTATAACTTGTATTTGTTTAGATTTCTCAACTCTTGAGTCAAGAAATATCACGATGAAGATTAAGCCCAATATTAAATTATAATTCCCCAAGAAAGGCCAAAAAAAGAGGCTATTCTCTCCTTTTCCTACCATGTTTTCTACCCTGTTGGAGACAAAATTTTCCTTTTTTCCACATTTAACATGTCGTCTGCAAATGCTTTCAAGTTTGATGAGCCTTAGAAGCCTTTGACAAGCCTTAGAATTTTTTCGTCTGGTAAATGATTAAACTGTTACCCTTACAGGTCTTTAAAGACAATAACTAGAGCAAGTGACAGGAAAAATATTTGATTGAAAGGTTGAGAATGGTAAGGAAAACAGTTCGAAAAAGGAAGTAATCAAAGAGCTCTAATTGCTTGTACCAAAGCAATCATTTCTTTTCTACAATGTGTTGTTACATTGAACAGCTTGGGATATCCAGCAACTGTTAACTCTTTACCAAACGACAAAATCTAAGACATGTCCAAATTAAAGCATTTGATGTTACTCAAAACATGAAATGTGTCTTTAAAAGGGAAGAAAACATTGTGAGAAAAGAAGAAAATGCTGGTTACCAGTGTTTTCTTCTTTTCCAACCATGTCTTCAGAAGCCTTCTTTCTCACGGTCATTAAAACATGGGATTGTTTGCTAAAGGGTTAAATACAATAAATGACACTTTATCATTGTATATAGAGAGTCAAGCATCAAACAGCTTTTGAAAATGATGTAATCAACATTTTCCCCTTTTTCCACAATATTTTCTACTCTTTCAGAGAGAAATGATTTCATTACCCGAGCCATATTTAATTTGATGTCTGCAAAGGCTATCAATTTTGATAAGTTTAAAATTTTGTTGTTTGGTAAAGGGTTAAAATTCTGGGTTGCAGTCTAATCACTTTTTTTCGTTTATACATTCTGACATTACATTGTCATAAATGACTTCAGAACTAATGACCTCTTCACCAAACAACAAAAGTTAGCCTAGTCCAAATTGAAAGCATTTGCAGATAAAATTCAGTGTTACTCAAAATGTAAAGTTTGTCTTTAGAAGAGTAGAAAACATTGTTGGAAAAGGAGACAATGCTGGATACCTTTTCCTTGGGGTCTTTAACCCTTTACCAAACGACAAAATTTTGGACTGGTCCAAATTTAAAGCCTTTGCAGACGACAAAATTAATAAGACAAATATTGAAATTTCTAGTGGAAAGAGTAAAAAACATTGTGGGAAAAGGAGAAAATGCTGGTCACCAGCATTTTCTCCTTTTTCCACAATGTTTTCAAAAGTATTCTTTCTCAGGGCGGTATAAACCCGGTATTGTTTGGTAAAGGGTTAAAACATGGGGTTGTGTGGTAAAGTGTTAACAGTTTTGCTACAGTTCCGTGTAGATAGTGAAAAGAGATAAGGAGTGATTGAAATATTACTACTGCTTAGACCCAGGTTTATTGCAGGTGATGTGAAAATTTTACAATAAATGTCAGTGAATATGTTCACTGTATGTCCCATTTTCTGTCTCGTAGGTAATTAGTGGGATAAAAAGTGGAAAGATCTCAGCCAAGGAGGTTTGTGAAAAATGTATCAACAGGATGGTCAAAGTGAGGGAGTTAAATGCTTTTATCACTGAAACACCAGATGTATGTCAGAGTCAACTTCAAAGTTTAGAATCAGGATCCGCCCTGCATGGTTTGTATGTCATAACTTCTTTGCATATTGAGGTCTTCTCTGGCTCAAGGGTTTATTCTTTCATTACTGAATAAATAAATTGCATTTTCTCAAAGGCTACAAATACAGTTCTGCTGCAAGATCAAGAGACAGTTCGGTCATAGTCTATAACAAAGCAATAGACAATGTTGATCAGAGATCAGACTGCATGTTCTGTGCAGTCTGATCTTGATGTACACTGTCCACAAGAGCTTCTGGTGTTGTTGATGGTATGGAAAGAGTATAGAAAGGCAGCAAAAGTTTGAAATCATAAGTAGAGTCATATATGAACCATGCTCTGTGAAAAGGGGGCTTAATGCATCTGCAAAAAGTATCGACCTAGGTCAGCCTGCACAGTCTGCACAGAATGACCAGAGCCGAAACTTTTTGCTATTGGTCAATTTTCTGCACGTCAAAAGACAAGTCTACTCCATGACTCTCAGTTGTCCTGCGGAATGGATTTCATGGATCCATGATCATATGATGACTTGCTTAGTATAATGTATCACGGCAATGCATTAAGCCCCCTTTGCCAGAGCATCGCTCATATTTATTTTTTTTCTATTTACATAGAGAACAGAGAGCTGGCTGGTTTGCCTATAGCAGTAAAGGACAATTTTTGTACCCGGAATGTTCGGACATCATGTGCCTCCAGAATGCTAGATAATTTCATACCTCCCTACACAGCCACAGTTGTTCAAAGACTGTATGATCAAGGAGCTGTGTTGGTCGGTAAAACCAACATGGATGAGTTTGCTATGGGGTAAGGTGAATTGAAGGTCTGTATTACCACCTAGTCTAGATATAGATTCAAGATGTTAACTCCTTACCAGACATCACAATTTTACACCTGCCCAAATTTAGAAAGAATTTGCAGACAACAAATTAACACTAATTCGTATTATAGAATTTGTTTTTGGAAGGACAGAAAACAATGCAGGGAAAGGAGAAAATACTGGTTACTTCTATTTTCTTTTTCTCCCACAATGTTTTCAAAAAAGTCTTCTCTCTCAAGGCAGTTAAAACATGGGTTTGTGTGGTTAAGCATTAAATGTAACCTTCTTGTAGCTAATTTCACCCTTATCTTATTCTAACCAGGTTTCATTTAAATAGCTCTAGGAAACAATTTAACCTATCTTCATGGCCATCTCTATTAAGCAAGCAAACTGTATTAGGAGAGCATGAAATGAGTTCCCTAATAAGACTAATATGTTGAAATGAGAATTGTTCCTGTACTAAACAAGCACATTTTATGTATCTCTTTGGTGCTTGCACACTTAATACAGGTTGAACTTTGTATAATTATGTTCCAACAAAGTAAAAATGGTTATTGAAATTTGGCTTCACACTCGTGTTCGATTGATCGATTAAATAGTGTGTAATGTAGTTTTTAGCATTATTTCAGTCATATCACTGCAACAACTCACGTATTCATTTATGTCCTGGGTTTCATCAGTACATGTGTGAGGCTAGGGCTCTGAAGTGTCTTTCCCAAGAAAACTTCAACGAAAAACCCTGTACTTTCAAACTCTGAGCCTCCAGGTTACTAGCCCTACTCCATCACCACTAGGCCACAGAGGAACCCTGCACACTTATGGATTCTGATCGCCAGCTGTGTGAATGTTGGGAAAAGAGTAGTTTGGAACTTTCCTTACCAATAATTTGTCTTGTTACATTCAGTTGAAGGTTATTAATCTTTGCAGTGTTGATTACATTTCTATGAAATTTATATTTCTTAACCCTTTTCCAAACAATCCCTGGTTTTTACGGCCCTGAAAAAGAAACCTTTTGAAAACATCGTGGGAAAAGGAGAAAATGCTGGTAACCAGTATTTTCTCCTTTTCCCACAATGTTTTCTACCCTCCCAGAACAAATTTCAATTTTTGAGTCACATTAATTTTGTTGTCTAAAATTTTGTTGTTTGGTAAAGAATTAAGGGAAAAAAGAGAGATTATTGTAATTTTAGGGTTGTTTTAACCCTTTACCAGACATCAAAATTTTAGCCTTGTCCAAATTGAAAACATTTGCAGATAACAATTTCAGTTTGGCTCAAATGGTACAATTGTTCTTTGATAGGGTAGAAAACATTGTGGGAAAAGGAGAAAATGCTGGTCACCAGCATTTTCTCCTTTTTTCCATAATGTTTTCTAAAAGCTTCTTTCTAATAGTAGTTAAAAGTCAGCATTGTGCGGTAAAGGGTTAAGCTGAATGTCTCACAAAGTAGTACCAAGACAATGTACATCCATGATTAAATGGTTAGCTTTTTGTAATATATTTTGTCTTATGTCATTTGGTTTGCTATCTAGGCTCAACTCTTTACCAGAGACAAAACTGCTCTCATCCATATTGATACTACAGTATTTGAAGGCGACAAATCATTTGGTCAAGTGTAGAAATTGTCTTTGATAGGATATGAAATGTAGTGGAAAAAGGGGAAAATGCTTGTTACCAGCTTTTTCTCCTTTTCCCATGACATTTTCAAAAACCTTCCCAAGGGTCACTAAAACCCAGGATTGAGGGTTGATTTGAAATAAGTGATCTTTATTTTGCAGCTGTGGAAGTACGGATGGTGCTTACGGACCCGTATTCAATCCGTGGAAATTTAATTTTAAACATGATTTTGATGTAAAAACAGATCATATTAACGTAAGTAACAACACAGAAGGACATTTATTGCAAAATCCAGAAGACAGAAATTCACATAAAAGCAATATATCAGACACAGTAACAAGTGATAGATTGGACGAACTGTTTATTTCTGGTGGCAGTTCGGGAGGTAGTGCGGTTGCTGTTGCCACAGGCTGCTGTTTTGGGTATGTGAAATGTTGTTCATTACTCAAGAGGTTTGCTTTTTACCTATCTACTGGAAATAGTTATCTTTCCCGTAATTTTTTTTTGGGGGGTTGACCCATTACCAGACAATCCTGTGTTATAGAGACCTTGAGGAAGACGGCTTTTGAGAACATTGTTGTAACAGGAGAAAATGCTTGTAACCAGTATTTTCTCCTATTCTCACCATGTTTTCTGCACTTTCACAAACAAATCTCATTTCAGAAAAATTCTTTCAAGATGAGTCTAAAATGTTGTCACCTGGTTAATATTCCCTAGTATTCAATTCTAACTGCCATACTCTTGGAAAAGAGGGTTTGATGCATCTCCATGATACCAAGCAAGTCATCAAATGATTTTTGATCCGTAAAATCCATTTTAAAACAACCGAATCATTAGTTTGAATGGTCTTTGGACATGCAGAAAATATACAAATGGCGAACTGGGCAGGCTGATATGGGTCAAAAGCTTTCTGCCCTTTTAACCATAAACTGCATCATTGCAACACATTGAAATTGTTATCTGCAAATGCTTCATTTAGGATAGGTCTAAATTTTTGTTGTTTGGTAAAGAGTTAAACTCTCTGATGACTGTGTTTCTGAAAAAAATATAACCCTTGTAGTGCTAAATAAATGAAATGGACACTCAGATCCATAAAAGACGCAGATATAGCATTTTTAAAACTGTTTTTGTCAGACTATTAGGTGAATATGCAGTCAGTGTAGATCCAAGATCAGAGTGCATGTTTTGAGCTGTCTGATCTTGATCTACACTTTTAGTATTGGCAATTAAATCTGGTCTCAGCACTACAGTAGGTAAAGTTGAATATTGAATTTACCCAGGGTATATTTACCCAGTTTATATTCATTGTTACAGGGCTTTAGGATCTGATACTGGAGGGTCCACCAGAAACCCAGCCTCATTCTGTGGTGTTGTGGGTCTCAAACCTACCTATGGGTTGGTATCTAGGTATGGTCTCATTCCACTGGTCAACTCCCTCGATGTACCTGGTATTCTTACCAGAACTGTAGAAGATGCTTTAGTGATACTGAGTGAGTTTGGAACTTTCATTTTGGCCAGTTTTGAACCATTTTGAATTGGCAGCGTACAACCCATTTTTAAGCATTCTGTTATAAATTACACTTTTTGATATACTGAAGCAGTTACAATTATTTTCATCATAAAAATTAAAAAGCTTCTAGACAGTGTTGTAGGGGTAGAGCTTTGGCCTCCCAACATTAGAGGTTCCAAGTTTAAATCACTTATGAGCATGGTCAGCAATACCTTTGTAAAGCACTGATGATCATGATAAATATAAGTTATTGAAATTGTTTCCAAATTGGGGTAAGTTAAGAGGTCTAAAACAAATTAAGACTTCTTACCTTGTTACCTAGAAGTAGAGAACAACATGTATCAAGAAAGGTAAACTGATAGACAAGCTTTCTTTAACGGTATAACAATAAAATTAATCTTTAGCTTGCTATGGATGACATCAAATGCTTTTGTGGACAGTTCAGATAATATCAGACTGCACAGAATATGCAAAATATGTCTGATATTTCATGAGATATCCTGGCCTTGTCATTGCAATTTTTGGTTAATTTTGACTGTCTGAAAATGTCTGTTTTATTTACCCATTTTATTTGAATATTGGATTCTCTTTTTCAATAGATACTATAGCTGGCCATGACAGAAATGATTCCACTACAGTAAGAGACCCATTTACTGCTCAAAATTTAGATATAGACTTCTCTGTGAAAAACCTGCATGTAGGGATACCAAAGGTAAGTGCTAACTACATTTTTCAAAATACATTTTTTTCCCCAAGATTTAACCCTTCACTGCAATAGGTAATTTTAGAAGTAGGATATACTGCAGATAGGAGAAGTTATTCACAGGAGGTAAGGATGCATGAGGTAATCCTGGCAGCTTACTGTTAGTCCTTTGCCAAACGATATTTTAATGACCCAGAGGAGAAAAGCTTTTGCTGGAAACCTGCATTTTCTCTTTTTCCAACAATTTTTTTCTACTCTTCTAAAGTGAAAAAAAATCACATGCACAGAATTAGTTTCAAGCAAATGCTTTCACTTTGAATGTATCTAAAATTTTGTTGTTTGTTAAAGGGTTAAACTATTAAATGTTTAAGTCAGGTGTACATCCTTTTGTTTGCAGTCTGATCTTTGAGCTATGTTTTCTGATTTTTATTGATTTTCTAGCCAAAAAGCAGTGTTTGTAGTATGATGCCTTGAGTTATTTATTCACTGAAGGAAAATGTTCATCATTACAACAACCTGAATTCTTTACCAGAAGACAAAAATTTAGACCATTCCAAATTGAAAGCACTTGCAGTAAAAAAATTTCATGCTTCTCAAATGGTAAGATTTTCTTAAAAAAGGTAGCAATGTCACCAGCATTTTCTCTTTTATCCTTTATGTTTTCAAAGTCCTTCTTCTGCAGGGCTAGTTGCTAACTATGAAAAAGTGAAAGCCATATCAGGACAGGTAACAGTCAAGTATTATTGACACAGTTATGTCCCTTTTTCTTTTGACTTACAGTAAACAAGTGACTTAAGCTGAGCTTTGGCATCCTCATGTAGTGCTCTTTTTTAATTTTTGCAGGAATACCATGCTCCTGGTTTGTCAACAGAGGTACAGCAGGCTTGGTCTGAAGCTGCAGATATGTTTGAAAAAGCAGGAGCAAAAGTTACACAAGTATCCTTGCCCCATACCAAGTATTCCATTGTTACATACAGTGTACTATGTGCTTGTGAGGTGGCATCAAACATGGCAAGATATGATGGTGTAGAATTTGGTAGGTGGACTTTCGAAAAACAATGGCATCTTGATTTACTAGGTACCAAACAGTCTCATGTTTTTACTACTTGGAAGAAGGTTTCGGAAAAATTGTGGGAAAACAAGAAAATGGCCAGCATTTTCTGCTTTTACCACAGTGTTGTATACCTATTATGAGACATGTCTCATCATCTTAGCCAAAAGATATCCGTCCTCAATGCTTTCAATTAGGATGAACCAGGATTTGTCATACGGGAAAAGGTTTATAAGATTATGGGCCAAATAACTGGATAAATTACAATTCTGTGAAAACTTTTTCCAGGTCATAGAGCAAATAACTCGAGGTCTACTGAAGACATGTTTGCCCAGTCCAGACATGAAGGCTTCAATGATGTTGTGAGAGGGAGAATATTTGCTGGAAACTATTTTTTGTTAAGAGAGTAAGTGATTTTTTGTAATGGATCTTCCTTTATCAACTGTTCCTTTCTATTTGCCAAGCTTCACAGCTCAGTCAGTAATATACAAGGCTTGATACCAAATGAGTCACTGTTAGATTCCTAGTTTGGCAAAGTTCTTTCCAAGGATTGATGATAGTCATTCTGACAAAATTCATTCCTTAACATTTCTTTAAAGATGTTATGTGGGTAAGCAGCAAGTGGTTTTAAAAGAATTATGAGGTAGATTGGTCCTTTGACAAGCAGAAAACTTAACAAATAGCAAAAAGTTTCAGCCCAGGTCAGCCTGGGCAGACTGCAGGCTAGCCTTGGATGATACTTTTAGCAAATACATTAAGCCCCTTTTCACAGAGCATGGCTCATGTAAAAAGACTGCCGACATCAAAGAAAAAGCAGGTAAGTTACAGCAAGGATACCATATATGGACTCAACTAAGTCTGGTGGTTACATAGAACAAAGGCTTCAAGGAAGAAATAACATTTTTTAGGAAAAGCACTCCAAGGCATAGAAATCCTTGAGTGAAATTTTCTAAAGCAGAAAATTTTCATTGCTTGTGCTGAAAGAAAAAGAAATATTTTGTGTTTATTTTTTGAAAAGTTTTGAAACACAGTAGGAACATGCTTAATTTCAGAGCTTATTAAAAGCAATCTGCCACATTTTTTATTTCAAGAACTATGATAAGCAATCTGTGTCAAGTTCTTGATTTCAGAATCTTTAATGAGCAATTTCTTTCAAGCTTTTGAATTTTAGAAGTATCATGAGCAATTTCAGTCAAGTTCTTGATTAAGGGACTTTGATAAACAAATTCTGTCAAGTTCTTGATTTAAGAAACTGTGACAAGCAATCTGTCAAATTCTTGACTTCAGAAACTATGAGAAACACTTCCTGCATGCCTTGAAGGTACGAAGGCTTATCAGCAGTGATTTCAAAGGTGTGTTTCAGTCAGGTGTAGACGTGCTTTTGACCCCGACAACACTAACAGATGCCCCTTTATATCGATGGTTTGTGGAGGCTGACAATAGAACGAGAACATCAGTGCAAGATGTGTTTACACAGCCAATTAATATGGCAGGTAGTTAGCCCTTCACCACATAAGCCCAAGTTTTGATGACCCTGATTGAGTAGATTTTTGAAAACATTGTGGGAAAAGAAAATGCTGGTAATCAGCATTGTCTCTTTTTCCCACAATGTTATTATTTTTACCCCCTTGAAAAAATGATATCATTACTTGACTCACATTCCCTTTGTCTTCTGCAAATATTTCAATTTGTTCAAGTCTAGAATTTTGTTGTTTGGTCGAGAGTTTAAGATGCAAATTTGATTTTTACCCATAACCACACATCATGAATATATGAATAAAATGTATAAATCAGCAGTCTACAAAAGTCAGGGGAGGGAGATTGTCTTCAAATTTCAAAATCATTGATTGCTTCACTTGACCCTTTATCAGATGATCCTGTGTTTTCAAGAAAGACAGCTTTTGAAAACATCATTAGGGAAAGGAGAATATGCTGGAAACCAACATTTCCTCTTACAACAATGTTTTGTGCCCTATCTGAAACAAGTCTTTTCATTTGAATAACTGTCTGCTGATTTTTTTGATCTGGTTGAGTGGTTGTAAGGTGTTAAACGATGTTGTAAATATAATTGCAGTTACAAGTATCTTGCGGGAATGGGTGCAACTATCCATGCTTTCTTGGCGTTTCCTTTTTTACCGGTACTTTGCACCATATTCTTCCCAAATCACTGGCTGCTTTGCCACATAACCATCATCAAAATTATTAGCAAAGAGAGGAATGAGTCTGTCGCAATGACTGGAAAGAAATTGACAGAGCTGGGATTTGAACAGGTGGCCTTTCCTAGACTCAGTTCTTTTTGTTACAGACTGAGCCTCAAGGCTAATCTGGATGAGTCTTAAATGTTGAAGTCGTATAGAGTTAATAGATAAACAAACTAAAGTATTGCTTGTTTGAATAAGGTAATCGAGGCTTCCTTGTACTATCTTACTGTCATTAACTCTTTCCATACCATAGATGACACCAGGAACTATTATGGACAGTGTAGATCTCTAATCTGCACTGTCCACCGCTTTATTCTGGATTATGACCAAACTCTCTCTTGATCTTGCAGTGAAACTGTATTTGTAGTGTTAGAGAAAATGCAAATTATTTATTCAGTTATGAAAGAGGTAATTTCTGACTTGGGCCAATTTTTCATCCCCTTTTCAGGTGTCCCAGCAATAAGCCTACCCTTTAAACTATCTACTCAAGGATTACCTATTGGTTTACAGCTTATTGGACAGAACTTCAAGGACCAACATCTACTGAATGTTGCAAGATGGCTAGAGAAAGAAACTAACTTTAAAAGTCTGGATCTAAGTTTTCTGGACCATATATGATGGGTACCAACTAGTTTTCTCATTCTGTCAACATACTCACTGTGTTTTAGATGTTATGGATAAGTTGTAAAATTGACCCAAAGGAGAAAGTATTTTAGAAAAAGATAGTGAAGGATATGTAGCACTGTGCAGACAATCAACTTTTGTTGAAAGTCAGTTTATTTTGGCACATGAATGATGATTTAGAAATACCTTGATCGTTTGAAGTTTGATCTGCAAGTTACATTCAGTACCAGCTTCTAGTCATCAGGATTCTCTAATTGAAAGAAAAGTTTACAATCAGCAATTTTATAAATACTTCAGGCAATCACGTATTTTGCAACTGGTCGTTTGTCCATTCTTAATATATCCATATTTTACACAGATGTTTTCAAGGTTGACTGCACCTTATTTTTTCCTCTAGGAGGAAATAATGTGTAAAATGTAATCGCTGATTTCAATTTAAAGAATGATTCAGTAGTGAAAACTGAAGGGAGTGAGAAATTCAGTTTTTTTTATTGATAAATAAAGCTAATTAGTACAGATTTGACATTCGTGAGTTTTTATTGGTTGTAAAGAGTTTTTATTGGTTGTAAAGAGTAAAGGCAACAACATGTTACTTGGTAAGGGTTATACCAAATGATTTTCTGGTTGAAATATATCAAATAAAACTTAGATGAATCTGGTGAAAGATATCATTATGTTCCTTAATGTGCACATACAGTGATTTCAAAAGTCAGGATACCATCTCTGTGTTGTTGTTTTGAATGTATACATATGTGCAAGCGACACAATAGCTATGTTTAATCTTTTCCAAAACAGCAAATTCTTGGCTGGTTACCAGCATTTTCTCCTTCTCCAAAAATGTCTTTAAAAATCTTCCTCAGGATCGTTTTAATTCAGGATTGAGTGGTAAAGGGTTAAGTATACAACGTGTTAAATAAGAAACTCTGTGCCAAAAAGAATAAAATTGTTGATGATTTCAACAGGATTTCAATTGTATCATGGCAACAATATATTTATCAAATTAAAAGTTTAGTGGATCATCTACTAGTACTATGGCCGGGCAAACATAGCCTTGTTGAAGGCAATTGTGTCACTGTGACCTGCTTCTGGGATCAAGCTTTTGACTCCTGCGTTTAGAAGTCCACTACTTAGCTCGGTACCAGACAAAACTTTAGGTTTGTTCATTTTGAAAGCATTTGCAGACTACAAATGCAGGTTTCAAACATTTTCTCCTTTTCCCAATTTTTAAATCAAAGTGAGCTTTTGTGAAAGTGCTGTGTCTGTCGTGCTTTACCCAGGATTCAACCATTACCTTGTGTGCTCTCTAGTAGCCACATTTTCTGTACAATACTCATAAAACTTGGTCAGAATGTTTGTCCTGTTTTCAACAGCCATCTACCTGAGGGTCACATATAAATAAAATGGTTTGATAAAGGATTAAAAAATAAGGATTTATCTCTTTTACTAAACACCAAAATTTTAAACTGGTCAAAATTGAAAGCATTTACAAAGGACATATTAGATTTAGCTGAAATATTGGTGATTGTCTGTGAAAGTGTAGAAAATCTTGTGGAAAAGGGAGAAAATGCTGGTTACCAGAATTTTCTCCTTTTCCCACAAAGTTTTCAAAGGGCTGTTTCCTCAGGGTCGTTAAAACTCGGGATTGTGTGGTAAAGGGTTAAAGAAGTAGACACACTAGTGCCAATCAGTACCATTTATTTTGTCAATAATTGCTGTTTATTTTCCATTTCAACAATAAAACAAAAATATAACATATACTGACTTATAACCCACTATCAATTAATGGTAATAACAAATCCATTTAAATAATAACTAATAATTATCCTACCATAACAATGTTGCAGATATGAAGACAGAAAGGGATAAAAGAAGACAATGGCATGAGGATGCCAGCAACCCTATATTGTTTCTCTTTCAATTCAATTTCCTAAATTTTGTCCACCAAAAATTTCAAGATTGAAAAGGGGCATAATTGTATCAAAAATACTTCAGTAAGAGTTGTCCGTATTGTTTATCTAGCCAGGCTCTAAAGAATATATCTGATGATATGACAGACATATCAGAAAATGTCAAAGTGACAACACACATGACAGGGCCATGACAATACCTCAACAATTTCTTCAATAACAGCCAAACTGAAAACAGACAAATATCTAAATCAAGTTTTATTTAGATACCAAAATTGTCTTTACCAGACAACAAAATTTTAGACATGTCCAAATTGAAAGCATTTGCGCATTGCATATCAAATATTTCTCAAACTACGAGATTTGTCTTCAGAGTGGTAGAAAACAGTGTGAAAAATGGAGAAAATGCTGGTTACCAGCAAAAGCATTGTGGAAAATTGAGAAAATGCTGGTTACCAGCATTTTCTACTTTTCCAAATACTTACAACAGCCTTCTTCCACAGAGTCTTAAATACACTTGCTTGTTTTGTAAAGTGTTGTAGAAAATTCCAGCAAATGCATTTTATTCATCAATGATTTAAGACTTAATACAAACACAGATCAACACATTATCAAAGTATAAATGTCTGACACCAAGTGATGTGAAAAAGCTTGCAACTGATACTCAAGGAAAGAGTTGATATCAACTGTACTGCATGCACATGCCAAAGCTTGGTTGCAGCTGCCTTTCAAAATATACAGGGCATGTTTCAGTCCAAGCTATAATAAAATGCCCTATATGTATCAGTTCCCCTTTAGATAGTTGACACACAGCCTGAGTTTTAATTAGCTATCTTCAGTGTTTATAAGATATCAGAAATTGTCAAAACTGTTTCCAACACAACAACAACACAGACAAAAGAGCTATGACAATACCGTGACATTTTTTGCAGAAAACAGCCAAGCTAAAAATCTCATCAGTAAACATGATTTTACAAGAAAGACATACATTACAAGTAAACTTGTTTGTAAAACTAATAGGTAGATGTAGACTTCCAGATTATGGAAACTGTTTCACCAAAATTAAATGCAATAAACATAGAAACTGATGAGAAATGATACCTATGACATTTTATCAGAGATAAATTGTAAAACATCTTGACTGAAAGACACATCACTGTTTTAACTATTTACCAAACAAACCTATGTTTTACCAACTCTGAGGAAAAAGGCTTTTGGAACTTTGTCAGAAAAGGAGAAAATGTTGGTATTCAAAAGCCTCTGATATCAAGGTCATTACAATATGGGATTGTTCAATAGAGGGTTATACTGAAGAAATAACTATCACAAAAGCAAAGACAGCTGGACATCACAATGATCACATATTTTATCAAAGAAACATCACATATCCTGTCAAAGAAACAACCTTGTTGTGCCAAGGAATTGACCTATGCATACACACAGAGCACTGTACATCCTTCATATTGTATTGAAGAAAAAAAGCTGGATAATAATGCCATTTCTTCCAGGTTGCCAAACTGTATGTTCCTGCAGAGGACAAGAGCTTAACTCTTTATCAAACAACAAAATTTTAGACTTGTCCAAATTGAGAGCATTTGCAGACGACAAAGTAAATGTGACTTGAAAATTGAAATTTGTATTGGGAAGAGTAGAAAAACATTGTGGGAAAAAGGAGAAAATGCTGGTCACCAGCATTTTCTCCTTTTCCAACAATGTTTTCAAAAGGCCTCTTTTTCAAGGTCGTTAAAAGTCAGGATCGTGTGGTAAAGAGTCAAATGATCTTTATGGCTCCATCTTCTCTCTACAACTGAAAACGTATATTCCTTTCCTTGTGATGTTTCAGCAATATGACACTTGTCCTAGTTTTTGGAACCACATTGGCTTGTGTTGTAATTGGTGAACTTTTGCATGGCTCAGTGGTGAAGTGGAGGACTTGTAACCTAGAGGCCTGGGGTTTCAGCCCCACTAGAAGCAATGGGCTTTTCATGGGAGTGTCCTTGGGCAAGACACTTCAGAGCCCTACCCTAGCTTTAGGGATGCCAAAGTCATACATGAACAAGTTAGCTGTCACTGTGGTACATCTGAAATAATGTTGAAGATGGCATAAAACACCATTCCATTAATCAATCAATCAATTAACCTTACCCCTGAAACAAACTGCAAAAGTTTGTGTAAATTATGGAAAACCAACATGAATAGAGGTCTAAAACCATGAAAATATATGTAAACACTGTGGCCACAGGAGATATTGCTCATGATCAGCAATTTTTCCTTTTACCACAAGGTTTTCCAAAGTGGTCTGCTGCAAGATGGAAAAACATGACCCACATGAGATGATGATTAAAGCATCAACACAAGATTTTCGTCCATTATGGCATAGGTTCTAGGAAGTCTCTTTTTATGATCTCTTCTATATACTGTCTGTCTGTCTCTGCAGTCACATTCAGTGTTGAACCTGCTTGTGCCATTGAGTAGACATCCATAGCTGGTGCTGATCTAGATTTAGGTATTGCTCGCCTATCACCCACACCTCTATCCAAGTGATCTTCAGGCTTGAGACTTGCATGCCCATTTGTCAGACCGTGTGGCTGTTTCCCAGATAAGTTGGCACCTATATGCTGTGTGGCAAGTAACAAGTTGTCTGTCTGGTTGGCCAGACATAGGGTGTTGAAAAAAGGCTGGAGCTCTGTAAGTGACCTCAAGTAGGTAAAGGTCAGTAAAGGTCGCCCTTGTGTCATTTTCATCACAGGAACATCTCCTTGCAGCTATAAAAAACAGGACAGAAAATCAAGTCTTTACCAAAATAATGGCTTCATTTAAGAGGACTTAATTCATACCAAAAAAGTGTGTGAAAATCAAAGCTTTAAATGCAATGAATATATGAAAGAAAAAAAAAAAAAGCTTTAAAACTTAACAAAACTCTTACCAGACCACAAAATTTTACACTTTCCACAATTGAAGGCATTTTTGGAAGTCTAATATGGCTCTAGAGATAGGATTGGGTAGAAATCATTGTGAGAAAAGGAGAAAACACTTGGTTAGCAACATTTTCTGTTTCCCTCAATAGTTTCAAAACCCTTCTTCCTCAGGGTCTTTAAGACATGGGATTGTCTGATGAAGAATTAAACTGCTCAGTGCAACTTGAGTATTTGCTGCCAGAGAAGTTCAAGATAAGACCACAAAGAACATGCAGTCTGATCTTTGACATAACACAGTTCTATATTTTATGGTACAGTCTAGCCACAAAAAGTGTTAAAACCGCAATACCTGATGCTTTTCTGTTGGCTGATTACGCTTGAGTTGTTGAACAATCTTAGTTTAACTCTCAAGAATATTTTAAACTTGTCCATTTGAAAGCATTTGCGGAGGAAAAATTACTGTAGTAGAGGCTCAAATGATGGGATTTGTGCTTCAAACGGTATAAAACATTGTTTGAAAAGGGTAAAATGATGGCTACCAGCATTTTCTCCTTTTCTCATAATATTTTCAAAACCTTTCTTTTTGAAGGTCTTTAAAACTCTGGATTGTTTTGGTAAAAGGTTAAGAAACATTTTCCTTCCCCTCTGAGTAAATCAAGATAGCTACTGGTAGGTCTAAAATTAGACAGAACAGTACTGGGTTAAAAAGCTTTACCAACCAGTCCAAGGTTGCAAAATAAACAACAGTGATAACAGCGTGGAAAAAAGAAGAAAATGCTGCATTTTCTCATTTTCTCTCAATGTATAAAACTCAAATCCCAGTTTTTAAGCCACACTTGAATTTTCAATATGCCAATGCTATCAAGTTTCAAATCTTGAAATATTTTTGCTTTGTAAAGAGATAAAACAAGTCCTCTTTTGACACTTACTTTCATATTAAGTAGTCTTGCCAAACGGATTATGTGGGGTTTAAAGCTTGATCTTTTGTGACGAACATCTTTTTTCTTGGTTTTCTTTGTGTCTTCATCTTCATCCTCCATCTCAACCTCTCCTTCCCCAGCAGATGCTCCCCCAATGAATGCCCATCTATACCTGTTAAACCACACACAACCAACTATTAAATAATTAAAAATATTCTAGGCCAACCAAAGTCAAAAACAAAGATTGATATGAGCCATGCTCTGGCAAAACGGGGCTTAACCCTTTACCACAGGACAAAATTTTAGACCTGTCCAAACTGAAAGCATTTGTAGATGACAGTTTTAACATGGCTCATATGAAATGATTTTTCTTTGATAGGGTAGAAAACATTGTGGGAAAAGGAGAAAATGCTGGTAACCAGCATTTTCTCCTTTTCCCACAATGTTTTCAAAAGCCTTCTCTTTCAAGGGCGTTAAAAGTCATCATTGTGTGGTAAAGGATTAATGCATCTCCACGATGAATTATACCAAGCAAGTCATCGCCTAATTACAGATCCATAAAATCAATTTCGTCAAACAACTGACTGAATCATGAGGCAGAATTATCCTTTGAATTGCAGAAAATTTGAAGATGGCGAAAAATTTCGGCCCATGTCAGCCTGGGTCGATACTTCTGGCAAATGCATTAAGCCCCCTTTTCACAGAGCATGGCTCATATATGATACAGAAAGTCCAAGGAGAGCCATCAAGAGCATGTCACCTTTATCCCCATGCTGTGAGTTTGACCTTTGAGCCTGGGATCTGAATTCTCTGCTCTGCACTTTGTCCAATATAGGTGTACACATTAGTAAAATATTTTCAGAATCCGACTAGGAATTAAAGAGATATATTGCAGTCAGGATTTAACAGTATTGCCATCCCAAATCAAAGACATCAGAGGCAATAAAAATTTCATTGTTCTCATTAGAAGTCTACTTGTTTACAAGATAGGGAACATATGTCTTCATGTATGGGTGAATTTTATCCAAAATTATCGTTTTTGGTCTGAATTATTTTACTGTTACTGACCATAACATCCTCTTTACAATCCTGTGTTTCTTGACCTTGAAGCAAAAGTTTTATCACATTACCTCCCTTGTTTTCAGTGTGATATACCCATCACGAATTTTCTTATCTGATACACATTTGATATCACAATTGTGTGACATCATTTTTTACTTCATTTTGTACATATTTCATAGAAGTGAATGGGTTTTATTGATATTACCGTGGGTGAGTTTATAGATGGTTTTGCATCTTCTGATCTATTATTTGTGAAATATTGTTATGTGATTTTAAAAAAAAAATGTGACATGAGTTGGCGTTTGAGATAAAATTTCATTAAATTCATCAAGAAAAAATGTTCTTAAGCTCGCCAAAGGCTCACTTAATAACATTTTCCCTAGACTCATTTAACAAAATTTTATCTCAAATGCCAACTCATGTCAGATCCTGTATCTTCTATGTCAAAGACAGATCCCATCATGTGAGCCGCAAATGTCAATAATATCATTGAGTGCAAAATTTGTTGTGTGGTAAAGAGTTTATGACCCATTTAATTAATGAGGGATAATTCTACTAAGCTCTTCTGATCCATTCATCCAAAGCTCCATTTACTCAATCCATCCATCAACTCATCACACAATCTATAAAATAACCAATCCATTCATCGACCCAGTCATCCTCCCATCAATCCCACCCTCTATCAGTCTATCCATACATCTACTCATTTTACTCTTCCTCCCTCAATTCATCCAACCCTCCCTCCACCCAACCAATGATCCATCCAATCATAAATGCTAATTGTAAAGTTTTAACTTTCTTTCAGTCAACCTCTTTTGACAGCTCTAAATACAATCCATTGAAACTTACAAAGATTTTGATTCTATAGGCTTGACTACACAAGTGGATGGTATTGATCAAAGATCAGACTGCATGTTCTGTGCAGTCTGATCTTGATCTGTGTTGTCCGCAAAAGTTACTGTTTTCGCCTATGGTGCCAAAAGAGTTAACATCTCCAAATAAAAAAAAGCTGACATACAGTTGGAACTGTGGAACTTTGTCTGCAGGCAGCACCAAACAGAGGTCTAGTAACTTGCATGCACTCAGATACAACTGTAACCAGGATGGATTGTTGTGTGCATTCAAACCATTACCAAGATGTGCCCAGCTGGAGTCTAATGCTGCAATACGTTGTACTTGGGTCCTGAAAGAACAGAAATTTTGAAAATACCGATAGAATTTGTTTTTAAAAAAAAATGACAATATGAATTTCACATAATCATCAGACTGCAGAAATGTGTAGTCTAATTTTAGATGTTGCTTTCTGTAAGATTGTGTAATATTCTGGCTAAACTCATCTCAAAATTGTAATACTCAGTCTTTTTCACCACAATGAAAATGTAATTCCATCCTTACAGCATGTTCCCTTGGATAAACAATCCCCCCCCCCCCCAAAAAAAAAGCAAGAGTAAAAAAACAAAAGACCACACATATTTTTCACTGTGAGGCAAGGAGAAAAGAACTTAAGAAAAAATTATACTTCAGATAACCACTAACATATCCCGCTCTCCCCTTCTTTCAAATGCATCAGAAAAATCACGAACATAGAAACAGTCATAACAATATTGTATTCATTAAGCCCCTTTACCAAGTAGTCTAGTATGCCATTCATCGTTTTGATACATTTTCACTTGAGAAAGTAAAAAGAAACTTTTTCAAAGACCATAATTAACGAATTGTTCAAAATAATTCCTAGGTTAATCTCTGACTTTTATTGACAGAGTTGTGCTGTAACAGTCAAAAAGGTATCATGTAAACCTAGATCAGTTCAACTCATTCACATCCTGAGACAAAGTTGTTGCAGACAAATCTAAAAACATCCTTGTAAAGTAAGGATACATGCATTTACCATGACTAATGCTTTAAAGCATAGACAAAAATTGAAAGCATTCTGGCAAATGGAGATATACTATAGCTAATAAGCAACAATAATTCCTTTAACCACAATATTTCCATAGCAGATCTGCTGCAAATTAACATGCCATCCACAGAAGGAAACATTTAACTCTTTACCAAACAACAAAGTTTTAGACTGGTCCAAATTGAAAGCACTTGCAGACAACAAAATGAACGGAATTCAAAAATTGAAATTTGTTTCCAGCAGGGTAGAAAACACTGTGGGAAAAGGAGAAAATGCTGGTTACCAGCATTTTCTCTTTTTTCCACAATGTTTTCAAAAGGCTTCTGTCTTAGGGTCGTAAAAACCATGGATTGTTTGGTAAAGGTATAAGAAGTAAATCATACATAAGATAGAGACTGAAAAGAAGGTTACTTTTCACTAATCAACAACCTTTAAACCCTTTATCACACAACAAAATTTTAAACCCATCCAAATTGAAGGATTTGAAGATGAAAATTTCAATGTGGCTCAAATGATGAAATATTCCTGTAATAGGGTAGAAAACATCGTGGGAAAAGGAGAAAATGCTGATTACCAGCATTTTCTCCTTTTCCCACATTGTTTTCAAAAGGCTCTTTCCTTAGGGTCGTTAAAAGTCAGCATTAAGTGGTAAAGGGTTAACTAGTATTTGAAACAACACCAAAACACAACCATTAAGAAAGTTCATCTCCCTACTTTCATCTGACTGTTAATGGAGTAAAACTATACCAAGAAAAGTATATCTATCAAAAATTATCGACTCATCAAAGCACCATGTTAGACTTGACAATTTTCCTTCCATACTCTTTATCATTATTTTAGAATAGTCCAAAGTCATAGCATTTTCAGATGAAAAAATGAAGTATGGCTCAAACAATGGGATTTGTTCCTGAAAATGTAAAAAAAAATTGAGGGAAAAGGAGAAAATGCTGCTTTCCAGCATTTTCTCCTTTCCCCACAATTTTTTTTTCAAAGCTTTCTTTAGGGTTGCTAAAACACAGGCTTGTTTGGTAAAGGGTTGAGTGCAAGTTATAACACAGAAAAGAAATATTAGTCTGAAGTTTATTAGAATAATTCTGGATTGACCGTTTTAGAAGAAACCTGCTTACAGTAAAAGTGTGGATATTTCAATAACCTTTATCCTGCTAAATAACTAACCTCAAACTTTTAAGACGATAGTAAAAACCCAAATTTTGCTATTTCCAAAGGCATTTTTGGGAGAAAGATACCTTCTTATCGGACAGTGTAGATCCAAGATCTACATTCTGTGCAGTCTGATCTTGGATCTACACTGTCCGCAAAAGGTCAGTGAGTCGTGCTTAGCAGCCTAAGGGTTAAACCTCTACAGCAAAAATACAAATTATGACTGCCTTGAAGATACAGCTGTTGAAAACAATGTAGCAAAAGAGGCAAATTCTCAGTACAAGCCATCACTTCATTCCGAACAAGATCATAGATGAAAGAAGTTTCATTCCATACCATTATTCCATACCTTTTCCTAAAAAAAGCCTGTATGTTAAACCTTATCCTGCTAAAGAAATTAAATGAAACTTTCAAGCCGATAGTACAAACGCAAATTATGCTCTTTCAAACTTATCTTTTGGAGAAAAGTATTTCCTTATTGGACATTGTAGATCCAAGATCAGACTGCATGTTCTGTGCAGTCTGATCTTGGATCTACACTGTCCGCAAAAGGTCAGTGAGTTGCACTTAGCAGCCTAAGGGTTAATGAGTAAACAGACAGTCTGTATGTTACCATTTCCTCACATTCCATCATAATTATTATTTCAATAAGTTCCATTGATGCAGTTTTTTTACCACTCTAATTTACATGATTAATTATTTTAATAATATCGTACAAATCAAACTTGCACTGCAAGTCAACAAATGAAGCAATAACTCATTTGGACCACTATGGTTAACTCCTCCAATGGTCATAATATTTTCTAAGGTGTCTACAATGAGGTGAAGAAAGACATCTGTGTGATTGCCGGTGTAAATGTAGTAATTAACCCTTTACAACACAATCCAAAATTTAAATGACCTTGAGGAAGAAGGCTTTAGAAATCATTGTGAAAAAGGGGGAAAATGCTGATGACCAGCATTTTCTCCTTTTCCCACAATCATTTCTGCTCTTTCCAAGATAGCGCTCATTATTTAAGCTGTATCTAATTTGTCATCGACAAATACTTACGATTTGTATAAAGTCTAAAATTTTGTTGTCGGGTAATGGGTTCAAGTGAAAATACTGTGATGGTAAGTGGGACAACAGAATTTATTCAGAGTTTACAAAAGTATCTCTCAAAAATGTTATCAGATGAAGAAAAAAACATGGAGAAAGTCCTATAAAGTGAATAAGGAATGTGGAAACTCTACACTGGTTGTGCACTAAACTCTTTACCAAACGACAAAATTTCAGACTTGTCCAAATCAAAAGCATTTGCAGACTGTAATTTAAATGTTGCATAAATATTGAAATTTTTGTTTTAAATAGGCAGAAAACAATGTGGGAAAATGAGAAAATGCTGGTTACCAGCATTTTCTCCTTTTCCCACATTGTTTTCAAAAGCACCCCATATTAGGATCATTAAAACTCGGGATTGTGCGGCAAAGAGTTAAAGATAATTTTAAGAAGAAATATATTTACGCTGTTAATTGTTTTAAACTGAAAAATGAAATGATCTTCATCTTTACAGCGGTCTAGACATACAACTTGAGTCTTAACCCTTAACAAACAGGAAGACCTTGAGGAAGAAAAAACTAAAAATTTTGAAAATACTATAGAACTATTCTCAGATGCTGGTGACCAGCATTTTCTCTTTTCCCCACAATGTTTTCTAGCCTTCAAGAAAAATGTAATCATTAAAGACCTATGCACAGGATTTCAATGTGGAAAAATCTAAAACTTTGTTGACCAGTAAAAAGTAGGCCGCAGGATTGATTATAAAAGTTTCAAAGTAAATGACAACCTAATCATTTTACAATGAGGCTATAGTTTTGAGTGTGAAATGATGAAGTTAAAACTTCCCTGTTTATGGGCTTTTCTATAGTCTATGTAACAGCATGCATATAAATATGTCACATGTTAGCATTTTCAATTACATGAATTACATTTAAAATATTAATGACATCACTTTACCTATGATTCAAATTTCTACTAAATCTGATAAAAATAAAAAAGCAACAATACTAATGTTTCAACTGAAAAAGTAAGACTTTCTTTAGTCCTCTACAACACAATCCCCAGTTTTACAACCCTGAAAGACAATGCCTTTTAAAAAATTATGAAAAAAAGAAAAAAAAAATGCTAGCAACAAGTGTTTTCTCCTTTTCCCACGATATTTTCTATCCTTTCACAGATATATCACATTTGAGCCAATTTTTGGGGGTACAAGTTTAACTATTCATATCATCAATTAATTCATATTTTAAAGAAAAAAATCTCCTTAATCTAACAAAACAAACAAGAGGGCCATGATGGCCCTGAGATCGCTCACCTGAGCCTTTTGACCAAACATGATCCATTTTAAATCTCTTTCAAAAGTGTACACAAGGTTTTTCGAAGATTTGACCTTGTGACCTAGTTTTCGACCCAACATGACCAATTTTCAAACTCATCCAAGATATCATCAAGACAAACATTCTGACCAATTTTCAAGAGTATTGGACTAAAAATGTGGCCTCTAGAGCAAACACAAGGTTTTTCGAAGATTTGGCCTAGTGACCTAGTTTTTGAGCCAGCATGATCCATTTTCGAACTCATCTGAGATATCATCAAGCCAAACATTCTGACAAATTTTCAAGAGTATTGGACTAAAATTGTGACCTCTAGAGCATATACAAGGTTTTTCTAAGATTTGACCTTATGACCTAGTTTTTGACCTGACATAACCCGTTTTCAAACTCATCTGAGATATTATCAAGACAAACATTCTGACCAATTTTCAAGAGTTTCAGACTGAAAATATGGTTTGTAGAGCATACACAAGGTTTTTCTAAGATTTGACCTAGTGACCTAGTTTTTGACCCGACATGACCCATTTTTGGACTCGTCCGAGATGTCATCAAGACAAACATTCTGACCAATTGTCAGGAGTTTTGGACTGAAAATATGGTCTCTAGAGCGTACACAAGGTTTTTCTAAGATTTGCCCTAGTGACCTAGTTTTTGACCCGACATGACCCATTTTGGAATTCATCCAAGATATCATCAAGACAAACATTCTGACCAACTTTCAAGAGTTTTGGACTGAAAATATGGTCTCTAGAGCGTACACAAGGTTTTTCTAAGATTTGACCTAGTGACCTGTTTTTGACCCCACATGACCCATTTTCAAACTCATCTGAGATATCATCAAGACAAACATTCTTACCAACTTTCAAGAGTTTTGGACTGAAAATGTGGCCTCTAGAGCATACACAAGGTTTTTCTATGATTTGCCCTAGTGACCTAGTTTTTGACCTTACATGGCCAAGTTTCGAACCCGTCCGAGATATCATCAAGACAAACATTCTGACCAACTTTCAAGAGTTTTGGACTGAAAATGTGGCCTCTAGAGTGTACACAAGGTAAAAGTTGACGACGCACGACGGACGCCAGACACAGCACGATCACAAAAGCTCACCATGAGCACTTTGTGCTCAGATGAGCTAAAAAGACAATGACAACATTTATGAGGTTCAAACTTAAAGAGCCAGATTTAACCCTTTACCAAATGATAAAATTTTACACATGTCCAAACTGAAAGCAAAATGAAAATGACTAAAATAAATGTGACTAAAAAATCAAAAATTATTTTTGGGAGGAGAGAAAACTTTGTGGGAAAAGGAGAAAATGCTGGTTACCAGCATTTTCTCCTATTCCCACAATGTTTTGAAAATCTGTCCTTCTCAGGGTTGTTGAATGTCCAGATTGTGTGGTAAAGGAGTAACCTCAAACAATTTGAAACAAACAAAAATAATTGCCTTCAATCACCTTAACTCTTTACCAATTTATCACATGATCTGATAACCCTGACAAAGGAGGCATTTAGAAAACATTGTATGGAAAAACAAAAATAGAGAAAATGCTGACAATCAGCATTTTTTCCTCTACCAACAATGTTTTCTATTCATCAAAAGATAAATTTCATCAGATGCCTTGCATTTAATTGGTCTTCTGCCAACACTTCCAGCATGGATGAGTCTAAAACTTTGTGATGGGGTGAAAAGTTAAAAAATCAAACAGAGCAACTAAAAATGACAGAAAATAATCCAATCAATCAACCTTACACATGCAGAAGGTAATGCAATAAGTTTCCACAGTGTAGATGTAAGATCAGACTGCACGAAATGAACAATCTAATCTTGGATTTACACTGCCCAAAACTTACAGAAAATTCTGATCAGATCAGTCCTAAAATTGAGATCACTACATAGACTGAAACTTTATTTTGCAGTGTTCAGGCTACACAAAAAGACAACAGAAAATCAGTATTCATGACCCATAATAAAATACCTGGTGCTTGGTGGAAGTGATTGCCTGTTGAAAAGGAAAATTGAATATCATACTTAAACTACTTAAACACAAACTGAAACATTAGTACAGAAAGGATACCTATGCTCTCTCTTTTGACATATGGCTTATTTTTTTTTGCAGAAGACAAAACCAAGGTAACTGTCATACTCTTTTCTTCTCTACTGATTTTTAAACTTGTTCAAATTGAGGATACATAAATAGAGAGTGAGTCAACAAAAACAAACCTTTGGTACATCTACAGTTAATGAACCATCACCATACCACTATACCTTTTCATGCTCCTGGTATATACCTGTAAGACTTTCAGAAACACTGTGGGGAAAAGGAGCACACGATCCTTTTCCCCAAAAAGTTTTCTGAATCATTCATACCCATTTATACACTTTTCTACCCCCTACCCTTCAACTAAAATATTTAAAAAAGCAATGTAGGAAAATGTGAAAATACTTGTCAAAATGCTGCTCCATTTACCATAATGTTTTTCATATCATGCACATTTCCAGATTTTTCATCAGTAAACATGTATTTTGAAAATAGAATGGAAGAAGGAACCACCCCTTGTTACAAGCAATGACACCTTCTCCTACAATATTCTATTATCTTTCAGAACACTACATTCCTGTCCTTGAAATGCTTTTTTATTATAGCCTGGCCTGGTAGCTCAGTTGTTGGCTTATCTGACTCATGATCTGGTGGTTGTGAGTTTGGCACCCAGTTGAGGCAAACTCTCTTTCTGGCTATTTTTCGCCTCTCATCTCTAACGCATATGAGAAAAGAAGTCAGTGGCTTGAAAAGAAATTTGTGTCAGCACTGGTGTAAGAAAGCCTGGAATTGTTTTCTACCCTGTTAAAAACAAATTCCATCATTTTAGCCATATTCAAATTGTTTTCTGCAAGTGCTTTCAATTTTGGACATGTCTACATTTTTGTGGTGTGGTAAAGAGTTAAGGGTTTAAGTTAGCCTATAAAGTAATAGATTAAACAAACATTTGGATATATGGGATGAAATAGGGGCAACTTTTATGAACTGATTTAAGCCATAAAACTGTATATAGTGGAAACAAAACCATGCATTGTTAATCATAAACTGAAGGATGCATTATAATCAAAGGCCAAACTATTCTGGCAATACTGAGCATCTCTATTTCCCTGAACCTTTTCCAGACTTGTCTTTATTTGCAAATTAAGTGATAATTTGATGAGGAAACTGTGTTGCATTAAATCATTCCCAGAGGACAAAAATCTTAGAGTCGTCCAAATTGAAAGCATTTGCAGACAACAAATTGATCGTGGCTCAAATGAAAACATTTGTCTTCTAAACGGTAAAAAACATTTTTTGGAAAAGAAGAAAATGCTGGTTACTAGCATTTTCTTCTTTTCCAAAAATGTTTTCAGAAGCTTTTTTTTCCTTTTTCTTCACGGTTTTTTAATCACTAAAACACAATAGCAATGAGCTAACTCATTACAACTTGCAGACTTTATTTGTTCTGCAGCAGAGCACTTTTGAAAACATAATGGCAAAAGAATAAACTGCTTGTAATGAGCATTTTCTCCTGCTGCCAAAGTAATTTCATTGGTACCCAAGCTAGGTCCATACTGACTTCCTTTATTTTACAAGGAATTTCCAAAGTCATCAGTGGCAAATCTATTTCAGAAGGTGATCTATAAAACCCTTTGGCAAACGACTCACAGCTAAGGCAAGATTAACTCTTTACCAAACGACAAAATTTCAGACCTGTCTAAATTGAAAGCATTTGCAGACGACAAAATAAATATGACTGAAAAATTGAAATTTGTTTTGGAAAGGGTAGAAAACAATGTAGGAAAAGGAGAAAATGCTGGTTACCAGCATTTTCTCGTTTTCCCACAATGTTTTCAAAAGGCTTCTTTCTCGGGGTCATTAAAAGTCGGGATTGTGTGGTAATCAGTTAAGGCTTTTGAAAACATTGTAGGAAAAAGAGAAAATGCAGGTCATCAGCATTTTCTCCTTTTCCCACATTTTCTAAACTTTCAAAGGCAAACCCTATCATTAAAGCCTCATTAATTTGTTTTCAACATCGACCAGTCCAGCTCCCTCCTTCTACAACGTTTTATGACCTTTTGAAGACAACCCCATCATTAGATATTTATTTGAGTTGTTGTTTGCAATCGCTTTGAATTTAAATGCATCTAAAATTTGTTGTTTGCAATTGCTTTCAATTTGAATGCATCCAAAATTTTATCATGTGGCAATGTCACAAAAAGATAAATAATCTAGCAAAACTAGATCACTATTACTTACACGAATTCCTCTGTTTCACTAGACAATTCCTGTTCAACTTGTAGGAAGACATGGATCTGAAGCCATATAAATCAAAATTGTTTTTAAAAACCAATTAAACTAATGCACAGTGTCACATTTTATTCCTTAAACCATTACCACACAATCCCGACTTCTAAGAACCCTGAGGAAGAAGCCTTTTGAAAACGTTGTGGGAAAAGGAGAAAATGCTGGTAACCAGTATTTTCTCCTTTTCCCACAATGTTTTCAACCTTATCAAAGGTAAATGCCATCATTTGAGTCACACTGAAATTGTTGTCAGCAAATGCTTTCAATTTTGTTTTGTGGTAAAGGGTTAAACCTTCACCAAACAATCCTGTGTTTTAAACACCATTAAGAAAAAACTTATTGGAAATATTGTGGAAACAGCAGAAATTGCTGGTAACCAGCATTTTCTCCTTAACTCTTTGAAAAACAAATTTCTGAGTCATATTTATTTTGGCATCTGCTAATGCTTTCAATTGGGACATGTCTAAAATTTTGTTGTTTGCTATAGAGTTAAGATACTATAGCAAGCTGACAAAGTTTCACAGAACAAAAAGTATTTATCTTCCATTTTCACATTTTACCTCCCTGAACCAGACAAATTTCAAAACTTTTTAAAGACAAAATATTAATTTCCTTTAAATGTTTAACGTTTGTCTAATTTGCAATACTTTTTGGTGAGTCTAAGAAAATTGCATCAACAGTAGTTATTTAACCTTTTACGAAACAATCCTGAGTTTCAACAATCCTAAAGAAAAAGACAAAATAAAAACTTTGAGGAGAAAAAACAAAATGCTGGTAATCAGCATTTGCTCCTGTTCCAAAAATGTTCTCTACCCTTCCAAAGACAAACATTACTTTTCAGGTTACATTTATTTTGATAGCTGCAAATGTTTTCAATTGGAACAATTCTAAAATTTAGTTGTCTGTAAAAAGTTCAGATGTCCACACCTTAAAAAATCTAAATAATATACATCTGAGATGCTGAGAAGGAATTTTGAATACTCACCAGTTCTGTGATGATAGTGGGCCACATAGACGTCAGATGTTGCGGTGACATCCTCATAATCAATACACGGAATGTTAGGAACACTTGGGCCATGACTGATGGAGCTTGTGGAAACCTCAAACTTTCTGCTAGCTTTTCTGTAAAGTTAAAAAACAACTTGAAATTTAGGCTGCTAAGCACGACTCGCTGACCTTTTGTGGACAGTGTACATCAAGATTAGACTGCACAGAACGTGCAGTCTGATCTTGGATCTACACTGTCCAATAAGGAGATATCTTTCCCCTAAAAATAACCTTGGAATAGCAAAAATTAGGTTTTTATAGTCGGCTTGAAAGTTTAATTTGAAGTTATTCAGCTGGATAAGGGTTAACAAGTTGAATTATTTATATGGCATCAAACAAGGAAAGGAACAACAATATTTCTATTAGACAATTTATGTAGACACCTACTGATGAATTGTTTACTTCACTGCCTAACTTATCTCACAGGTTAAAACACTTTAACCACTACTTAACTCTTTACCAAACGACAAAATTTTAGACTGGTCCAAATTGAAAGCATTTGCAGACAACAAGATAAACGTAACTCAAAAATTGAAATTTGTTTCCAGCAGGGTAGAAAACATTGTGGGAAAAGGAGAAAATGCTGGTTACCAGCATTTTCTCCTTTTCCCACAATGTTTTCAAAAGGCTTCTATCTCAAGGTCGTAAAAACCAGGGATTGTTTGGTAAAGGGTTAAAACATGGTGACAAAATGAGAAATTGCTTGTACAAAGGATTTATTCCTCTTCCATAAGATCATAAAAAGGGGTCTGCTGAAGTTGGGCCCGGCCTGGTAGCTAAGTGGTTAGCATATCTGACTCATGACCTGGAGGTTGCGGGTTAAATACCTGTTTGCGGCAAACTTTCCGGCGTTTTTTTGCTTCTCACCTCTGATGCATGTGAGAAAAGTAGTCAGTGGCTTTGGAAAGAAAGGTGTGCCAGTACTAGTGAGAGAAAGTCAGGAAACACATGGGTGCGTCACTGACTGCCATGATATGACCTAAGCTGGCATTAAACTCCAATTCAAACCAAGCTAAAGGGGAAAAAATATGTGCATTGGCGGTCACATGGTCATGAATATCAATTTTTTTGTTTTAGAGATATTTGTTAAAATCAGTAAACACTGGTCCAGCTAATTTCTTGATCCTACTCATATTTAAATTCCCAAGACTTTGCAATAGACTTGCATTACCTCTGCAATGAAAAGAACTTTCAAAAAATCAAATTAGCCATGGAATATGGATAGTTTCACATATTTTACAAAAATACAAATCAGTTTGAGCAAATTTTTTTTGTAATGACTGAAAATACTCATTTCAATTATTTAACTCTTTACCAAACAATCCCAGGTTTTCACGACTCTGTGAAAGAAGCCTTTTGAAAACATTGTGGGAAAAGGAGAAAATGCATTTTCTCCTTTTCCCACAATGTTTTCTACCCTTCCCAAAACAAATGTCAATATGTTGAGTCACTTTAATTTTGTCGTCTGCTAAGCTTTCAATTCGGAACAGTCTAAAATTCTGTCATCTGGTAAGGAGTTAAGACTGTAAATGCTAGGATCAATCAGACTATAGTATGGCAGATATTATTAAAGTAACCTGCTATTTACCTTGTATCTCTGGCACTGACTTTTGATACTGATCTGCATCACTACAGAAGATTGTAAAAGATAAGCGTTTTAACATCCCAGCTTTCTGATCTATTTCCTGTTCCTTGTTACTGAACAGATTGAGAGATGCTGACTGAGTGGCAGACACACGACCTAAAATAATTTCAAATAAAAAAAAACATGATACGCAACTGCTGGGCAGCAGTTGCTTTTAGAAACAGATTGATTTTCAGTAAAAAAGGTGGCATAATGTGTCAAAAATATTTCAATGGTTACCTACCCCTGTTTTGTGGATTTCCCTTTTGCTAGTAAATGACTAGCCCAAGTTTGAAGTAAATATCTTCAAACATCACAGAATGTCAAAGTTTTTGCTAATGACAGCGCAGTCAACAACATGGATGACTACAGGGCTATCACAATACCTCAATGTTTTCTTAGGAAAACAGCTGAGCTAAAAATGTTGGTATAGGACATCGTGGAAATCAATGCAATTCCAAAGTCAAACTTGTCTTACACAGCTATCCAAGGAAATAAACAGTACTCTCTTTTTACAGCAGGTGAAAGGTTTGTCATTCACAAATGCTTTTAATTTGAACAAATCTAAAACAGTAAAACCATTCTCTTTTGTTTCATTTGCACTAGCTGTGGCTTAAAAAAGTGTAACTATAAATTTCTTACCCATCAAATCTTTATATGTAGTTTTATCATGAGTCATCAGGTTATCAACGACAGTAATCCAGTAGTTGATACAAGTCACGTCCATTTGAAAGAAACTTGGATCTAGCAGCAGCTCCAAGGCTTCCTTCCTCCATGCTTTTCTCGTATACTGGTAACTGCTGATGGATGCCAAAAACTGGGAACTGGCTCTCAAACTGGGTAGATTGTTGGAGCTGGAATAAATACATAAACTAATTAATAGATGAATGAATTAATTAATATCATTAGGATTGAATAATAAACTCTGTACAAGTTGAACAATTTTTGACTCATAGAAATAGAAAGCATTTGCAGACAGCAAATTCAATGTGGCTCTTATGACAAAACTTGCATTTGAAAGTGTAGGAGACATTGTGGGAAAAGGAGTATGTGCTGGTTACCAGCATATAATTTAAGGAAAAAAATCTTCTGAGTTATTAAAATACAAGCTTGTTTGGTAAAGGTTTAACTCTCTACCAAACATCAAAATTTCAGACTCGTCAAAATTGAGAGCTTTTTCAGACAACAAATTAAATATGGCTCAAATTGTGGAAATTTTCCTGAAAGGATAGCAAACACCACAGGAAAAGGAGAAAATGCTATTTACCAGCATTTCCTCCTATTCCAACAGTGTTTTCAAAAGTGATGTGAAAAGTTGTTAACCTAAGTCCAACACCAATGTGACACATTACCACAATATGTGAAACTGCCCTACACGTAAAAAAACATACAGTTAACCATTGATCGGATAACAAAATTTTAGACTTGTTCAATTTGAAAGCATCTGATTATTATGGAATTTTCCTCTGAGAGGGTAGAAAATTTCATGGGAAGAGGTTCTACCTAAAAGAGTCAAAACAACGAAGACAAAAGAATTAATCCAACCTGTGATTTTTCAGATATGGAAAAATGTTGTACAGCAGTGTTGTAAGGAATGTGGCGACTTTTTCTTTTTCCTCACTGCTATAGATGATATCAAGAATTGGGGCAGTCAGCTGAAAATGGAATACATGTATACAAAGAATCTTTATCACATTCTGACAATAACAATAGAAGGCTGTCAGACAGTCCAGCTGTTGCGGCCATAGCCCACCCACTTTTTCTGCTGAATATGGTATTGATCAAACCACTGTCTTCTTTTTCACAAACAACTATGGTATGTATAAGAATTGCAGATAACTTCAATTCCAGATTTCAAAACACCCCCGTCATTTGCTCTCCCCTACATCATGCCTTTGTTATTCGTGGAACAACTGTGGCGTTCCATGGCAGTACAACTTTTCAAAAAGCCAACAACCACCCTGAAATACAGTCCTTTATTTCATGCTTTCCGGTAGGATATCGAGAAATAGCGGTGAAAATATTTTTCGATATTCCACAGGTACTACCAGTGAAAATACCGATTTTTATATTCTAGTTACCTAGGTAAAATGCGCGTGACTCACAACCAGATGGAAATATGACGTCATTTACCTTACATTTCTTGCGCTTGACGTAATATTGTAATGCATTGCTATGCGGAGGGGGTACACCACGGGGAATAACTGAAAAGACTGTACTGGATTTTGATAAAGTTCCTCCCAGAAAGGGATAAAAGCATGAAATAAATAGAATATTTGTTTTTTTCGGCGCAAGATCGAAATTTATTTCATCTCGTGAACACCATCGGTAATATTTTCACTCGTGGCCGTGCCACTCGTGAAAATATTACCGATGATGTTCACTCGATGAAATAAATTTCAATCTTTCACCGAAAAAAACAAATATCCTCTATATCTAATATAGTGTTCAATAAAAAAAAAAGCAAAGAATTCCTTTCCTTCTCAAGCTTCACCTTTGGTGATTTTGAAAATTTTGTGGAAAAGAGACAAATTGCCTTTCTACAAGCATTTTCTCTTTCTCACACATTGTTTTCAGAAAGAAGCCTTGGGAGAAAAATGTTGTATTAGTACAGTATTCAACAGTTGTTTTGCATAAAATTTAGATAAAGGTATGGTTAAGGCTGTCTAACAAAGAGAACCTCTGTACCATACAAAAATATTTTAGACTTGCCTGACTCCATATCATTTGCATACAGTAACTTACATGTTGCTGAAGGTGTAGGGTTTGTCGTTGATAGGATGGAAAACATCGTTGAAAAAGGAGCATTTTCTCCATTTCTGCTATAAGGTATTCTAAAGGCTTGTACTTCAGGGCCATTAAAACTCAGAAATGTGTGGTTAGGGTTAATATATGAAAATGTATGAAAGAAATCAACCCTTTACCATACAATTCTAACTTTTAGCGACCCTGAGGACGAAGCCTTTTAAAAACATTGTTGGAAAAGAAGAAAATGCCAGCATTTACTCCTTTTCACACAATGTTTTCTACCCTATCTAAGACAAAAATCATCATTTTAGCAACATTTAATATTTTCATCTGAAAGTGCTTTCAATTTGGTCCAGTTAAAAATTTTGTTGTGTGATAAAGAGTTAAGGAAGAAATTGCTTGTTATGTGTGGTAAAGGAATAATACATAAAAACATGTGAAAGACACTGTAGAAAAAGGGAAGAGATTGCTTGTTGTGTGTGATAAACAATTAAAAATTGCTTGTTTTGGGTAATTTCTCCCTTTGTCACAATGTCTCCAAAATTGGCTCTGCTTGATAGTAGAAATAAAAAGATCAAATGGTGGCAATATTTAAAACACCAAACAGATCACACCAAAACTCCTCACCTCTGCCAGCAAGGTCAAAGCTTGGACAGAGAATTTGCTGTCTAATGAGACATTGCTGGTTGGTTCTATCTCTGCAACTCTTCTGACGGGAATCACTACATCTTCTGAATAAGTAATCAAACAAACAATTACTATGTTATACAAATATGACTGTCAAAGTCCAATCATGTGGGGCTATCATGAGATAGGGTACTGATGAGCACTGAACTGACGAAACAAAGGGCAAACATAAGTAAAATTGATTGATCCACTGATTGTAAGGTATTTAACATCGTTTTTAACATTATTTCAGTTATATCGCTGTAGTTAGTGCACCTATCCATGCTTTTCTGGATGTTTCTTTTACCAGTAGTCCATACAATATTTTTTCCAAGCCACTGGGTACTTTCCCACATAACCGTCATCAAAACAATTGTCAGTGGTGAGAGAGGAAAGAATCCTGTCGCAATCACTATCATCATATCCTTGGAAAGAAATTGGGCGAGCCGGGGATCTAACCAGCGACCTCCTGCTCTCAAGTCCTGTACACTACCGACTGAGCTACAGGGGCTAGGCACAAACATAAGTAAGCTGTTGCTATGAAAGAAACACAAAGAAAGCACTAATGAATGCCAGTCAAGCAACAAGCAGTGTCAGTGCAGTGGAAAGCGTTTGAAAACAGAGCAGGTAAAAGAGCTATTGCTTAATACAAGCCACTGCTCTTTTGCCCACAATGTTTTTATCAGTCACACATGATAGTTTCCATTCCTTCAAATATTTCTTCACCTTTACTGACTTAGTGATATATCTAACATACACCCGTTACCTTTTTCTATCAGCTTTATAAACATGATTACCAATATCTAAAAAAGACTCAGAGGATTTTTGCAATAGCAAGGTTGTTCAACCCTTTACCACACAATCCTGAGTTTCTTCGACCCTAGGAGAGAAGTCTTTTGAAAACATTTTGGGAAAAGGAGAAAATGCTGGTAACCAGCATTTTCTCCTTTTCCCACAATGTTTTTCAGCCTCCCAAATGCAAATTTCATTTTTTGAGTCACATCTATTTTGTTGTCTGCAAATGCTTTTAATTTGGACTAGTATTTGCCTCGTAAAGACTTAAGGCAAAATATCCCTACAAGATAATGGACAGTGTAGATTCAGGATCAGAATTCTGCCCGAACCTGATCTACACCATCCAAAAATGCAAATAGAATTGTGTTTGGCATCCCAAGGGTATACATTATTCAATCATACATGATCAAGTCAGCCATACCTGCTTTTGGCTGACTGGTGTCCTCCATGTCTGGTTCATCAGACTGGATTCCTGGTTTTACAGCATAATTCTTCCTGAGCCATGTTGTTTGTTCTAGACTGGAACCAGCTATTGCAGACACAGCCTCCATCAGTGTTTGACAAATCTCCTTGATTTCTTTCTGATGTTTTTTGTCCACAGTTGTTGGTGTTTTTTGTACAAATTCATTCAGAATACTGAAAAATGAGAATTTGATATAACACAATATTTAAAAATTTGACTTTTTATATTTTTACCAAACGACAAAAGTCTAGATTAGACCAAATTCAAAGCATTTGCTGCTGACAATTAAATGAGATGCAAAAAAAGGAATATTTCTTTCAAAGGGGCAAAGTCATTGAGGACAAAGGGGAAAATGTAGGTTACCAGGATTTTGTCCTTTTCCCACAATGTTTTCAAAGGCCTTCTAACTAAAAGTCAATAAAACACAGGATAGATTGGTAAAGGGTTAATGATTGAGTATTCAGAAGAAAACAGGTAAATAGACATCTAAAATTTAACTACAAAGTGGCAAACTTCTGAAATTGATTTATCTTTTGATTCTTGGATGTTTCTCAAGATTTATCTGAAATTCTGTTTTCCTTCATCTCATGCTTGAATAATACCACACACAGTTGTGTGGAAAGAACTAAGACCTGTTTCCATGAAAAATATTTAGACTTACAGAAGTAAAAGAAATTGTCCACTGGGTACCAGGTTGATCAACAAAGCCTCTCTAAGGAGAACCAGCAATGCTGACCAAGAATCTAATAGCTGATTGGCTGCTGTGTTCTGCACATACGCGTAGAAAAACTGCAACAAGTTCACCTCTAAAGGTACACTTTTCTGAAAAAAAGAATGAGCCCTATCCATATTTCTTTAACTTGTTACAATAATTATGATCTTGCGTTTAACAACCTTGAGATGGTAGGCTCCTGAAAACAATATGGGAAACCTGCATATTTTCGTTCTCCCACAATGTTTTTTTTTTCCCCTTTCAAAGACAAATACCATAATTTTGGCCATAATTACTTTGTCATCTTTAACTGCTTTCAATTTGTCAAAAATTTGATCCAAAACTTTGTTGTTTGGTAAAGATTCAAACTAAACTGATATTATTTCAGTATTTAATTCATGACCTGATACAAATCTGTAGCTAAAAACTTTGAAAACATCCTTGTTAAGTAAGAAAAATCAGCATAATTCAATCTTAATAGTACATAAATACACATGGAAATATTGCAGCAAAGCAGACACTGTTCATTCATTGATGAGTATAGTACTAGTAACTAGCACAAATTGTAAGTAAACAGTTTACCTTTGTTCTGCTGAGCTCACTGGATGGTGGTTGTTTCAGAACTTGTTTGACTGTCTGTATAAGTGTATCCATTGGTAATACTTTAATGGCACTGACAAGGTCAACTAATAGCAGTTGGTCAGCGCATGGAGGTGGTACAACCTGGATACAAAAACAACACAATGACATAGCAGCTAAAGTTGCAAGATCAGATGATGACTAATTAACCCTTTACCAAACAATCCCTGGTTTTTATGATCCTGAGATAGAAGCCTTTTGAAAAGATTGTGGGAATAGGAGAAAATGCTGGTAGCAAGCATTTTCTCCTTTTTCCACAATGTTTTCCACCCTTCCCAGGACAAATTTCAATTTTTGAGTCACATTAATTTTATCGTCTGCAAATGCTTTCAATTTGGACAAGTCTAAAATTTTGTCGTTTGGTAAAGAGTTAAACAGTCACATCTTACCCCTTCACCACAGAATTATAATAATAGTAAGGACTATGCTCTGTGAAAAGGGGGTTCGATGGATTTTCAAAAAGTATCTACCCGTGTCAGCCTGTGCATTCCGATAAGCTGACCTTAGTAGAAACTTTTTGCTACTGGCCGATTTTCTGCATATCAAAGGACAAGTCTACCTAATGATTCATTTGGTTGTTAGGCAAAATGGATTTTGTCCATAATTATGGGATGACTTGTATGGTAAAATGAGTCAAGGCATTAAACCCCTTTTTGCCAGAGCACTGTCCAACCTTTTGTTCCTAGCATTAACAGATTCAGAAACACTTTTGTCCAAGTCACAGCTCTTTTGCTATTGCCCTCCATACAAATCCATTCAATAGTATTTCCTTTTCTTCAAATACTTTTCATTCATCTAAAAATTTCCAGTAGTTCTAAAAGCATAATCTATACCCAGATGAGCTAAAAGTCAAAAAGAAACAAGATGTCTGTTTGTAAAACAGTCATGCCCCCCTACTGCCACGTTGATACAGGAAGTGGCACAGTTCATAAACTGATATCAAAAGAATTGATTGGGAAATATCGATGTCATCTTTTTGATTTATAGCCCACTTCAATTGTTAAACGTGATAATCTGTCAACAGTTCGCATAATTATACACACCGCCATGTGTATACATACAAGATTGTAAACAGTCGCCGATACACAGACTGGGTTATCGATTTTCTTTTCGGCACACGCGTTCGACTTCCGCTTTTTCCCAGTCGACTTCGATGCTTACTACATCCCCGATAATATGCGAATAAAATGTTGGAGCCACAAGTTGAGCCACATATGATGATTTTTGAGACACTTTAATTTTTTTTGAGCTAATGTCTCAAGTGGTGAACGGCAGTGCAGGCCCTGAATCATCTGGTGGTCACTGTGACCTTGACCTTTGATGGATTAATCTCAAAATCGATAGGGATCATCTACACTCCGAGACGCATGTCTGTGCCAAATTTGACAAACCTAGGTCAATTCTGTGTCTAGTTATCATCCGGACAAGGTAAGGTCTACCGACTGACCGACGGACCGACCAACCGACCGACGGACCGACCTACGGACCAACCAACATTAGCAAAGCAATAAACCCCCACTTCGTTGAAGGGGGGCATAATTACTGGTTTTGATCAATTACAGCGTCTGATAATTAAATTTGTCTAGTTACATTCCACAACATTTAAAATTACACAACATAAATCAAAGACAAAAATTTGAAAGGTTTCATTCCATAAATGTCACCAACCTTTTTTGCATGTTTCAAATGGCATCTTTTTCTTCTATCATTCCATGCAACAGCTATAGCTCCCAACAAATGTGTTCCATGGGGTAAAGATATAGGGCTGATGAATTCTAGAACATACTGACGGACATTCTGCAAAAACAATAAAGGCAACTCACTATTTTGGTAATAAAAATGCTTTTTGTAATACAATGATAGGACTCTGTTAACTTTTTAAGGCCTAATGGCTTACTGGTAATATATCACCATAAATAAATAAAACACTCTTGATGGTTGCTTCTTGGAAAACTTATTTAACAAGTGCATGTATTCACAAAGTAGTGTGGGTAGTTCCATGGGCTGACCCCAGTGATCATGGGATTCCAACCTTGAACCTCTGATGTGAGAGACCTGCAATCTTCCCAAACACCACTGTCTCCCATAACACAACTTTCTCCTACTTATTAAGTTTCACTAGCATTTTCTCCTTTTTGCACACTGCTTTCTGCTCTATCAGAGACAAATTCAATTATTCCAGGCACATTTACTATATGTTCTTTGCAAATGTGTTAGTATCGACATGTCATAAATTCTGCTGCCTGGTAATACAATGTACATAGGTCATAAAGTTACCTTGACAGCTCCCATAGTCAGTTTGGGCGAGTCTTCTTGACCTTCTATAACAGCCATTGCATGCCACATGGAAGTCAGTGAGGCTATGATTCTTGGCATTATGCTAAGAATATTTGTTCTTGCATCCAGGACTGGGGAAACAGCGCCTAGATCTCTTTGTGGGCTAGTCTCCTGCATTTGTGAAGTGAGAAAACAATGAATGAGATGTTTAACTGAATTTTCATATACACCTAAGTTTTAGATATTCATAAAAGCCAAGCACAAAAAAAAATACTTTTGTGGACGGTATAGATCAAGATATGACTGTACAATGCTGAGCCCCAGGAGCTCAGTCAGTAGTGTACAGGACTTGAGGACAGGGGGGTCGCTGGTTTGATCCCCGGCTTGGCCAATTTCTTTCCAAGGATTGATGATAGTAATTGGGACAGGATTCATTCCTCTCTCTGTGCTGACCATTGTTTCAACTATAGTTATGTGGGAAAGCAGCCAGTGGCTTGAAAAAAATTGTGCAGAGTACTGGTTAAAGAAACTCCTGAAAAACATGGATACATTTAGGTGCACTGGCTGCCACCATATAACTGAAATAATGTTGAAAATGGCGTTAAACACCATACAATCAATCAATGACTGTACAACATACAGTTTGATATAGTTCTCTTTACTGTCCACTATTTCCTGAGAAGCCATAAAGTTAAGAATTTGTCTCTCCTTCAAACTTGATATAAAGATGCTAGAGTTTAACCAATTGGATACAGCTAGTCTGATTCAGTTTTCATTAAAGGTTTCACTTATATTTCCGAATTCTCATCTTACTCTTTTACACCCAATCAGTTCACAGCATTTAACTCTTTCCATACCATTGACAAAACCAGAAGCTTTTGCGGACAGTGCAGATCAAGATTAGACTGCACAGAATGTGCAGTCTGATCTCTGATCTGCACTGTTCACTGTTAAATTCTAGCTTACAACAGAGCTGTTTCTTGATCTTGCAAAGGAAATGTATATTTAGCCTTTGAGAAAATGCAGTTTATTTATTCAGTAGTGAAAGAGTTACAAAAAAATGTTGGGAAGTAGTAATTGGTTGCAGTTAATAATTAATTTTACATTAATAAAAAGAAACAATACAGCATGGGCATATATTACCTTGCTTCCACCCACAGGGTTGAACACACTGAAAAGATTGGTTAATATACTCCCAGATGTAATGGTGGGTGTGGTTGCCAATGGTGAAGGTGCTGATTGGCCAATAGAAACTGGTGATATGTTGTCAAGGAGACAGTAATGACACAAGGTCATCAGTCCATCTAAAATAGTGATCACATGGTCTGGTGGTATCTTTTCTAAACCTTTGGTGCTTGAAAATAGAAAGCATAAGTGAGATTTATCTATGTGTTCAATAATTCACTTAATTTCCTCCTATAAAACAATATCTAATAAACCCAGAAAAATAATAAGCAACAAAACACAAGAACGAAACAATAAAATAACTGACACATTACTGTAAGAAAGAATAAAGAGAGAAAATAATAAATGACTGATTGATTGAATTTTGAAAGGAAATAAAATACCTTTTTTTTTTAATCATATAAATCACTTAGATTTATCTATGTATTCAATAATTAATTTTATTTCCTAATATAGAACAATATTTAACAAACCCAGAAAAATAATAAGCAATCAACAAAACACAAGAATCAAACAGTAATAATTGACATATTACTGTAAGCAAGACTCTAGAGAAGAGTGAAATTACTGATTGATTGATTGATTGATATATTGATTGATTGATTGATCGATCGATCGATCGATCGCTTGACTGACTGACTGACTGACTGACTGATTGATTGATTGATTGATTGACTGACTGATTGATTGATTGATTGATTGAATTTGAAAGAAAGGAAGATACCTTATTTGAATCATACCAATCCTTGTAAAAGTAATTTTTTCTTTCCACAATGCTTTCAAAAACTTCCATTTGAAAAACACATTCTTGTGAGGTAATAAATTAGAAATTCATTTTGATAAGCAATAACATCAATTTACTGTGACTCCATACTGTTTAAAAATCTGAGTTTTCTGTACAAAGGACAATAAAAAGATGTTCAGTCAGTCTTACTTACTTTTTGGACTCATACTCTGCTGCAAGAATTTCAACGTTTCTACATAATTGTGAAACGACAGTCATGATAATGCCTGGTAAATGTTTTCCCATATACGGAAGTGCTGAAGTAATCAATGAAATCCAGTGTCGGTGCATGTGACAAAGATGGTGCTGTTTTAAGGCACTCAACACAGCCGATATAAACATCCCCTGCTGGACGATAGGATTGCCCACATTGTAACGTATGTTACTAAGAGACTGCTGGTAGTTGACTTTAGTTCTATCCCAGTCTGACTGAGACATGTCTGTACTCTTCTCATTATTTCCTATCTGGTCCTCTAGCATGATCAAAACTAGTAGCAGATTCAGTAGCTTTATTTGGAATGTTTCGTTCGAAGACGAGTCCAATTTCTCTTCATTGAATGCTACAATTGCTTCAGTAATTTTTGGTATGAAATCTTTGTCATTGCCTCTTCTCCCATTGTATATAACTGCTAAAACACAATGGAGGATAGCTTTCTGAACTTTACATTTCTGTAAGAGATCTCCAATGTAGGATGTAAAATTCTTGCCTGAATCTCTCATGATACTGATGACTTCTGACATGATCAAGGTCAAGGTCTCTGTTGCAATTATGTGAACCTGCTTGTTGCCTAGCAATTCTTCAAAAGTTAGTTTACTCCTCATCAAATTTGGATAGTAGCCTCTGATAAAATACAGGCAAACAGAAATAAGAATTTCAATGAACATACTACTTCTGTAGTTTGACATCACTTCTGCAGGTATTTCTCCAAAGAAATTTTTCCCAAAGACAGATTTTCTGTGCCGAGCTAGTAGTAGCTGTAGACAGGCTAACTGTGGTGCCCTTAATGAACTGATACTGGTGGTGACTAGAGATGTGACCATGAGCCTGGGACAAGCTTCCAACATTGACTTCAAGGTAGACAGAGCATACATAGTTCTCTGGTAATCATATTTTTGTGTGTACAACAACATATGCATATGTAATGTATGTATTTCAGTAGACTCCTGGTCCTCCTTTTGTCCAACATCATGGAAAATGGAGACATTTTGCTCACTTGGTGCAGGGGAATCAACCCCTGACTCTTGGTGGTTAACAGAATTAAGGAGATCATGGTCAGTGTTACTAGATGCCACACTATCACTTCTCAGGTTGAGCGGTCTGTTTTTGTGAACTGGTAATGTATCAGGTTTATTATTCCCATTGTTTGTGTCCTCTATCACAATACTTCCAACAATATCATCTATTATGCCTCTCACAAGCTCTTCAGGCGATTCGTCTAGGGAATCACAAGAGCTCATCATTTGTCCATTGTTAATGTCAACTACACCACTGTGTTTTAATTCGTCACCAGAATATACAACACTGTTAAGGGATTCAAAAGATATACCCTCTCTCATACAAGTCTGCTTGTCCAGTCTTTTTACCTTATTCAATGGCAGTTCAAGTGAAGACATCATGGATTCGCTCCCTGATAGGTTTAATCTGTCAAGAGAATTTTCTGACCCAAATGGATTAATTTTCAGATTCAAGTTGCTTGGATCTACTTTATCAAAATGTAGTTCCTGAACAGATCTGGATCTCATAGATGCTATGCTGGATTCTCCTCCATTTAAAACAGTTAAAGCATATGATTTGAGGTCTTCTTTAGCTTTTGGTTTCGCAGGATCCTTCTGTGCACCAATATGGTATATCACATGACCCCCATCACTGCTTATTGCGTAGACGTTGGCCTCTATATCATCATCATTTGTCTCTGATAACTGCACCTTTTTAGTTTTGTTGATGTTTACATGCTGAACAGAAACTCTGAAATATTAAATATGAATAGAAGTACAAGCAAACAGTACAATAAGCCTAAGCCAGCCAGTTAGCAACACATCAGTCTTTTGACACAGAGGATGCCTGTTCTGACATACACTGTAACTATACTTATGTTAATTAACTTAACCAGTTGACACATATTCAGGTTTGTCCAAATTGAAAACAAAGTAAACTAGAGCTATCACTGAATGTGACTTAATACCCCTGCCAGCGCTTTGACAGAAACAGGCAATTATTTGTACACAGACGGACACACGGACGGACAAACAGACGGACAAACAGGCTGATTCCAGTATACCCCCCAAAACATTCGTTTTGCGGGGGTACAAAGAGGAGCTTTGCCTTTGTAACAATAGAAAACACTGTGGGAAAAGAAGAAAATGCTTGTTATGTGCATTTTGCCCCTTAATAGCAGTTTCTTCTTTTGCTAAAATGTTTTCAGAAGTTATCTGCTACAATACGATAACATCTTCCTCCGACAGTTATGAGCTAAGAACCACTCAAAATTTCCCAAATAAACAAATAGTGTCAATGAAATTTGTACAGATCATAAGAAAAAAAACAATCTGTGTATCATGATCAAAATTTCGCAACTATTCAGTCCACTAAAAACTAAACATGCAGTCTCGAATCACTTCTCTACATATAAATAGTCAAGTTCTGATTGAACTTTCTTCTACTTACAGTATTATTTTTTCTAGGAATGGTCCTGGCAATAGCTGGATAAATTTTTCTAGTTTGTTTGACTGGCATCCAAAACTTTGACCCAACTTAATTTAATTATAAAAAATAAAATCTAATATTAAATACCTGGTAGAATCTGAAAACATTTTTGTAGTTCATTTGACTAGTTTACTAAAGACTGACATAAGTGACAGTAAGTCAGTGTAGTGAATGTGCCTGGTATTATCTTGATACATTTTCATTTACTAAAGTTTGATGTAATTCAATGCAGTGAATATGCCTGGTAGTATCTTGATACTTGATACATTTTCATACTTCCTCTGACTTGTTTACTAAAGTTTGATGTAATTCAATGCAGTGAATATGCCTGGCAGTATCTTGATATATTTTCATAGTTTGTTTGACTGGTTACAACAGTTTCAACTAGAGCTGTCACTGAATGTGACTTAATACCCTCGCCAGCGCTTTGACAGAAAAAAAGTGTCAAGTTCAAGGGGAGATAATTCCTGAACAAGGAGGAGTTGACACTTGAAAATTGCGTCTTGCAAATCTTCAATATATGATCAATATATGTGCAAAGTTTCAATACAATTGAAGGAAAACTGTAGGAGGAGTTTGCGACACAAAATTACTAGTATTTCGTACACAGACGGACACACGGACGGACGCACAGACGGACGGACGGACAGGCTGATTCCAGTATACCCCCAAAAACATTTGTTTTGTGGGAGTATAAAAATACATTGTAAATATACCTGGCAGTATCGGGATGTAGTAACATTGACAAAAGGGGCTCTAGGACCCTGCTGATATCTCCCTGTTGTATGACGTGTGTCAACCATGTGGTTGCTATCACTTTCACTGATGTAAAGTCTTCCTTTAAACTATCCAGTACAACAAACATGGATCTGAAAGACAAAACAGACTGGAATGGTGTAATGCAATTTACAAATGAGAACTGCAAGAAAGGGATTTATCATATGCCTACATGAAAAACTATTATCCTTCACAATAGTAGATAAGTAAATTGGACTTTTCCACCTCTACAAACAGGCCAAAATATTGTAATTCTGTGTTCGTTTTTTAGAAGATTGATAACAGAGTGTGTAGATAAGCAATCTGACAGCACATTCTATTGGGTTTGACACTGATTCACACTGACTGTAACAGAAAAATCCATCTCAAAACAGAGGATCAATCTGGTTATTCCTCCAACAGACACTACCAATGCTGACTGATCAGACATTTTGTTTCACTGTAGCATCACGGCACTCGACAGATACTGATGTTTAACAGCCTAAAAGTACCTACATTAACATGATCATTAGTGCCTAACCTTTACCAAACAATCCCAAGTTGGAAAACAAGAAAAAACTGGAAAGCAGCATTATTCTCCTTTTCCCACAATGTTTTCTTCCCTTTCCACAACAAATTCAATATTTTGAGCCATATCTCACTTGTCAGCGGAAAACTGTAAAATTTTGCCGCCTAGTAAGGAGTTGATATTTGATAATTCAGCTGCTTTATGTAAATTCAAGTTGACAAAAATTCATCTTGACAAAGAGTTTCTAAATAGGAGTAAATCTAAAAACTATATGCGCCATGCTCTGTGAAAAGCGGGCTTAATGCATTTGCGAAAAGTATCGACCCATGTCAGCCTGCGCAGTCTGCGCAGGCTGACATGGGCCGAAACTTTTCGCTACCTTCAAATTTATTGCATGCCAAAGGACCATTCTATTTCATAATTCGGTCGGTTGTTTGACAGAGTGGAATTTATGGATCCTTAATTAGGTCATGCCTTGCTTGGTATAATGCATTATGGAGATGCATTAAGTCCCCTTTTCCCAGTGCATGGCTCATATATATAAATAATTTGTCAGTTGAAAAGACCAAACCCATCCTGAGGCCACTTTTTGCTAAGACCTTTACAATGTTGTTTGATGCTTTCAATATGGCCAAATGTAAAATTTTGTCATGTGTAAAGAGTTCAGCATGTATAAAACATGTTTCTGGACAAGTCTAGTATTCTGTTGACAATCTGTTAGACTTGTCCATATTCAAAACTGTTGCAGACAACAAATTAAATGTAGCTCAATTACTGAAATTTATCTCTGAAGGTTAAAAAAAAAATTTAAAAAATGTGGGAAAAGGATAAAATGCTGGTTAACATTTCTATCAAACATTCCTATGCTATTTCAAATACATGTACTTACTTTTGTGCAAAGTTTTTTTGTGCAAAAAGACATAAATTAAGAAACAAATTGTGGGAAAATCAATGAAGAAAAAAATTGTCGGAAACGGATAAAATGCTGGTTACCAGCATTTTCTCCTTTTTCAACAATGTTTCGAATGTCTTCTTCCTCAGGGTTGTTAAAACTTGGGACTGTGTGGGTAAGAGCTTAGCAAGCTGAGATGTGTTTCTAAAAAAAGTCTTAATTTTGTTGCCTGTTAACCCTTTACCACACCATTCCGACTTTTAATGACCCTGAAAGAGACGGCTTTTGAAAACATTACCGGAAAAGGTGAAAATGCTGGTAACCAGCATTTTCTCCTTTTCCCACAATGTTTTCTACCCTATGAGAGACAGAAATCATCATTCCAGAAACATTTAATTTGTCGTCTGCTAATGCTAATGCTTTGAAATTGGTTCAGCCCAAAATATTGTCGTTTGGTAAGGAGTTAAAGGGTAAAGCATATCAGGAACATGTCTCTCTACACATTTTTATTATTTACAATACAAATACTGATTTTCAGACATCTGTAGAAGACAACTTTTGATGACAGTCTGGAAAAAGGAGAAGTGCTTGTTGCAAGCAACAGTATCATTTCCAAAAATCCCTAACCAACAAACGGTTTCCTTTCCTAGCAAATATTCCTCAGCCATTTCAAATACATGTAGTTACTTTTGTGTGTAAAAAAGCCTTTTATGGCCTATCTTGTAGTATAATAGCATAGAGATACATATCTTCCAGTTTTTCATGCAAAAAGAAATCACATGTACCTGTCAAATGTTCTCAATGGTTTGCCAGGTATAACTCCCGTTTTCCTAGTTCGTGTTAAATGCCACAAAACTGTGAACTTCTTGAAAGCATCTACCCTCTTTTTCTGAAAAAGAAAAAGTTTGCACATAGTAAGAATGCTAATTCTAAGCAAAACTGCTTCGAACCACTTTAGGTCAAAACTTTTTTAATCCAAAGTCATAAATGAAACATTTACCTCAGCTGCCGCAAGTTTGATATATGACATAACTTATTTCACATGATTATTCATGGTGTCCAAATATATAGATGAAATACAGTCTTTGCATCTAGATTTCATTTAGTTATTATGTTTGATTGAAATTGTTCAGGTGGAAGAGCACACAAAAATTAAATGTATCTGCACATTCATCTGAATAAAGGAATAGATTTAATCGGTTTGTTTGGTGTTTAATGCCATTTTCAAAATTATTCCAGTTATATATTGGTGACTAGTGCACCTATCCATTCTTTTATGAAGCTGCTTTCACCAATGGTTCTTGCATCATTCTTTCCAAGCCACTGGCTAATTTCCCAAATCAACAAAGTTGAAACAATGCTGACAGGTGAGAGAGGAATAAATCCTGTCTTAAAGACTACCATCAATTCATAGAAGAACTTGGATGAGCTGGGAATGAAACCAGAGACTACCAGGTTTAAAGCCCTGAACATTGGCAACTGAGCTACTGGATTAGGCTCTCTACATCTAAGTGTATTCATTTGTCCTGATTTGGAATATTCTCTTGAATATGTATGCATGTACCTTTTCAGCTTAAAAGAGTCTCACTGAAAATCAGTGAAACAAAGTACTAATTAAACCTTTGCCAAACAATCCTGTGCTATAACAGCCCTAAGTAGGACAGATTTTGAAAACATTGTGGGTAAAGAAAAAGGACAAAATGTTGGTAAACAGTATTCTCTCCTTTCCCTGCAATGTTTTCTTCCCTTTCATTTGAGCTATATTTAATTAGTCATCTGCAAATGTTAATTTGGACAAGACTTAATTTTTGTAGTCTGATTATGAGTTAACTTTTTACCAGATGACAAAATTTTAAACTTGTCTAAAATTCAGTAATTATTTGCAGACACGAGTTAGATGTAGCTTCCAGCTACTAGCATTTTCTCCTTTTCCACACATGTTTTCTAAACGCTTTTTTCTAAGGGTTGTTGAAACATAGGACAGCGTTATAACTGTAATGACTATACCTCATCCTCATGGACTAGTTGTTTACCAATCACATTCTCACACAGCCAGCTAGTTGGGGAAACTTGATGTAAAATGTGAAACAACTTCACTGTTGTTTGATGATACTGAGGTGTCCACTCGTCCAGGAAATTCCATAAAATTGTGACACATTTCTGAAAAGCATAGAATGACTTTGGTGTAAAATGGGACAGAAAATCCTTACAGTATGTGAAAGTGTGAGACTTATTTCCAACTTTGCTTCTCTCAAAGCAAAAGGAAAAGTAAAAGGAAAGAAATCCTGAATCAGCATCTAAATAAAGTAGCAAACATCGCTATACTGAGGAAATGCAGTTCCACTATTCATCCTTTACAAAATAATCCCATCGTTTAACAACACTAGCAAATCGGGTTTTGAAAACATTGTTGGGAAAAGAAGAAAATGCTGGTTATTAGCATTTTCTTTTTTTCCCACAATGTTTTCAAAAACTTCCCTACTGTGGGTTGTTTAACTCTTTACTAGAAAGCAAAATTTTAGACTTGTTAAAATTAAAAGGACTGGCAGACCACAATATAAAATATGACTCAAAAATGAAAATTTGATATTCGACGGTAAAAAACATTATGGGAAAAGGAGAAAATGTTCCTTTTTCACAATGTTTTCAAAGGCCCTTTCCTCTAGGGTCATTAAAACCTGCTACAGTGTGGAATAGGGTTAAATGCTGTATTGTGTGGTAACCAATCAATCACGAAATATTCAACAATGAAAGCATCAAATCATAAGTACAGTGTATATCTTTCACAAGACAGAAAGGGATTGATGTATTTTTTTCTCCAACTTGAAGTTGATCATTTTTGAAGAAAACATTAAGATTAAAGGAAAAAAGTTAATTGTTATATGCTGATTTTTTCAAAATCTGTTCTGACTCATTCAAGTAATAAACCTTCATCCATATTGATTATGCTCATTTATAAAGAAACATTCTCTTTTGTGTATTGCACCTTTGTTTCAAATGGTTTGACTTCAAAAAGTCAGAGTTGAACTCTCATTCTAGCAGTTGAGCTCATTTTCTCAAGGGAAAAAAAAAGCTGTAGATGACTATGAAAGCATCCTTAAAATATTCTTTCTGATAAAATCAAAAGTTTTTTACACCAGTTTATGAAGACACATGATGGTAACCATAGAAACCGCTTCTTACAAGTAGTTTCTCCTTTTACGAGAATTTCGTACTTCAACATTTTCAAATGGTCTATTACCAGAGGAGAAACATTTTCTACAGAAAGTCATGAGCTTAACCCTTTACCACATGGCAAAAATGTAGACTTCTCCAAATTGAAAGAATGAGAAGGCAACAATTTAAATTTGGCTCAATGGTGGAATTTGTCTTTGATAGGGTAGAAAACATTGTGGGAAAAGGAGAAAATGCTAGTAACCAGCATTTTCTACTTTATCCACAATGTTTTCAAAAGGCTTCTTTCTCAGGGTCGTTAAAACTCAGAATTGTGTGGTAAAGAGTTAAAACCTTACTTCATGAAAATCCGTCTTCTCTTCAATGTACTGTAAATCAGCATTTGGCAGTGTGGGAAGTATCTTGACCGAGACAGACTGGTTTCCTGTGGACTGGTTATCTGCTCCCTCTGAATTTACAGACTGTGTCAAAATGATGAGATCTAATATGGTAGATATAGCTGCAGTCTGAATGGGAAAACTATTCACACAACAACTGCAAATCAATAGATCCCGTACCCACTGTGGCAGCTCTACTTCACCTGGAAAGGTAAAAAGGTGACGAATAATAAATGTAAATTATTGAAAGTATTGCTGACAACACAACAGAAAAGTCCATAAAAGTCACTGCAAACTTCAACATTTGTCAAAGGATCAGCCAGTACATGTGGTTGTCGGTCATAACTACAGATAATTCATATATAACTTTATAGAAGCCAACATGAATGTGCAAAGGCTTGACTGCAGTTGCTTTTTTGAGAAAAAAAATTTATAACAAAAAGGGACATAGCTGCATCAATGATACTTTGAGGTTTACCTGCCTTATGGTATGGCTTACTCTTTCCATAGAAATCAAGCAGTCTGAGTTTGAAGTAAATGTATGGGATTTATTACATAACTACATTTATTCAGTGTAAGACAGCCATTACCAATTTTCTTACCTGACACATATTTGAGATGAGCAAATAGTGCCATATTTGGTTAAAGCACTGTAATCATACGCTTCATTTCTGTAAAAATATTGACCTACATTTCTCTGTGAAATTGACTGTCAAAACTGATGATCACGGCAATGCTGCAAATTCTATCATCCTTACATTCAATAGAAAATCATTAAATGCAAGCTTCTTTGGAACTACATGTATTTTTTATCTTTGATGTATACACCTGTCAAAGAAGGAAATAAACTTCACTTCAATTTAATTACACATGTACATATATGCCTATGGTTTAACACATTATGCACTATATTTCTTGAGGTACACTCATGTGAGGAAACATATCGGACACTTGTTAGCCTCTGAGATAAAATTTTATAAAACTGCTTGACAAACAATGTTATTAAGCTCACCAAAGGCTCGCTTAATAACATTTCTATAGACTTGTTTAATAAAATTTTATATTAAATGTCACCCCTTGTCACATCCTATATATCACAAAAATGTATTACTTTTGCAAGACAACAACTCGGAAGACAAGACAGAAAATTACCAGCTTCGCAACTTGCATTTGGTATGGACTTTTCCCCATACATAGGAAAACTTGCAAACTCCTCCAGTAGGTTACAGGCTGCTACAAATGTGTTTATTGTGTCTTTCTCGTACTTCTCTGTTGATATACTTGGAACATTTTCAGCTTGGTCATCATCATAGAAATCTTGTATATTATCATCGTTCACACTGTTTCTCTTCAAGAGAGACTGAAAACATCTTTCACTTGTCTGGTCATCCAAAAACAGCTTCTGTTTCACAAGTATATGAAAAAAGTGCTGAAAACTTTCTATACATTTCTGCATTAAAGTAAATGACTGACTTTGGCGTGACCTTTTTCTGGACAGTAACCTGGTTTTATCATTATTTTCTTCAACTTTTCTTGACTGAGTTTCCAACATTTTATTCTCTTCTTTACTTTCAACTGTCTTTTTACGTTTTTCAGCTGCAGCTGCATTGTCTTTAGGATCAATTTTCTCCTCTGAATTGGCTTTCAATTTCTTATTCATTTCGAGAGCTTCTTCTATTGACAGTACTGGATCCGGTTGTTTTATTTCTGTGCTTGAGACCTAGAGAAAATCAAAGTACAAACAAATCATGTTTGTGTGTGTGTGTCTTTTTCTTTATTGAACTCAGCATAGGGCAGAAAAATCTTAGTAATTACAAAAAGAAAATTATTCATGCCACTCAAATTATGATGTCTATGGAAAATAAAAATGAAATAAAGAGCCTATTGTATCACTTGACAGAAAAAAAAAATGAATCTAAATATATATTTGGTTAGCACTTTACTGCACAAATATATCGTTTTAGACCCTTGAAGATAACAACATTTAGAATGATAAAAGAAGCAAATGACAAGTAATGGCTTTTTTTCTATCTTTATTTTCCACACATTTCACTAAAAAAAATATTTTCTTCTCCTAAGTATGTCTGTTCTTTATGTCACCTTGCACTTTTTTAAATTAATCTAAAACTGGCATGTACAGTAAAGGGTTGAGAAATAAGAGGAAGAGAGAAAAATAATTTTTGTCTGCAATATTATCTAGCATGCTAATCTAGTCTATAGGATACTTTGGATAATTAGACTCCTTACCAGTCAACAAAATGACAGACTTGTTCAAACTGAAGCATCTGCAGATGATTTTATTCATGCAGATTTACCTTTAGTTCTTTAACACACAACAAAATTTTTGACAGATCCAAATTTGAAGCATTACCAAAGAACTTAGTAAATGTGGCACAAGTAATGGGATTTGTCTGTAAAAGATAAGAAAACATTGTTGGAAAAGAAGAAAATGCTGGTTACCAGCATTTTCTCCTTTTCCCCACAATGTTTTCAAAAGCTTTCCTTCTCAGGGTCGTTAAAACTCGAGATTATGTGGCAAAGGATTAAGCAATCCCATGTTACAAACTTAATTAAGCTGGATTTTGAAAATGTAGGAAAAGCAGAAGAAACCTGTAACAAGCCTTTTCTCCTTTTTCCACAATGTTTCTTACTTTTTCAGGGACAAATTTCATAATTTCAGCCACATTTTAACATGTCTGCAAATGCTCTCAATATGGAAAAGTTTAAATTTGATCTACACTTTCAGCAAAACTAAGTACTGTTTGACAGAGGCACTACATGTGAAATATTCAAAATGCATGTGAGCTGAGAAAAGTGTTATGATTTGAAATCTAAAATAATCTGGTTTTATTTTAAATTTCTGGTAAATATCTTTATGGTGCTTTAAATAGTACAAGGCATTTGAAAGCACTGTGACAGAAAAAATCACTCAAAATAAGGAAGTGTCTCTATCTATCATCTAAAATCCCGTCTTGATAATGCATTCAAGCTTCTTCTGTATTATACGTGTAGAACATCTTTCCACCACAAGCTTTCAAAAAAAAAAATCCATCATTTGCACAAAAGATCCTAGGTTAACCCTAAAAGAGCTGAACTTGGATTTAATTTTTTGGGCAGACAGTGTAGATCAAGATCAGACAACTAAGAATGCCCAGCTGTGAGATTACAACATCAGCCTCCTACTGACTCAGAATGTCCTGTTTTCATTTATTGCTATAGGGATTAACCCTTTACGAAACAAAACTGAGTTTATAGAAGCCTAAGGAAGGAGGCTTTTGAAAACACTGTTGGGCCATTATGGTAACCAGCATTTTCTCCTTTTCCCTCTATGTTTTCTATCCTTTCAAACAGAGTTTCAGTCTTTGGACCACATTTAGTATTTCAGCTGCAAAAGCATTGGATTTAGACAGATCCAAAATTTTGTCATCTGATAAAGAGTTATGTCCTAATAAACCAATATGATTTTTCTACAACTCTACATTCTAAAATTCTTCAAATACTTTACAAAAGAGAACCAATCGCTTGTAACAATCTCTTAAAGTTTCCACAATGTATTCCAGAATTATCACTTAAGGCTATTTTGTGTCCTTTGTTAGTTACTAGTTAGTAGCACTGTATGTCAAAATTAAGTCTGTGTGATTCTCTATTATTCAGCTCCCATCATTATATGGCCTGCAACAAGCGAAAAAGGGACAATCGGACATTTGCGTAAAGTTTCATCTCGGATCAACCTGCGCAGTTTGCGCAGGCTAATCCGAAACGACACTTTCCGTTTTTATGTAATTTTCTGTTTTGCGCAAGTCTACTGTAGCATGAAACCTAATGTAGTTGTAAGGTGCCATCTCGGATTAGCCTGCGCGGACTGCACAGGCTGATCCGAGATGGCACTTTATGCAAATGTCCAAATGTCCCTTTTCGCCTGTTGCAAGCCATATAGACTACAATTATAGCTGCTATAAATAGAGTAAAACTTATCGATGAATAAAGTCTCCAATTACATACATGACATACAGTACACCCTCTTATAATGCAGAGGTTGCATAAGCAATAAATATCAATCCTTGCAAGAACCGTATACATGTAACAGTATGTCAGCAGCTATACGCAACTGATGTAATTTATATAGTTTGTTAAATATTTGTACAACTGATTTATTATACATAAGGATTTAGTTACAGGAATATAGGCTATGAGATTATTTTCGAAGTTTTCTGCTACAATTTTCTGTAAAAATGTAATGAGAAAATTTCAGTAATATGGTATCAACCCATCTCTGAGAGCCACATTGGAACATTACCACTTTTACTGCTAAAGTACTTTAATACGATACATAAAAATCCTGTGATTTTACTACCCTTTGGCATTTTCTCGTTTTTCCACAGAGTTTTCCACCCTTTTGAAAACAAATCTTCTCCTTTAAGCCACACTTAATTCATTGTCTGCAATTACTTTCCATTTTAAAAGAGTCTGAATTTTTGTTCTCTAGGGAAAGTTAAAGGACCAACCCTGGACCTCATCACCCACACTAGCTGGATGGTGCAAGCTTACCAACCATTGGCTACGATACATAGACAACCTGCCTACCGATAGCAGGTGATTCTACACTTTACTATATCAATTATACAAAGTGTCAGTAAACAATAGCAGATGTTTACATTAAAACAGTTACTGATTGGTCAATCAACCAATTGACAGTACTGCTCAGTCAATTTTAATATATCATAAGGCCAAGCTCTTGTCTTTACAACACAGATACATGTATAAACATCACATTTTTTTCCAAATAATGATATGAAACATCACAAACATGCCAAGACCCAGAAAAGCCTGTCCCTGCCTCCATCACCATAAACTATGAACAAACAAGACATTGGTTGCTTTCTAATTGTGTTCTTCATCATCATATCTGTACACTATCATATTCAGTCACAAAGTATGTATGTTTTCGTAAGAATATAGTATAGTCAAAGAGATTCTAAATTATGCTTGAAATCTTTAAATACTGATACTATTTAAAAAAAAAAAATACAGGTACTGTAATCTACAACTAAAACAGAAATAAGTTCAAGAATAACTGACTCTAATGAATGTACGTATAAAAGAATGAAGAAAAACAGATTGCCTGCAAAGAAATGATAGGAAAAACAGTATCATTTTCAAACTTTACATATACTTTATCTGTAAAAGAAAATCAATTTTCCATGATCTTAATCCTTTACTGTAAAGGTAAGTTTAAGACTGATCAAAATCTCATGTGCATGTGAAGAAAACGAAATGGAAGAAAAAGAAAATGGCCTTCTGATGGATAATGAATTAAATATTGGACGACAACAACAACTTTTTTGCAGCCATTTTTCAGACAGGCTAGTAGAAAAGGTTGGCTTAAAAAGATATTGCTTATAAATATACAAAACAATGAGTAATATCTTATATGTACTTGTATGTATGTAAAAGCTAGCTTTGACAATGATGCAGCATGGGATGACATTTATACTACACCCTTTAACTGTCCACCTACAAAGCTTGATCTAAAATGTTCTTACAAAGTTATACATTACTGGAGGTGTTGTCTCATAAAATGACCTAACAGCTTTGTGCAGTGTATGGAACACCTGTAAAGTGCAACATAAGTGACTCAACTTTTTACGCTTTGCCCAGCCTATTAGCTAAGAAGGTAACTTATAGTGCTTGAAGCCAGGGTACCCTGGTTCAATTCCCCAGCTTGACCAATTCTATCAAAGGATTACAGATAATCATTGCAATAGGATTCATCCCTCTTGCCACTGAACATTGATTCGACCATGTAAATGTGGGAAAAACAAAAAGTGGCTTGGAAAAAGTATTGTGAAAAGTACTAGTAAAAGAAGTTCCTGTAAATCATGCCTCAACATTGGTGAAATGATGTTTAAAACAGCATGAAACATCATACAAACAAAACAAAAGTTTACCCTTTCATTGTGCAAACATGTGAATTACATATATCACAATGTAGCTATAAGAGACCTAGCCTTGGAAAATAAGATCGGTGGTTCTAATAACAAACAGTTTGTTTAACCCTTTACCACACAATGCCAAGTTTTATGACCCTTAAAGAGAAGGCTTTTCAAAACATCCTGAGAAAAGAAGAAAATGCTGGAAACCAGCATTTTCTTCTTTTCCCACAATTTTTTCTACCCTTTCTTAGACAGAAATCATCATTTGAGGTACATTTGATTTGTCATCTGCAAATGCTTTCAATTTGGTCCAGTCCAAATTGTTGTTGTTTGGTAAAGGGTTAAAACTAAAATCATTGTGAAATCAATGAATCATGCAGTATTCACAACATGCTTTAGTTATCATGGTTGAGAAAATGGTTTAACCCTTTACCAGACAATCCCGTGTTTGTATGACCCTGGGAAAGAAGCCTTTTGAAAAGATTGTGGGAAAAGGAGATAATGCTGGTAATCAGCATTTTCTCCTTTTCCCACAATGTTTTCTACCCTGTCAAAGAAAATTTAGTAATTTGTTCCACTTGAAGATTTATGGCCTGCAGATGCTCTAAATGTTGAAGAGTCTAATATCATATCTATATGTCATTTTGGAAAGGATTAACCTTTTCCCAAACAAACCTGTGATTTTACTTGTCTGCAGTACAAGTCTTTCGAAAACACTGTAGGAAAAGGAGAAATTGCTCGTAACGAGCAATTTCTCCTTTTCCTACAATGTTTTTTAACCTATTGGAGGACTTTCTGCCATTTTTATCAAATTTTAAGTTGTCATCTGCAAACTCTTACAGTTTGGAAGAGTCTAAAATTTGTTGTTTGGGAAAGGGTTAAATCAGTTAGACATACCATTAATCCTTTCCCACACAAGAAATTTTAGACCCCTCCAAACTGAAAGTATTGGCATATGAAAATTCAAATAGATACATATGAGCCAATATTTCATGTCAGGGCAGAAAATATTATTGGAATAGTAGAAACAACCTGTTACAAAAAATTTTTCCTTTTCCCAAAATGCTCTCAAAAGCCGTCTTCAGGGTTGTTTTCGGAATTGCCTGATAAAGGGTTATGTCCAAAACAAAGCATCAAAAATTTTGTGAATCTACGTAAGTTTAACTTCCTCTCTTATTATTTATTTCTCAAGTAGATGTCCTATGACAATGGTAGCATACTTTTTTTCCTTATGAAGCACAAGTGAAGATTTAACCCTTTACAAAACAATCCCAAGTAAAAAAGACCTCAAGGAAGAGTGCTTTTGACAGCAAAAAAAGCATTTTTTCCTGTTCCCATTATGTTTTCTTAGCTTTACAACACATATCTTTATTAATATCTTTTTTTGAGTGATGTTTACTTTGTTGTCTGCAAATGCTATCAATTTGAACAAGTCCAAAATTTTCTCATCTGGTTAAAAGTAAAATTTTTAACTTCCTGAAAGAAATTTGCAGCTGATGACATAGTATGTATTCTTGCAAAGCAAGTGGACAATCCTCAATTAATATAGGAGAAAATAAAACCAAGTTCTTCTTTTGCCACATTGTTCACATTTATTCATGGAGTAAAACTTGGCTCTTTACCAATTGTTTAACACTTGACCAAATTGAAAGCAACAGCAGACAACAAATTAAATGTGACTCTAAGATTGAAATGTGTTTTTGGAAGGGTAGAAAATAAATATCGTAGGAAAGGGAGAAAATGCTGTTTGCACACATATTTCCTTTATCCAGAATGTTTTCAAGTCATCTTTATTACAGCCGATATATTTCGGGACTATTTGGTAAAGGATTAATGAAGGTTTAAAATCCATATTATTTATACTGGTAAACATTTTTAAGGTCACCTGTTGCAAATATTTTATGGGGTAATAACTTGAGTCTTAACCACACATTCCCATTATTTAATGACCCTGAGATACAGGCCTTTTGAAACATTGTATAAAAGGAGAAAATGCTGGTTACCAGCATTTTCTCCTTTTACCACAAAGTTTTTGCCAGTTTTAAAAGCAATCTCACCATATGAGCCACATAAAATTAGTTGTCTACATGCGCTTTAGATTTGCACAAGTCTAAAATTCTCCCCCGTGGTAAAGAGTTAAGGGAATCAGAAGGTCGAGTTCACTTCAAGTATAAGCCACATAGCAAAAAATGTTTGTCATAATTCATTGAATTTTAGTCTTTTTATAAAATTGCAAGAAAGTGAATCAATGTAAATTAGATAATGAAAGTGAATCAGTGTCAATGATATTATTGAAATAACAAGGTTAGTAAGTAATACTTGTACCTCCACCCCCTCTACATGATCATGTGACCCTGCATGTGAAAGGTCATGTGACCCTGGAATAATCATAGTAGGTTGCACCTTTGAGAGAAGTTTTGTACAAAGCTGTAACGTGGAAATGGTTTCTGTGTTGGTGAGTTTGTCACAGTTTTCACACAGGCTGTTGATGACACTACACAACAGTTTGGGCAGATGCTCTGTCTGTGTCTCATTAAAGGTTTCCTGAAAGTAACACATATGCCTGGAATCAAAACCTTGAGTGAAGCTTAAAAATTGCTTGTAACAGGCAGTTTCTCCTTTTGATACAATGTTCTCACATGTATATAAAAAATAAACCATCACTCATATCAGTTTATCCCTTTTTCAGTGGATGTGTTAAAGATTGTCTGCAACTTACTTGTTTCAGAAGGGAAAAATCTGACTGGTAAAATAGTGGTTGCCAAATAAGATAGGAGATATCCTACCTTGAACAGACAAATACCGTGTCTTATCAACCCTAGGTGAAAGGCCTTTTGAAAACATTGTGAGGAAAAAGTGCAAAGTCTAGCAGTTTCTTTTTTCCCACAATGTTTTTCTACCCTTTAAGCCTTTACTACACAATGATGACATTTAACGACCCCAAGGAAGACGCCTTTTGAAAACATTGCGGGAAAAGGAGAAAATGCTGGTAACCAGCATTTTCTCCTTTTCCCACAAAGTTTTCTACCCTGTCAAAGAAAAATTGCGTCCTTTGAGCCACTATGAAATTGTCGTCTGCAAATGCTTCAATTTGGACTGGTCTAAAATTTTGCCATCTGGTACAGGATTAAAGGATCATTTTCATCCTTTCAGCCACATATCATTCATGTCTGCAAATGTTTTTTATATAGGTAAGTGTAAGATTTATCGTTTGGATAAACAGTTAATGAGTGAAATAATGCTGAAACAGAGTAAAACATCTTAACTCATTACAACACAATCCCAACTTTTAACAACCACTAGAAAGAAGCCTTTTGAAAACGTTGTAAGAAAAGGAGAAAATGCTGGTAACCAGCATTTTCTCCTTTTCCCACAATGTTTTCTACCATTTCCAAGACAGATTTCAATTTTTTAGTCACATTTATTTTTTTGTCTGCAAATGCTTTCAATACGGACAGGTCTACAATTTTGTCGTTTGGTAAAGAGTTAAACAATATTGATTTCCAGAACCTACCTTTTATGGCTAGCAATTTAGTAAATATAGACTTTTTTTTTAAAATGCAAAACTTTAACACTTCACAACCTGAAAACGACTTCTTTTGCTTTCCAGTCCACCACTTTTGAAAACATTGTTACAGAGAAATAGATTATCTTAATTAATTTTTCTTCTTTCCACAATGTTATCACTGCTGTTTAACTCTTAACCACATGACAAAATTTTAGCCTTGTCCAAATTGAGAGCATTTGCAGACAACATATATTAGATTTACTCAAAAAAGAAAATTTGTCTGTCAAAGGGTAGAAAACATTGTGGAAAAAGGAGAAAATGCTCTGCAATACCTACCAGTGACATTATATCTAGAAGAAAGGACACCAGTTCACACAGCTCTGTGATACTGACAATATCCACATACTCCTGACTAGAATCTTTCCTGTTTGATGACCCTTGTCTTTTCAATGGTTTTGAGCCAGAGTGGCTACATGCTTGGTCATACATCCTAGAAATATAGTCCCAAATATAGAATGGTTCAAATGTTCCAAAGAGAAGATTAGCTGTTTTAAGAAGTTCCTCGCAGGCAGACTTTCTGTCATCGGTGACAGTTTTACTGTGGCGGTCATGACTCCCGGTATCAACATCTTGTTTAGATTTTTCAAACTCTGTATGAAGACATCTGAAGATTGACAACAATACATTTTCTAGGATCACTGGACCTATTTCTGGTTTATCCAATAAACTAATCACAATTCTAAAAGGTTTAAGTATTGCATGCTTTAAGCTTCCATCATTACCAAGTTGTAACTTTTCTCTCATTTTCAGTTTAAGAGCCTGGACTAGAAGGTCCTTTGAGTAAGCCAGGAAATACGATGATTCACAGTCAATTGCCTCCCCTTGTTTTCTGTCTATGGTCAATGTTCCAACGGCAGTTGTACCCAAAAGCCATGCATATAAACGTCTGTTCAATGACATGTCACGACGCAACAGAACATTTATCGATGCTTGAACTACTTTCGCCATATCTGAATGGGTGAGCTGGCTGTTGTGCAAGGGGAATGCTATCAGCAGGAAATCTAAAAGGCTCCGCTGAACAAGAACACTGGTATCTTGCAGAGCATTACAAAGTGCTTCAATCTAAAATTGAGAGAAATATTTACAAATTCACCATCTCTTTACCGAAATATTAGGCATGACAAAAACCAAAGTATTGACCGGCGACAAATTAAATGCAGCTCAAATGACAGAATTTGCTTCTGATAGGGTAGAAAAAATTGTGGGTACACGAGAAAATCCTGGTTACCAGCATCTTTTCCTTTAACCACAATCTTTTAAATTTTAAGCCTTCCTTGTAAGGGTCATTAAAACTTGGGATTGTTTGGTAAAGGGCTACATCTTGTCAGGTGAACCAGATAAAATGTTCTTCAATGCAAATTTTTCCACAGTTTTTTAGAGAACAACTTAAAAAATCAATCATGTAACCATATATTTAAAACAGGAACTATCATCACACAGCAGAGCTGGCCTTGAAAAGTTCTTTGTTAGAGTTGGCTGTGTCTTTAACCCTTTACCACACAATCCCAAGTTTAACAACCCTGAAAAAGAAAGCTTTGGAAAACATTGTGGGAAAAGGAGAAAATGCTGGTAACCAGCATTTTCTCCTTTTCCTACAATGTTTTCTACCTTTTAACAACCAAAAAGCATAATTCCAGCCACATTGTAATTGTTGTCTGAAAGTGCTTTTAATTTGGACGACTCCAAAGTTTTGTTGTTTGGTAAAGGATTAAACTGCAACAGGATCCCAGCCTAGGACAGATCACCCAAGACCAACTCCAAAACCTGGGTTAGTGCAATAGCTTGGTCTAGACCTTTTGTTCATAGGAATGGGCAGCTGTATGGCTGAACAAAACTGTGTATCTGTATCCATTATCATACTAAATATGAACCAAATCAGCCATTTGATCTGGAAAGTAGGAACTCTAGAAAACATAAAATTTCAAAATCTGTGACCTTGTCCTTAACTCTTTACCACACAATCCCTAGTTTTAACGACCCTGAGAAAGAAGACCTTATGAAAATATTGTAGGAAAAAGAGAAAATGCTGGTAACCAGCATTTTCTCCTTTTCCCACAATGTTTTCTACCCTATCAAAGACAGAGATCATCTTTTGAGCTACATTTAATGTGTCGTCTGAAAATGCTTTCGATTTGGTTGGGTTCAAAATTTTGTCGTTTGGTAAAGAGTTAAGATCATGGGCATGGCTAAGGTATTGGTCAACAAACTTTTAGAACCTGTATCTCTGATTAGGCTAAATATGAGCCAAATCTGTCACTTAGTTTGGAAAATTTATGAGTGTTAAAAAAACTATAACTTAAACCTTTAACATAAATTACGACAGTTTATGACCTTGACCTGAGAAGGGGGCATTTTGTAAACAATGTGGGAAAAGGAGAAAATACTACTACCAACATTTTCTCATTTTCCCACATTGTTTTCTTTCCGTCCATAGACAAATTCCATCATTTTAGCCACATTAGTGTTATGTCTTCTGCAAAGGATTACTAACTGAATGAATCTAAAATTTTGTCTCCTCAGTTCTGGTAAAGAGTTAATGAATTTTTTTATTGTATTTAGTTATGTCACATTGGCCAGTGCACCTATGCATAAAATGATGGTTTTTCTCTACCAGAACCAAAACCAAACCCTTTTCCAATCTGCTAGCTCCATTCAAATACAAAGAAGACATACATGGAATCAGGTGATCATTCATCAACTATGCAACACTGACAGTCTGACACTAAAGTGAAAAGAAAGTTTCAAGCTTATAATAAATATACTCATGAAATTCATAGACCATAAGATTAATGTTTAATCCCATCATCTCCAGCTGATCCTCCATAGACTTCTTCTTGTTGAAATGTGTCAGTAAATATGTGATGGCAGGTAGACGGGCACTTGGACAATTGTGTATACACTCCCAAAGGCAGGTGTAGAAATAGACGGGTCCAGTACCTGCACAAAAATCTTCTAGTAGACCATTGGTGCTGAAAGTGCAATATATAGAGGACAAATTGTTTTTTTCGGTGAAAGATTGAAATTCGATTGATCAAGTGAACATCATCGGTAATATTTTCACAAAGAGTGTACATAACTTTGTGAGAATTAAACAAGATGCTGATAACCAGCATTTTCATTACATTTCGTAACATTTGCATGCCATTTGATTCAAGTATTTCTATATACATACTGATCATAGAATTCTGATCCTTCTTCCAGACCAGGCAGCAATCCTAACAAAAGTCCATTCAGTCCAGGTTTGATCCTGAGTCCCAGACTCACAAAATGCCTCTCATAAATCATCAATAATATGGGCTTCACATTCATTGCAGCATAACTCAGCAATGGAAACAATCCTGCACTGTATATAAACAGGTCCTGTGCCAGCCTTTCTGTTCCAATACATTTGAAGATGATGTCATAGGTCTCCAAAGCTTTCATATGGACCCCACTAGGTAGGGCTGGGTGTAGACATTGAGCAAGCCTTTTCCCAATAGTTACACGTTTAGGAATAACAGGATATTTTACATGTGCCAGTAACACCTGAAAGAAATAAGATATGGTAAATGTAACTTGAAACTAAACAGTCTATGTATATAAGGCTACATATATTCAGTCCTGAACTTTCAGAGCAAGTGTCCCACAACCACTATATAACAAGTAAATGCTGGTTACCATGATTTTCTCCTTTTCCCAAAATGTTTTCAAAACTTCTTCCCTAAACTGGTCAAAATATATGAGTCCTGCTCTGTGAAATGGTGGTTCTGATCATCCACAAAAAGGATTGACCCATATCAGCCTATGCAGTCCAACCTAGGTTGAAACTTTTTGCAACTGGTAATTTTTCTGCATGTCAAAGGACATTCTACCTTATGATTCAGTTGGTTTTTAGTTAAAATAACTCCATATTTAGCATTTTTATGATGCTTAGTATAATGCATCATAAAAACCCTTTTCCTGGAGCATAGCTCATATGATTGTTTGATAAGCTTGTAGGCGTGCTGGGAATCATTCATCTTGCACAGTTTCAAAAGTAATTTTATCTTGTATGCCTATGTGATACGTGTACCAATGTTGATGTTAATCCGAAGAGGTATTTACAAAACTTAACCCTTTGAGCGCCGGATAAACCCAACAGACATTTTCAGCTGAAAAATATGTCCAAAAGTATTGTCATTTTATGGTTGCTTTTGTCTTTAAAGATTTAATAAAGCTGACAGTATAGATCAAAGATCAGAGTTCATGTTCTGAGCAGTCTCATCTTGATCTACACTGGCCACAAGGGCAACTATAGTCATGAAAGGCGCTTTAAGGTTTAAGTTGATTCAGTCAGCAGACAATCTTGATCAAGAGCAGACTGTTCATGATTTGCAGTCTGATCATGTGACTGCACTATCAGCTAATGTGTGAAATATTCTGGCTAAAATGCAGTCTTATGGTCCTTTCCCCTTACTATTTTAATGCTGCATTTCACAAATAAAGTGTTCCACTAGTTAATTTCTTTTTACCTTATTCAGTTTCGCGAGAGCTGATATCAAGTCTGCCCATTCGCTTGTGGAATCAAAACTTTTCAGGGCCTTTTCCACTTGTGTTATATAAGTTCTGTACTTGCTGTCATTCAGCAGCTCACATTCTTCTGCCAATATTGATAGGGCACTCATCCTTGGAATGGTCTGTAATGTACAAAAATACATGTATTTCCTTTTGAAATAGTTTTCATACTGTCATTATTTAATCACCTAAATTAGAAAAATTCTACAAAATAGTTGAAATCCCTGCACAGATTTTGTGTTCACGTTTGAACTCCCATATTTTCACAAATTGCAGGCAAAACTTGGATTTGAACCTATTGCTTTTTATCATCCTTTGTTTCAACTACAAAATAATTTAAAATCAAACACCAAACAAGAAAAATACTTTAATTAACTCTTTTACCAAATGACAAAATTTTAGACTGGTCCAAATTGAAAGCATTTGCAGATGACAAAGATGGCTCAAATGCTGGATTTTATCCTTCATAGAGTAGAAAACCTTGTGGGAAAAGGAGAAAATGCTGGTTACCAGCATTTTCTCCTTTTTCCACAATGTTTTCAGAAGGCTTCTTTCCAAGGGTCGTTAAAACCCGGGGTTGTTTGGTAAAGGGTTAATCTTTTAAATCAGATATGTATGTTTTGCAAAATAGACACTAATGGCTGCCAAACACAATACATTTCATTAATTTTTTCAAGATTTGCATGTTATACAAGACTTTAAAGCGCTTCAAGTAATGAATTCTTTAACAAATTGTCCTTGGTCATATATGTCACTAAAAATTAATTCTTTTTCACTGCAATACAGATTAAACTGACAAAACAGAAAGCCAATTCAGGGCTGTAGATTTGCTACCGGAAAATTCATGATGGACTTGTGATGGTACAGTGAAAAGTAAATGTCCAAATATAAAAAGAAGCATTGTAAATGTCTCATTGTTGAGACTACCCCACCAACTAAAATCCTTTAATACTATGATGATCTATTTAATTCATCTGCTAGATCATATGACAGTATTTTCAAATCTACCAACTGGCGTCAACTGTAACAAATAAAATTTTGACAAATATCAGCAAAGTCATATGATCCAATTTCAAATTGGCTGAGCAATACTGATGTAGGTCAACATGGGTTTTCTTCAAAAATTTTGGATGAAATTGAATAGTATTTCTATAACGCTAACTAAAAGATGCAAGACAACATTAATTCTATTCTCTGTTAAAATTTTGAGATTTTTTTTTCTTATCAGACCAGAACTACTGCAAACCAATGATGAACAAGGATACAAAGCCATACTAGGCAAGTAGCCCTTGGCTTAAAGAATGAAAACTAGACAAGGGAGAACCCTTCTTGTTAAAGCAATTGCTGCTTTCCCTACAATGTTCTCCTTTTCATGAAAAACACATATACATTCAAAGATGACCTATTTTCTAACTTAAAAAGGCAAGGCATGCTGGTGCCAATGTTGGAATGGCTTGATTTTCAGTGAAAATCGTAAGTCAAAAAAGGGGCATAACAGTGTCAAAATTTCTGTAGTTGTTACCTGCCCTTTTGGTAGTTCACAACTATTCAGAGTTTGAAGTAGTTATCTTTAGTACGATATACTATCAAATGTCAAAGTTTTTCGACCAAGATGATGCAGACGACAACAGGGCTATGACAATACTTAAGCGTTGTATTTGAAAACAGCCGAGCCAAACATGGATAATTGACTATTCATTTGCGTTTTCGGACCAAACTTGACCATGACAGCTGTCACATGTTAAAACTTAACAAAGACCTTATCGCGACGTTAGATACCACTTTAAGATAATTATTCGCAGTGCATTTTGTGGTTACAGTTGAAAACGATCGCTATTTAACTACAGATACATATAGAATAATGTGTATTTTTAATCGTGATGTATGACAAATCATGTCAACAACGTTACACGTCTAAAGTGATTTCTTGGTAAACCAAACCGAATTTGCGGATACTTCCATATGGTCGTGCCTGTACTTACAATTTCTGTCTCTCGGTTGAAATCGATTTTAAGTTTTTATCCCAAACATATTTATATAATAATGATTTATCTTCAAACTTAGATCGTGGTAAAAAATTCATGACATAATTTCTATTTCGGTCGGAAGCCAGTGTTCCATCCGCAATATGGCTAGTGTCGTCTTTTGATGCGTTTTCATTGGTTAATAACAAATCACTAAATTGCGGATATCTCGCCAAAATACGTTCAGTGTAACATTCAATCAATCATTACAGTTTATGAGCAAGATCGTGTAAATAGTTAAGAATTGTCTAATATATTTTAGAATTTATGTGAAACCTTGAAGATCTAAATGATCGAACCAGCAGGTTTCCTTTTTATAGTGTGTTTGGTAGATTTATTATCTAAAATAGGTTCAGTGTAATATTCAATCAATCATTACAATTTATGAGCAAGATTGTGCAAATAGTTAAGAATTGTCTAATGTATTTTAAAATTTATGTGAAATCTTCAAGACCTAAATGATCGAACCAGCAGGTTTCCTTTTTATAGTATGTTTGGTAGATTTATTATCTAAGGGAAAAAACTCATACTTTATTTATTCTAATATTGTACGAGTGACCTCCCGTATATTATATAAAACGCAAAATGAATGATATTTGGAATTTGTAAATCTGTCTATTAGACATTCTAGATTCAAATCTGAAACAGTTTGTATATGGTAAGGAAATGTTGCATGCTTTTGGCGAAATAAACACCTACCACTGAAGAAGTAAAGGGTAAAAACAAACTTAACCCAGCATGTCAACGAACCAACAAGGTACAAAGAGGGAAACACGCCATTAATACTTGACCTTGTCCTGACGAACGAAGAAAATAGGATTACAGCGATAGAGTATCTTGCAGGTGTAGGCAAAAGTGAATGCATTCTACAACAAGCAATTTCGAAAACCGACAAGTAAAAAGAGATCATCGAAACCGCCGTACAAAATATTCCTGATAACTAGATGTCCAGACAACCTGGGATGATTTTTAAAAAACAAACTATCGATGATAAAAGAAACAAATACATGTACTCCGAATTCTAAGGAATCTGCAGGCCGTCGAGACATCACAGTTAATAAAGAGACACTTCAAGTTATCAGAGAGAAAAACAAGAAACGGAAAATTTACGTCAACTGCAACAACCACCTAACCTATGAAGCGTACAAAGTCGCCAGAAATAAAGTGACAAAACTTATAAAGAAATGTAAATATAACAGGAAAAAAAAGCAATAGCTGAAGAAATCAATGAAAATCCGAAAATGTTCTGGAAATATGTCCGGGAAAAAACGCAGAAACAATCAGGCCTAAGTGGTATAGAAGTACAAGGGAAGGTAAAAACAGAAGGGAAAAAATGCAGAAACTCTAAATAACCATTTTGTGTCCGTATTCACTAAAGAAAGAGTCATTCCCTGACCAACCTGGTGATAACATTGTACTGATAGAAGCTGCAGAATTCAACCGGGAAAAAACCTCTCTCTATATCTTGATTGATTGATTGCCTGGTGTTTCACGCCGCTTTCAACATTTTTTCAATCATATCATGGCAACAGCTTACTAATTTATGTACGTCTTAGGTTTGACCAGTATTAGGCTAGGGCTCTGAGGTGTCTTACTCAAAGACACTTCCACAGAAAGCCCAGTGCTTCTAGTAAGGCTCGAACCTGGCGCCTCCAGGTAACAAGTCCGAGTCCTACACTTTACCGCCGAGCCAGGCAAGACCCCATGTATCTTTTAATGGATTGACGGTCATATTATCCGCTTAATTTTCAAACACCAAATACAGGAGAAATTCAAATACCACGCGACAATGAACAAGTCATTATTGAAATTTAAAACCTACTCAAAGTATCAAAGGAATCTGTTTATAGCGGACAGTTACGTGACAGGCTTGACACAAACAATCTACGAGGAGAATTGATCGCTTTCTTTTCGGCCTATAACTTGAATCTGCTGAATTAGCCCGTGGGACGCTGAATAACGTTACACCCCACAATCTCCTTCAGTCTAGAAATAAGACCTACACAATCGTACTACCATGGTCGCATTCGTCTGTAGAGTTTCAGCAACCACGGCGGACTGTGTAGATCAAAGATCAGACTGCTCATTTTGTGCAGTCTGATCTTTATCTACATTGGCCACAAATGGCAACTATAGTTTTGGAAGGCACCGTTAATCCTTTACTACAAAATCAAGAGTTTTAACGACCCTAAGGAAAATACCTTTCAAAACATTGTGGGAAAAGGAGAAAATGCTGGTAAGCAGCATTTTCTCCTTTCCCCACAATGTTTTCTACGCTTTCAATGGTGAACTTCTATTTTTGAGTCATAAACTTTTTATCGTCTGCAAAATATTTTAATTTGGGCATGTCTAAAATTTTGTCGTATGGTAAAATGTAAAGAGTAAGAGAACAAAATTCTGCACTCATTTATGAATTCCAGAGGCCTCTTTAACGTACAATTCTATGACTATCCGCACGTTAGGCTAAGACTTAACTTTAAGATTTGCATGCTTTTCATTTGCTCATCTGATTTAAAAAAAAAAAAGGCATTAGAAGTTACAACTGTATTCTGAATTCAGTATTGACCATGATCAAATACAAGTTTAAATAAATTCTGTTTGCAGCATTTTTTTAAGTCATCTTCTGTAAATGCTGTGTAAGTGTAACCTCTATCTGTGACACATACATTCAGTAACATTATTTGTTAAACTAGACCCCATCAAGTTAAACAAAGGATGTTGTTGATTTTTTTTTTCGCCGAGGCATGAAAAAATGATCACTTTTTTTGTATCGGACACTTCTACACTTCATACACTTCATTTTAAAACAATCTCTCTCTCTCTCTCTCTCTCTCTCTCTCTCTCTCTCTCTCTCTGTTTCTGTCTCAGAGACCATACCATAACTTTTCGCAAATCACCTGTTTTTTTTTTTCTCTTAGACTGCTTAATGTTCTCGTAAACAATATTAGAATCGTTAATAGAGAAGCCCTAACTGCAAACATTTTCTGTATTGTAAGCTGCAGAACGGACATTTCTCTCACGTCCATTCCCTTTCGTTATTGACATTCGGTATTCCAGAGCTGTAGCGATCTTCAAAAGCCAACCATGGTCAAGTATCTACGTTGAAATAGGAACATGGCTTCGAGTCAAACGATATATATCCAAATTACGGCATGTTCAGGTGATCGACATTTAGTTATAGACAAAAGGACATGACAAGCTATGACCCAACGATGCAACTTCAAATTTGTTTTCCATGCAGTATCCCATGAAATACCAAATCATGTAGTCTGTTTTAAGATTAGAAAACACTCTCTCTTTCTCTCTCTCTCCAACACGGAAAAAGGGTCCCATTTTCTCCTGACCTTCTACACCAGCAGATGTACATATATATACTTGTATGTTTAATATTATATTTCCTCCAAATGATAAAATATGAAATGGCCTGTCATTATGTTGTTAAGTACTTCCTGAACCTCACAATTACAGTTAAAACACTTTCGTTACCGAGGGAGAAGAGCGCACCTTTTTTTGCGGACGGCGTAGATCAAGATCAGACTGCACAGAACGTACAGTCTGATCTGTGATCTACACCGTCCGCTGCTGGGTTCTAGACTATCACTGTAGCTTCTTGAACTGCACGCGTAGTGGGGTTATTTTGCCGCAGAACAATTCAGTTCTTGTTACATGGTAGCGAAAGAGTTGAATACACAAAATGATGTACATGAATCCAAAATCTGATCTCTCAGTTAGCTTATCATAATATAGAAATATATATATTTTGAGGCAAACGTATATGAATCATGCTCCGATAAAAGGGGCTTTAATGGATATCCGTGATCGTCATCACATACTTATGGACCCATAATATCTTTTTTTTTTAACAAAAAACTTATTTTTGAGATAGACGGGTCCTCGGACATACAGAAAATTGACCAGTAGCGAAAAGCTTCGTCCCAGGTCGCGCAGGCTGACCTGGGTCGATACTTTCCGCAGATGCATTAAGTCCCCTTTTCACAAAGGATGGCTTATATACATTAAGAAATATGCCGACCCAAAGGAAAAAGTGTTCATTGTGGGATCATAGTCTTGAAGTCTAATCAATACACTTTTTCGTGGTGCCATTCACTTCGCAGAAACTATAAGAAGTTAACTCTACCAAACGATAAAATATTGTACATGTACTTGAAAAAATTGAAAGCATTTGCAGACAACAACTAAAATGTAGCTAAAATTATGATTTCTGTCTTTGATAGAGAAGAAAACATTGTGGGAAAAGGAGAAAATGCTGGTAACCAGCATTTTCTCCATTTCCCACAATGTTTTCAAATGTCTTCCTCTTCAGGGTCGTTAAAACTTAGGATTGTGTGGTAAAGAATTATTTTGAAAAACTCAAAAGCTCTATTATGTCAAGCTCTCGTTTTTCTTCATGACAATGTAGCCTTTTCTTGTAGCCTTCTAGAGTATAAGGATCGCGAAAGCTTGATAATGTTTGGAAAAGGATATACCTTTAAATCTCCTCTCATAATTGTAATTTGCGTTTGCTACTAGTGTAGATCAAGATCAGACTACACAAAACACGTGGTCTATTCTTCCATCTACACTGTTGGCTTTGATTAGACATTCTAGACAAAAAGCAGCCTTGAAATTGCACTTACCTGGATCTTATTTCTAAATTGAAAATGTAGGTTGGGTTAATTCGGCGTTCTAATGCGGCCAGTGTAGATCAAGATCACACTACACAAAACGTGTGGTTTATTCTTCGATCTACACTGTTGGCTTTGATTAGACATTCTAGACAAAAAGTTACCTTGCAATTGCACTTACCTGGGTCTTATTTCTAAACTGAAAAAGTAGCTTGGGTTTATGCATCGTTCTAATGGGTACGTTAAAATTGCATGACAAATAACAGATAGCGCAGACTGACGTTGCTTTGCAGACTTTATCTTGATTTGCGCGGTCATCAAAAACGCCTTACGTTGGTGATATAATGTTTATGATCAACTCCTGAGGAAATGAACACATGAACTGCTAAAATATATGAGCCATGCTCTGTGAAAAAGGGGCTTAATGCATCTGCGAAACGTATCGACCCAGGTCAGCCTGCGCAGTCCGCGCAAGCTGACCTGGGCCGAAACTTTTCGCTACTGGTCAATTTTCTGTATGTCCAATGACCAGTCTACCTCATGTTTAAGTCGGTTGTTTTAAAAAAAAGTGGATATTATGGATCCATAACTACGTGATGGCATGCTTGGTATAATGCATCACAGAGATGCATTAAGCCCCTCTTTTGCCAGAGCATGGGTCATATCAAATGAAAATGTTCAGCTACAAGTAATAAAACCAAAAAATTGCGGTTTTAAAGCTTTTTAAAGTTCTTTCTAACAGTATCTGACACTGTCCGTTAAAGCCCGTTAAATAACGCACACACAGCATCATGTACATGCAGTCTGATCTTTCTCTACATTCCCTGTAGCTCTTTCATAAGGTTTCTATCATCTAAACCCCATTCAATGCCGCTAAACTTAACTAAATAATTATATTTTTATAATAGATCTAATCAACAATTTGTACCATGCTCTGTGAAAAGGGGCCTAAATGCATCTGTGAAAAGTATCGACCCAGGTCAGCCTGCGCAGACCTGGGCCGAAACTTTTCGCTATTGGTCAATTTTCTGTATGTCAAAGGCCGAGTCTACCTCATGATTAAGTCAGTTTTTTAAAAAAGGTGGATCGATAAGTACGTGATAGCTTGCTTGGTATCATGCACCATGGATGTGCATTAAGCCCCCTTTTGCCAGAGCATGGTTCATTAATATTCGGCAGGATAAGGATTGACTCTTCATTAGACATACAATTCTAGACTCGTCCATAATAAGACTATTTTCAGACGACTGAATGAATGTGTCTGGAAGGATGTGATTTGTCTGGTAAAGAATGACAACAATGTGAGAAAAGGATAATTTTGCAGATTATCAGCATTTCTTTTTTCCTTTTTTCCCCACAACGTTTTCTAAAAAGTTTCGTTCCTCAGGGTTATAAAACAAGGAATTGTTTGATTAGATAATTGATTCATTGACCGTTGCTTGCTTGCTAAGAGTTAAACCCAAATACTGTTACATGTATTTCTAATATTTTTTCATTGGGAAAATTTCACAAAATCGGATATTGTAGATCAAGGATCAGACTGCAGGTTCCGCGCAATCTGATCTTAATCTACATCGTCAGCTAAAGCCACAAAGTGTTGCTTTCAGCAGCGAAAGGTATAGAGTTAGTGTCTTAATTTAACCCTTTACCAAATAATCCCTGGTTTTAACGATCCTTGGAAAGAAGCCTTTTGAAAACATTGTGGAAAAAGGAGAAAATGCTGGTAACCAGCATTTTCTCCTTTTCCCACAATGTTTTCTACTCTATGAAGGACAAATTCCAGCATTTGAGCCATCTTTAATTTGTCGTCTTCAAATGCTTTCAATTTGGACCAGTCTAAAATTTTGTCGTTTGGTAAAGAGTTAAATACAGTACAGATGATGATAGTTGTTATACTAATATTATTAGTACATTATAAGAAAACACTTTTTGTCGGATTGATGATGTCTAGATTAAGAAAGTATTGTTCTGTTTTAATGCATTTCATGGTTTTGTATGCGTGTATTTTATGTGGTTTTTAATATTAGTTCAGTTATATCACGGCGGCAAGTGTACCTACCCATGTCTTTTTTGGGGAGTTTCTTTTACCAGTACATGTACTTCGCCGAATGTTCTATCCAACCCCTGGCTCCTTTCTCACATATAACCATTTTAGAAACAATGATAAGCGGTGAGAGAAGAATGAATCCTCTCGCAATGACTTAATCTATCATCAAGACCGGGAAATAATTCCGAGGAGCTCGATTCGAACCTACGACTCCGGATTTCACACGCTGTAGGCCTACGTCACCGATTGAGCTACCGGGCTCGGTCATTTTCATATTGGGTAACCTGAACACAATTAGACTGTAGACTTTCTAGTCTTGCAGCAAAACATTTTCAGCAAACCTTTCTGGCTGAAAAGGGCTCACTCCGAACAATTAATATCTCTGTCAATGTTTTCGGGTATAAGCGTCGGAATAGGGGCAACAGCCACTGTCCGAGTATTTTGTCCGATTATAACATAGACAATGAAAATAATTCAGCCATGCTCTGACAAAGGGGGCTTCATGTATCTCTATGATCAATGCATGATATCAACCAAGTCATCACATAATTATGGATCCATAAATTCATTTTGTCCAACAACTGACTGTATAATGAGGTAATACGGTCCTTGGACATGCAGGAGTTAACAAATAGCAAAAAGCTTCAACCCGGGTTAGCCTGCGCGGACTGCGCAGCTAAGCGCAGAGCAAAAATGTTTGATAAACAAGTGTGTGTTGCATTTGGCACGCATTTTTGCGCATCGCATGGATACTCTTGGTTTTCTTATTTCGCACAGGCAGAGGCTGCGATTAACCTGGTACCAGTCCGTTAAATAGAGCATTTTCATTCAAATAGAACAATAAAATTAAATTGAAACTACCTTTATATGTTTCCAATGTCTTATTTTAGATAAAGGGCAAATAACACATCATTCTGTAGTTTTACTATATTTCTGTATCTTGTTTGTTTGACTCAATTGCAGGGCCTGAATGCCAGGCTAAGCTGCGATGTGCAGGATACATGTATGTTAGCACCATACTAGATGTAATTTGTTTAGATCGTACTGTATTTATTTTCCTAAAATTCCGTGATTATCATTCTCCATTAGCGATTGTCCGAACTTGTATGATTCCAGGATTCCAGGGGAAGATTGACCGTGGTTATGGTGGGTCACGCTGGTATATAGATTACCCTATACGTTGCTCGAGTAGAAAAATAAAGCGGCAAATGGAACTGAGCCATGCTCTTTGAAAAGGGACTTAATACATCTACAAAAAGTACTGACCCAGGTCAGCCTGCTCAGTCCGCGCAGGCTGACCTGGGGTCAAAAATTTTTGCTTTTGGTAAATTTTCTACAAGTCAAAGGACTGGTGTACCTCATAATTCTGTCAGTTGTTATTCAAAATGAATTTCATGGATCCATACTACTGCGATCACCTACTTGTTATTATACATCACGGAGATTTCATCACGGATATGCATATGCAAGAACGGCCCTTTATGCCGCTTTTACCTGTTTTTCTCAGTCACGGAGGGGACAGCTCACATATCTTTCTTGTATTTTACGTTGCAGCGCTGATGCTCCGAAGTTCATTGTCTAAGGACGCGCACTGCAGCTTCTGAGCTTAATTTCCCGATTGAAAATACCATGGAGAAAATTAGTAACTCCAACGTCCCGCCTTGTGATAAATGGTGAAATGTGATACTGTCCGTCCTTCTGTCCGTCCGCCCGTCTGTCTGTCTTTCTGTCTGTCTGCCTGCCCGCACGCCCGCCCGTCCGTCTCTCTCTCTCTCTAAGACATACTACCTTTGAACATTTGTAATTACATTACAGTCTATCAGCTGATAAATCTACAGTTTTGACAGATTCCTGGAATGTTCTAAACAATAGGTGATTAGCAGAATTTTACAGACTTTCTTCGCTCCATGCTTTATCTAACAATTATGGTATCTTTTATTCCGTTTCCTCCATACAATCTTGTCTAAATCCTTCATCTCAAGTACCCTTTTTTTTTTTTGCTCTCTTACAACTGACAGGTTTTAAAAACATCGTGACAACGGGGCAGAAACTGATAAAATTAGGGGCGAAAAAAAGATTTTTTTTTTTCGATCGTTAAGTTTCATTCATTAATTACGTTCTATATAGGGCCTACTAAGTTTAATCCCCTGCAATCCCTTCCTCTGCTTAATTACGAACCCGAGGAAAACATTTTTGAACACAGAGACAAAATGACGGTAACCATCATTTTTATCCGTTTCCTACAGCGATTTTAACTCTTTAAAGGGCGAATCCCATCATTGAGGCCAAAATAAATCTGTTGTTAGCAAAAGCTTTTAATTTAGTCTATGGTTTTACCCCGAGGTAAAAGTTTGAACTTTACCTGAGATAAATGTGCCAAGCAATGGCAAAAGGCGGCTTAATGCATCTCCGTGATACATGATACCAGACAAGTCATCACATAATTGTGGATCCATCATAATCTCTTAATCAACCGATTTGATAATGAGGTTAACTGGTCCTTGGACATGCAGCAAATTGACCGATAGCGAAAAGTTCCGGCCCAGGTCAGCCTGCGCGGACTGCACAGGCTGACCCGAGTCGATACTTTTCGCAGATGCATTAAGCCCCCTTTTCACAGAGCATGGCTCAATTACATTGTGCACGCATTTGCCACAGGGGCATTTTTGATTTGTCTTTTACCGCCCTTTCACTTAGATTTTCAGTTATATAAAAGTGACAGTTCACTTATTTACGTTCTTCTTCGGTTTCACTTGTACTATGCTTTGTCTCTTCATTGTCATGTCCAAGGACTGACCCACGTGACTTGCACCTCCAAGGGAGATCGAACCAAGATTTCCTTATTACATATCCAGTAATACTGACTCTACCAAACGACAAACTTTGGTAATCCAAATTGAAAGCTTTAGCAGACGACAGATTAAATGTAGCTAAAAAGATTATTTCTGTGTTTTGAAATGGTAGACAACATTCTAGGAAAAGGAACAAATTCTGGTGACCAGCATTTTCACCTTTTTCCACAATGTTTTCAAAACTTTTTTCCTTCAGGGTCGTTAAAACCCTGGATTGTTTAGTACAGGGTTAACTACCTGAACAATGGACCTTACGTAGAACTGAAAACGCAGTGGTTTTAAGTTACAGCACTGCAAACTGCTTCCGGGTAGTAGAATGAAGAGCAGTCCGATTTAAAAATTTGACAGCAAGCACTTCTGCTGCACTGTTTTATCAGAGAAAATGGAAGAGATAGGTCTCAAATGTGCTTCTGGTGCTGATTTGATGATTTCTGTGGAAGCTGAGTGCAAGTTTATTTTGTCGTGGGAAAATATTTGGCACGAGGGCATGCCAGCTATTTCTCCTTTTGTCTCAATAATTTCAAAAATAGCCTTCTGAAATACAAAAAAAAATCTGTTTTAGATTACAAGTCAACCCATTACCAAGTGGCAAAATTTTAGCCCTGTCCAAATTGTAAGCATTTGCAAATAACAAATTAAATTTTACTCAAACTATGAAATTTGAATGTCAAAGAATAGAAAACGTTGTACGAAAAAAGGAAAGTACTGGTTGCAAGAATTTCATCTTTTTCCACAATGTTTTAAAGCCATATTCCTCTTTAAAGGTCGATCGGGATTATCTGGGATAGGGTTAACTGTTTGGCATTGTTATCGCGTAGTTCAATCATTTACAAACGGTGTTTATTAGTCGATTAACATCTTTCTCCATCGTGAATCACTAGTGTCTGCTAACGTCCTGTACTCTCATCTTTGTAAGGATTGATCCCATGGTGTTCCACGCCGTTTTCAACAGTATTTCAGTTATAACAAGGGAGTTAGTGCTTCTATCTCCGTATTCTTGGAGTTTCTTTTACCAGTTCCCTGCTCTTAAAAAGCTGCTACTTCTCCATATAAACAAATCCAAAGCCATGACTAGAAAGGGTGTAGGTCGATTGCCCATCCGGACATTTGCCCACTCAGACATTTGTAGAAGTGATAGTAGAATGAACTTTGTAGAAATGACTTGAAACGATTCACGGGCCTAGTTTTGGTCCAGTGGGAATTTCGAATATGCAAACCATAAACTAAGTACTACCTATCCGAGGTCAGGGGTCTACACTTTTGATTGTTTGGTTTTTTTTATATCGTGTTTAACATATATTCGCGGCGGCCAGTGCACCCGTTTATAAATGCTTACCTAGAGTTTCTAGAGTTTTACCAGTACTTCGCAAAATACTCTTCCCGAGCCACTGGCTGCTTTTTCCCCCATAATCATTGTTGGAACAATGTTCAGCGGTGAGAGAGAGATTAATCCTCCTGCAATGACTATCAGGAGTCCTCGAAGAGATTGTGGCCTATCTGTGGTTTCGAACCAGCAACCCCGGCTCGGTCTTAGACACTAAATCTTTTGAAGGCCTCAAGGAAGAGATTTTTTTAAGATTAATAATTACATTCTTGTTTTCATTATGTCGCTGCGGCCCACCTTTAAATGTGCTGAACTAGCCTCGTTGGCACATGTACATGTATATGACAAGGCGTGATTTAAGGAGTTTTGAGTCTGATTCACGGCTCGGCAAAAAAAAATCGGGATTGATGAAATTCAGTTCAAGATAGTTAATCCTTCTTTCGCTTTTAACAATCTTTTCAAACCAGCAATTTCTGCCTTATCCACCATGTTTTCAATTGTGGCCTGCAGCAAGATTTAAAAAGTATAGATGATATACCGGTACATTGTTCAAAGTGTTCGACCTTTACCAAACAATCCCGGACATTTACGACCCTTAGGAAGAAGGGGTTAAGAAACATTGTGGGAAAATGAGAAAATGATGGATACCAGCATTTTCTCCCTTTCCCAAGATATTTTCTACATTAACAAAGAGAGTTCTCAATATCATTTTTGTCACATTTAACTTTAAACTCTGAAATTCTGTTGTCTAGTTAACCCTTCGCCATACGATGACGAGTTTTAACGACCCCCAATAGAAAAAAAAGTTTTGAAAACATTGTGGGAAAAGGAGAAAATGCTGGTATCCAGCATTTTCTCCTTTTCCCACAATGTTTTCTACTCTTCCAAAAACAAATTTCAATTTTTGTGTAATTTATTATTTTGTCGTCTGCAAATGTTTTCAATTTGGGTAAGTCTAAAATTTTGTCGTCTGATAAGGAGTTAAGAGTTTAACTGTCAGAAAAACTATACACTAATTGCAGAGCTCCAGATAAGAGGGAATGATGGTATTCTAAATCCATTATTTCTCTTCCAAACCCTATGTTGTGGGTACTCATTAGAATCGTCTCGATGAGATGATTCTAATGAGTACCCATAATATAGGGTTTAGTGGAGAATAATTAATATTTTCAGTTTTGAAATCAAAATCACTCCCTCTTTCTGGAGCTTTGTCAGTGTATATATAGTAATATAGTAAAGATCTCATTATAAGATCGGTAACCGTTACTTGTGTGTACAGACAGTCAGGTTATCCGGGATCAAAACTTCCTTTATTGTATGAGTACATCCAGTTGTACGCTCAGTTGTTGAATCTTACAGTGTGGGGGAAAAATTACGGACAAATTCAAATAGTGAATTATATAAGGAACATTAAAGGAATTTTTGGATGAAAGTGAATGCGTAAAATTTTCTGTAACGTAACTGCTGTTTGACAGTTTTACAATGGTTTATACAAATCAAAAGCTAACACACAACATTGAAAAAAAAAAATGTCTATGAGCCATGCTCTGTGAAAAGGGGGTTTATTGCATCTGCAAAAAGTATCAACCCATGTTAGCCTGTGCAGTCCGCCCAGGGTGACCTGGTTCAAAACTCTTTGTTTTTTGGTAAATTTTCTGCAAGTCCAAGAACCATTTTATGGATTTTATGGATCCGTGACTGTGTGACGACTTACTTGGTATGATGCATCACGGAGATCTACATTAAAACTCCTTTTGCGAGAACATGGCTCATTTATTTATTTATTTATCTATTTATTTATTTATTTATTTATTTATTTATTTTCATTTAATTAAAAATCTCCTTTTTCCCCCTTTACAGTTACAAAGGTACATGTACAATGTAATTGGATTGAACGCATCGTTTCCCAGTGGTATTTGTAAGTGTACAGCAAGTCAGACATACAAAAAGGAAGTTTGAACAACAAGAAGTGAAACTATTTCTAAACCATTCGTCACCACTCTAACATACTGAACTATATTTAGCTTGCGACCAATGTGATAAACGTTTTTGTTTATTGAATATTAGTGGATACAGATCTAGAGAAAACTGTTTTTGTTCTGTTTGCTTATTCGTTTGCTTTGTTCTTGAAATGGGACTTTCGTAGGACATAAATACGTGACAACAAAATCATGTCGTTTCGTCGACTCTCCATGTCGACGAAAGGTCGACCATTTCGGATCGTGATTCTTGGACAAAATGGTGTGGGAAAGTCAGGTAAGAGACCTTTCTCGTGTTTACGATGACTTTCTATCGATGAGCAGAAGTTTATCTGGCAGGAAACAGACTAAACGACACAGAATTAGTCAAGACAATAATGTCGTCATCTGTTCGGCTTGCAAACTGGTCCTGCCACTCGCCGAGCTATGGTCGGATTGCTTTTATTGGGCAAATATTTTATCAGTAGTACCTTGTTTTTCTTTGAAAGCGCTCGTAAAATACATCAGAATCGCTTCTAGAGATGTCCTAACAGCAAACATTTTCTGTATTGAAAGCGGCAGAACGTACATTCCTCTCACGTCCATTCCCTCTCGTTATTGACATTCAGTATTCCAGAGCCGTAGCGATCTTCAAAAGCCAAAGATGGTCATATATCTACATGGAAATAAGAACATTGCGGCACATGGACTATAGCTGGCATGAGCAGTTAGAAGCAGAAATGCTGATACTTTTTCTTTTCCGAAAGGCTTGTTACTTTCTGAAAATCTTTCGATTCAAACGATATATCCGAGTTGTTGCATGTTTGGGTGATCGAGATTTAGAGATTTAGTTATGGACAAAAGGACATGACAAGCGATGACGCAAACGATGTTACTTGAAAGTTGTTTTAAAGCTACAGTATCCCACACGAGTCACTAAACAATGAAGTCTGTTTAAAATAAGAAACACAATCTCTCTCTCTCTCTCTCTCTCACACACACACACGCACACACACACACGCACATACGCACATACGATGTTCATTTTTGCACCCGTAAAATTCTTATCTGAGCACAGATATATTATCATCTGGAATGGGGGCTTTGTAACACATTTTCTTTCAATAAGTTTTTCATCTATTTCCTGTATTTCGAACTAATACACAACCAGAGAAGAAAACACCAAAGTGGAAAAAACAGTCAGCCTCTTTTTCCACTATGTTACTTCTGGTACGTAGAAGAAAAGTCCCCTGTTTATTTTGTGTAAGTTGAAAGTTAACCCTTACATAATTATGCTAACGGAAACAACCTTGAAAAAGCAATATTTGGGGATGTTTTCTTAATTAAAAGGGGAAAAAATCTCTAATTCAGTGTTTTGAGGGTTAAAAGGAAAGCGCTGTTATGTGCTCTGGTACTTAGTTTGAAAGAATTTCTTTATGGGTATACGTATTTCACCGTTAAAATCCTGGAAGTGGCGGGGGAGGTTGCCAGATTTCGTTGAATGACTGAATGGCGTTTTACGCCGCTGTTCATGTATGTCCTGGGTTTCACGAGTGCTATGTCACGGCTGTAAAGTTTTTTGTCTCCCACGAAAACCCAACTGCTTCCAGTCTGGTCTTTGATCTATACTGTCTGCTATTTCTTAGATGTTTGGGGAAAAGTTGAATGTGTACTGCAACAATTTGGCTTACTTTGAACGGCCCTTGCAGACTGAACAGATCAGGACCAGACTGCACAGAAAGAGCAGTTTGATCTTGGATATCTACTGTTCGATATTATCAGAGATGGTTTGGGAAAAGCAGAATATTCGGTGTAATAAATTGGGCTTACCTTTAATTGACTGGTAGTATAAATACTCTCACACGTTAATTAGCAGTCTGAAGGATGAACACGACTCTGTATTTAAGAACTATGACTATGAATTCCTTCTCTAGCTTCTAGTGTGCATTAAGCCAGTCTCTTTGGTCTCTTTAGCTGAGTCATTTGGCTTTCGTTCCTCTCTCTCTCTCTCTCTCTCTCTCTCTCTCTCTCTCTCTCTCTCTCTCTCTCTCTCTCTCTCTCTCTCTCTCTCCTTAGAGCATATTTTTTTTATCATTGCTTTTCGCAACACACATTTTTGTTCTTTTTTTAGAGCATATGTTGTTTTACTTTTCACAAAAATCATTTCTTATATCAAACTAAAGTACAATGCATTTGAAAAAAAAAAAAGAACAAAAGGTGCACATTAAATTTTACACAGTTATAGATCATTAAACACAATTAATAGCAATTTACATTGTCCTAGTGTGCACAACATGCATTTGATCTGTATTACTCGCAGTAAATTGTTTACCTTTAATCTTTTTCAGTCTTTATAACAAAGTCTATGAAGTTAAATTGACATGAAACATTTACCTCTTTACAAAACAATTCTTATTTAGTTTTAACGACCCCTGAGAGAGAAGGCGTTTGAAAACATTATGGGAAAAGCAGAAAATGATGGTAATCTAAATTTTCTCCACTTTCCCACAATGTTTCCTACCTGTTCACAGATCTATAAATCCAATCTTTTGAACTATATTTAGCTTTTGTCAGTAAATGCCTTCAAACTTTGAGAAGTCTTTTATTTTGTCGTGTTGGTGAAGAGGTAACTCGACCTTTGAATACAACCACTTTCGAATCAGTAGTTAAACATCAAACAGTATTTGTATTAATTTGAGTTACTAAGGCAATATTACCCTGTTTTGCATTGGAAAGCAGCCAGTGGCTTAGAAACAGACTGTCTAGCTTAGCAATGATTAAAGAACTGCCTGGAATAGATAAAAAGCTGCACTGTCCATCGTGATTTACCTGAAATACTGTTGAAAACATTATTTCATTTCTCATCTCTTGACCGGACCACGAAATCTTAGACTCTTCGATAAAAAAAAATTCAGACTACAATAAAATGCGGCTTAAATGACGCAGTTGTCTTTGAAAGCATTTGCAGACGACAATTTAAGTGGGGCTTTATGATGAAATATGCCTTTAATGGAGTAGAAAACATTGTGGGAAAAGGAGAAAATGCTGGTAACCAGCATTTTCTCCTTTTCCCACAATATTTTCTACCCTGTCAAAGAATAATTGCACCATTTGAGTCACAACGAAATTGTCGTCTGCATACACTTTCAACATGGACAAGGCTACAATTTTGTCGTCTGGTAAAGAGGGTTAAATGACGCGAATTGTCCTTGAAAGGATAGAAAACATGGCGAGAAGAGGAGAAAATGCTAATTACATAATACATATATTTTCAAACGTTGTCTTCGCACGGTACGATAAAAAACAGGATTGTTTGGTAAAGGCCTTGTAACCATACACTTTTCCTTGTCTGATCCCGACTGTGAGTGCCTTTGCGCAAGACACTGGAGATGCCCAGCTTTTGCAAGACAGAAAGACACAAATAAGTGAGCTATCTAAGAATTATAAACGTGGTTAAAAGCGGCAATAACACCGATTCAAAATAATGAACAAGTGAAAATGACGTGAAATAAAAAAACTATCATTTCCATGTGGATTTCACTGTTGACATTTTGTTAAATATATACATAACACTTTACTAGACAATCCCTACTTTTCACTACCCACAACAGGAAGAAGTTTTCGATAAAGATTGTGGGAAAGAAAAAATGCTGGTCACCAGCATTTTCTCCTTTTCCCAGAACATTTTCTACCATTTCAAAGACGGGAATCGAGTGGGGTTTTTTTTGTCATTTTTTCAAATCAGTTTGTCATCTGCAAATGTCGTTGGTCTGATCTTGTCTAGGGTTTTGTCATATGATAAAGGTTTAAATAACTCACAAACTCCATTATAGTCAGATTTGTAAACAAATGTGACTAGATGTACAATTATAGTACAAATTACATGCGTAAACAGTTAATTCCATGTCTTTGATGTCTAAGCAACTCTCACCGTTGAAATATCAACGCTGACTTTTCAAGTTTATGTAGGCCTCTTATAGGGGTTTTGAAGACCCTGAAAAAGGCTTTTAAAACATCGTGAGAACAGGAGAAAGTGCTGATAACAATACTTTTTTTTCTTTTCCCACAAAGAGAAATAAAACCGTTTTGTACCCTTTCAAAGACTAGTCCCATTATTTGAGTTGTATTTTGATTCTTCGTCCGTAATGCCTTTGAAATTTCGACGAATCTAAACTTTTCTCATTTCATTTCAGATTTTCATAATCTGACCAAACCTATAAAATGATTTATCACTGAATTTTGTACAGTGATAGGTGCCGTACCATTAGTAATGAAGAAAGACAAATCTAATGAAAAAAATCCATAGTATTTCCTTAATTGGCTACGTAGCCTCTTAAAGTATTTTAATGCTTCGTGCCAGGGATTCGCAAAGACTTGTGGGAATTTAACGCGATCAATGCTGTGCACGCGCTGATTACAAGTATTTATATTCAAATCAGTATGATGATGTCTTATCTGATGTTAGAACATAGACGATGAGACTTGCAAAACGAGTCCTGTAATTTGAACTCCCAAAATTGCATCTTTCTACTGAGTTTAACCGTACAGTTTATACGATCGCGAAGAAAAAATAGGCTCTGTGAAACGGGGGCTTAATGCATCTGCAAAAAGTGTCGACTCATGTCAGCCTGCGCAGCCCGTGCAGGCTGAGAGAGATCAAACATTTTATTACTGGTCAATTTTCTACATGTCCTACGACCATTCTACCTCGTGATGCAGTCGTATGTTAGAGAAAATTGATTTTATTGGATCCATAATTATGTGATGACTTGGTAAAATGCATCATTAAATCACCATTTCACAGAGCATGGCTTATGTGTAGTTGAGCCATGCTCTGTGAAAAGTGGGCTTAAATCTCCTTATCCAAAACGAAACTTTCTGTTTTTATGTAATTTTCTGTTTTGTGCCAGTCTACTGAGGAACAAAACCTAATGTAGACGTAAAGTGCCGTATCGGATTAGCCTGCGCGGACTGCGCAGGCTGATCCGAGACGACACTGTACGCAAATGTCCGAATGCCCCTTTTCGCATGTTGCGAGCCAGATATGTATTACATGTACATGCATATACTAAGCATCTATTTGGCAATCGCAGCTATAGGTTGATAATGGATTACAATATTGACGATTCGATGTTAATATTTCAAAGCCAGAGAGAAAGACAGAGCGACGGACAGAGAACATTCAAAGAGAGAGGGAGAGAGAGAGAGAGAGAGAGAGAGAGGTCAGGGGGATAAACCACTTTCTTACTATGTATAAGAAAGTAATCCCCTCGTACTAGGGGACCCTGTGACCTAGACGTCAGTTCTATCTACGGTAAAAATCTTTGACATCTGCAGGTACTGAGCAAGGTGAAAAAAATCGTGTAAAGAGAACTATTGTATAGCTGTCGCCAGGATCTTTTTTTTCTGTGCAAACCAAAAAATAAAACTCCAAAGAAATGGCGGAACAAGTCATAGTTTTGGACCAACTTATTTTTAGTACATTTAACCTTCAGTCACCATGAGTCAGTCGGTATTGTTCGAGTTGAAGGCCACTTTCAAGATAGTGTGAGTTCGAGCCCCACGGCTGACCATCTAAAAATACTGATATTCTTTCGGATGAAACGTTAGTGTCATGTGACGATGAGCTACGAGTATACACCGTGCACGTTAAAGAAGCCAGCGCGATCAGGATGGGTTTCGTCCCTTATCATGCACTATCTCCCGTAGAATAACTAACTGCTGCCCAAATGGGCCACCGGCGGCAACGATAAGTGAATGGAAAATCAATCAGTGAGCCATCATATGGGTATACATGAAATAAGACCATCAAAGGCTAGACGTAGTAGACACTGGTTTCCTGCACTTTCAGTGCTTTGGTTCCAGTCGCAACCCTAGAGAACGGCTTATGACATTACAGTTTGACTTAAACGTCAGCAAAGAATCTCTATCGTGGACGCATGGAAAGTTGTACTGTCCGCCCAGTTCAAGTACTGCTAAAAATGGTGTTTAATAACGGCCAAACGTAATTGTTGGGACAGGCAGGCGCTCTTGAATGCCTAATCGTCTAGAAAAATTGCATAATCTATACTTTAATCCTTCTTCAAGCTGATTGAATAAATACGGGAGTATTTATCATATAGTTTCATTTAATCTATAGATGTCCAACGCGTATCGTAAAGCACGAAAATTCAACAGAGTATCGAAATGAGTAGGGCAAGATCAGACTGCATGGATGTGCAGTCAGATCTCGCCCTATTATTTTCGCAATTGCCACTGGAGGTCTTCGGTCGCAGAATTCGGGTTCAGGTGGTTTAGGTTAATCCGACCCTTTTTTGCCTTAATTCAATTACCTAATTCGTCTTAAGACCTTATCCACTTTAATAGGTCAGGTTTAAAAACATATTAAAAGATTGTATGATATAATATTTCGACTTAATTGCACTTGAGTTTTAATAACCTAATCTGCTTTGAGACTCTCTCTCTCTCTCTCTGTCTCTCTCTTTCCTCCCCTAGAAAGTAGCAAACCAGAATTGAGTGAGTTTTTTTTTTTCTAGATCCGTTCTCAAAGGTATTTTAGTCCTATCACGGACTTGGCTCACTTATTCATGTCTTTCCTGTGTTTTAGAAGTACATGTGCCTGACCGGAACTTTACAGTGCCTTGTACCTTTCTATGTGGCCTTGTACATAGAGAAAGCATTTGCAGATAATGAATTTGTTTTGGCTAAAATAAGAGAAGTTTTGCTCTTGACAAAGAAGAAAACATTGTGGAGGTAGGAGAAACTGCCACTTGCTAGCATTTACACCTGATCCCGCCGTTGTCTTCGCATGTCATACTCTTCCAAGATTCGGCCTGTCTGCTATGACGCATCACTGTCCTGTACAGGATAAGTATTAATACGCGATGTGTAAACAAACTCTGTTGCTAATAAAGTAGCAATGGAGAAAATGACTATAAAGAGTACTTCTGTGGAAAATCAAGATTATTTTTCTCTCCAAATTTCTGAAAAATCTATGTTTTTTTCAAACGGAAAAAAATAGTTTTTTACAAATATCATTCTTTTACTGCTTATCTTTTGAATACCGTTTTTAAATATATAGATTTTTTTGGAAACCAGGATTTGTGCAGGGTTTTTCCACAGACTTATCAACATGAAATATCTGGGCTTATACCGAGGCCTGTAAGGCCTGTGTTTATAAATGACTGGTGCATAGGTTACATGCTAGCTGACCATAGCTGAATGAATCGTACCAGGTAGTGTACCTTGGGGAAAAATGCTTTGAAAATATTGTGGGAAAAGAAGAAAATGCTGATAACCAGCATTTTCTCCTTTTCCCACAATATTTTCAAACCTTTCCCGATAAATTCCATCGTTTGCACCATTTTTTATTTGTCAGCAAATGCTTTCAATTTAAACCAGTCTACATTTGTTTTTTTTTTCGTTTAGTAAATGGTTAACTGTTTGTTGTTTTGCTTTCAGCGCTGACTGTGAGGTTTCTAACTCAAAGGTTTATTGGCGATTATGACCCTTTACTTGGTAAGTTGTTTTTATTTCTGGCAGCAGAATTCTTTACTCTTTACCACACAATGCCGACCACACAAAACGACCCTGAGGAAGAAGCATCTGAAAACATTGTGGGAAAAGGAGAAAATGCTGATAACCAGCGTTTTCTCCTTTTCCCACAATGTTTTCTACCCTTCTCAGAGCAAATTTCAATTTTTGAGTCACAATTATTTTGTCGTCTGCAAATGCTTTCAATTTGGACTAATTTAAAATTTGTCGTTTTGTAAAGGATGAAAATATATCCTTGTAAAATAGGAATAATCAACGTTAATAAATGTGTTTATACCATATACGAATATTTTGTGAAAAATTGTTGCAAAAGGAGAAAATGCTCGTAGCAATCTTTGTTTTCTTTTGTGGCAATGTTTTGAAAAGTGGGCTGTAGACTATGAAATAAATATTCGTGTGCAGAACCTATGAAATAACCTTGTGTGTGAAACTAGGAAAATTGTTACAAGGGAAGTAACTCTTGTTTTCTTTTGTCGCAATGTTTTGAAAAGTGGGCTGTAGACTATGAAATAAACATTTGTGTGCAGAATCTATGAAATAACCTTGTGTGTGAAACTAGGAAAATTGTTATAAGGGAAGTAACTTTCGTTTACCAAATTTATGACCATTATCTCCCTTGCAATATCAATAGGTCTTCTCGGAAAACAGGATGGGTTACACTCTAAGTCATCAGAATTAAAACGAAAAAGATGTAAAATAAATATTGCGTATCTAAAAAAGCGTTCTGAGATCACTTGGTGTTTTATTTTCAATTCTCTTGCTTGTTTGTCGTTCATAACAACATGCAGTCTGATCTTGGATCTATTAGTACAGATACCTTGAAACTGCTATTCACCAACTTTTCTTAATCTTTAGACTTCTAAGCGCGACTATATACGCATTTGTGGACAGCGTAGATGAAGATCAGACTGCACAAAACGTGCAATCTGATCTTAGATCTAAACTGTCCGAGACAGTAAGATTTCACAGGCCAGAAAGAGCTCTGTTCAAAACTTAAATTCTTTAGTACTTAATTTCCTGTTGGTTGGAATAGCTTGATCTGACTCTAGATTATAGGCCAAATACTGATGTTCCTCAGTCTATCAGACCACCAGTCCTGTAAAATATGTATTTCAACAAAAGTTTTTGAAAACGGCCCCGAAATCTTTAATGCTTTAACAAGGATTACGACCCCTAACTCATCGGTAAATATCGTGTAACATAGACCTTTTCATAAAGGCTATTCGGCCTATCTCGGCAGCTTCCGTCTTTTAATATGAGAGTTAGGGGCCGTAGACCTTAAAATGTCCATTTTATTGGCTAGTTGCTTGAACGAGGACTGTCTATTGACTTGCATTTACATTGAAATATCAAATCTTACAGAAAACACTTACAGCTGTTCAAAAAACATTGACGGTGACACAGTGGCAATGGAGATACTGGATACGGCGGCTCAGGTATGTAAGGTCCCCGTCCTGGCAGCATGGCTTTCTTCCCTGCGACTTCGATACATGTTTTTAAACCTTAAAGCGCCTTTCACTAAACTGCTGTTTCCTTTGCGGCCAGTGTAGATCAAAATCAGACTGCACAAAAGGTGCAGTCTGATTTTAATCTACGCTGTCCGCTTTGGGGAAACTCTGCTGACAAAAACCACCATGATACTGCAATTATTTTTGTCTTATTTCTAGACTGAAAATTAATGATGGGTTTATTCGGTGTTCTAATACTTAAGCCTCAGTATACTATAAAACGATATGGAGTGCAGTGTAATCTTTGTTCTACGTTGTCAGATATGTTGAGGTATTCTAGCTCAAATTAGCCTAGAACTTTCTATGTGTTACTTTTTTACAAACTTCAAATGAGCCATGCTCTGGCAAAGGCGGGTTCAATGCATCTCCGTGATGCATTATAGGCCTACCACGCAAGTCATCAAATAATTACCCCATGGATCCATAAAATCCATTTACATAGCCTAACAGTCCACTTGATCTATATCCACTGGTAGAATGGTCCTATGTCATGTAGAAATTTTACAAATAATAAAAAAAAGTTTCAACTTATGTCAGCCTGCGCAGGCAGGCTGACATAGGTCGATATTTTTTGCAAATGCATCAAGCCCCCTTTTCACAGATCATGACTCAATTGTTAATTTCGTTAGCATTCTAAGTGTTAAACAAAGACTAGTTTATAAAATGTTTACTCATCTCCAAGCATAGTTTGTCGTAGAAACATTGTGCCGAAACAAGCAAAAAAAAAATACTAAAGATATATTGAGTATAACTTTTGTCTATCTAATTCATGTCTCTTCTTTCAGGAAGAAAACAATAAAATAGAGTCCAACATAAAATGGGCGGATGCCTACGTGGTGGTTTATGCTGTGACAGACAGGTGTAGTTTTAATGAGTGTAGCAGACTAAAAGTTTTAATCAACTCTTATTCCAAACGTTCAAAGTCTAGCGGACAGTCGTGTATTCCAGCAATTCTCGTCGGCAATCAAATCGATAGACGATATGACAGAATGGTTTGTACAGACGAAGGGCGCCAAAAAGCAAATGAAATGAATTTTATGGGTTTTTACGAAATTTCAGTCAGGGAAGACAGGGACAGTGCTTTCAGGATATTTTCTGACATTTATCGTCTTTGTCGTAAACCGGGGACCAGACGTATGGAACTACAACAACGACTCAGCTGTCCGTCATCACTCGGAAGCAACGAAGATCTCCGAAATCCAGATATGACGTCACGTCCGCTTCATCGTAGGCGACAAGCGTTATATACGATCAGCTGATGCTCTATCATCACCGACTTGTAAGCGTTATATACGAACACTGTATGTTTATCATAGCCGACAAACGTTATGGACGATCAGATTATGTTTCATATTTCGCGAAAAGCGTTATGTACAATCCACTGATGCTCCATCGTCTGCAAGAAGCGTTATCTATGATCAGATGGTGCTTTTTCTTCGGGCACAAACCTATATAATAATTGGCCTGCAATACGCGAAAAGGGGCATTTGGACATTTGCGTAAAGTGTCGTCTCGGATAAGCCTGCGCAGTCCGCGCCGGCTTATCCGAGACGGCATTTAACGGCTACATTAGATTTTGTCCTACAGTAGACTTGCGTGAAACAGAAAATCGCACACTATCGGAAAGTGTCGTCTCGGACCAGGCTGCGCGGACTGCGCATGCTGATCCGGGACGACACTTTACGCAAATGTCTGAATGCCCCTTTTCGCGTGTTGCAAGCCATATAGGATTATATACATCGGTAGCTGCTCCATCGTGGGGGGGGGGGCTATATACGAGCAGCTGATTTGAATGTTGAAAGCATTTGCATACGTTAAATTAAGTATCGCACATACAGATCTAATGGTATTTTGAAAATGTTGGTTGTCATCCTTTCCTCCGTTTCCAAGGTGTTTCAAATCTCTGGATTATCAAAATACGAGATCGGTAGGAAAAGGTTAAGTCCCACAGAAAATCAAAACAAAAAACAGTCTCACGATATTTCCGTTCATGATTTAATTTTCCTTTTAATCCGTTTAGATTATGGAATTCTCCCATGGTAACCAACTCTTCCCGAAATCAAGTTTCTTTCCCCAGGGTTACAGTTGATGCCTTGACCATGATGAATCTTCAATGTTACCTTGACCGTGATGAATCTTCAAAAATGCGTTATATCTATGGGTTTCATGTCTGAGATTATGTTCTATGAAATATGCTGTTAACTCTTTACCACACAGAAAAAAAAATTAGACTCATCCACGCTGAAGGAATATACTGATGAGAAATCAAATGCTATTGGAATGATAATTTTTGGCACTTAATAGGAAGAAGACATTGTGGGAAATGGAGAAAATGCTGGCTACCAGCATTTTCTTCTTTTGCCACAATGTTTTCAAATGCCTTCTCTTTTAGGACTGTTAGAACTCGGGATTGTATGGTAAAGGGTTAAACTGGCCAGAATATAGATTCTATTAATCTGTTCAAACGAGTTTTCGAAATTGAGGAATTCACAACTTTAAATGTATATTTCTTCAGATAAGTTTTGCTTGTGAACACTGACAGTGTAAACTACTGTACATTTCAATGATGCCATGCATTCCAAATGATGATTGTGCCTAACAAACTTGTATATGTTTATAACGATATTATGAGTTATTTCATTTAAGCAAGATATACAATATTGCCCAGACTTGCCTATGCTTGTTTGATTTAGTATCATTTGATGACATTATTCCAACCATAATACGGCACCCAGTGCACCAATAATGGTTTTCTGGAGATTTTTTTTTTCACCAGTTCATCGCAAAACACTCTATCCAAAAGGACTGAGAGCTTTCCTGCATAAAGGTCCTCTAGACGTTGTTCAGCGGTGATGAGGGAAAGAATCGCAATGGCTATCATCAATCCTCGGAAAAGTTTGGATTGGAATTCTAGGAGTGTAAATTACCGACTGAGCTAACTTTGCTTGGCCCTTCAACCGTGTATGCTATAGAACACGTGTAGATGACTTGAGAGAACGGCGTTAGAATGAATGAATGAATGAATGAATGAATGAATGAACGAACGAACGAACGAACGAGCGAACGAATGGACGTACGGACGAACGAACGAACGAATAAGTAAATAAATTAATTTTAAAAAAATCGTTAAAAGGTAGGTCAACTTTTGCGATTGAGTTAGGTCATACTTTCTTTCAAATTATGCAAAGACAAACGGGAAAAAAAAAAGAACAATTAAGAAAGTGTGCAAACAGCCCGCTGATTACATTAGTAATTTATTTTGATGACTTAAGTGGACCAATTAGACATTAATTTCTGATAATCAGCCCTATTCTTTGTCATAATTATAGCATCAAATAATCTTTAAAGTTGTTCGTGCGGACTTTACAATTAAGGAAAAATGTCGGCAAAAACAACGTTTAATCAGGGATCACACCTAATCACTGGATAAATGTTAAAAAAACAAACATCCGACTAATTTATGATTAACTCAAATGTTTGAGTAATTCAGTTTTCGCTATAAAATACCAAAGATTTTTTTGTTATCCTCCTACATATTGTTTCACTGTTGTGCACGTGTAATCAGAATAATAAGGATTAAATAGATTGACATAAACACATGAACGTAAGTACCCTTCCATTACACTTGGACTCCTAGCAGCCAAACAGTCTTCTCCTATCCACCGAGCTTTCTGAAAAACCAGGCGAAACTTAGGTTTCGTACTTTAATTTGCAATATCAGTCTGTACCAATTTCAGACGATAAAATCGTACAGTGCCAAAATTGAAAGCATTCACAGACGAAAACCTAGGAATCGACTTTGAAAGTGCAAACAATATTGTGGGAAAAACAGAATATGTTGGTTACCAACATTTTCTCCTCTTATCACTATATTTTCAAAATGCCCCTTCCGCAAGGTCGTTTAGACTCGACTTTGTGATAAAAGGAGATTATAACTATCAGCCTTCTTGAGGCTTCGCCCATGTTGGTAATCAGCGGAAACTGTAAATAAACGAAATTCAACAAGTTCCCTTCTGTTTTTACCTTTTCCTATCGTAGACGACATAATTTAAGATCCATCCATAGCTAGTGCATTTGCAGATGATGTTTTCAGTGTAGCTTTCATTGTTTGATTTGCCATTGAGGAAGGAAAAGGACAAACTGCTGGATACAAGCATTTCTTCCTTTTCCAACGTTTTCCACGCTTTCAAAAGCCTTTCTCAGAGCCTTACAACCACTGGTACGTTTGAAATGAAACATAAATGTCACTATCATGGCTAACAAAACTGGACCGATTTTTTCGACAAACACTATGATGACTTTTTAACCCTTATCCTGGTGAACAAGTTAAATGAAACTTTCATGCTGATAGTAAAAATCAGAAAAATGCTACTTCAACCATATCTTTTGGAGGAAAAAATCTCTCTATCGGACAGTGTAGATCATAGATCAGACTGCACGTTCTGTGCAGTCTGATCTTGATCTACACTGTCCGCAGAAGATCAATGAGTCGGGCTTCGCAGCCTAAGGGTTAAAATCGTAATTAGAATTGCGATGAAGACGCTGTAAATCAATTAACAGATTGCGTTTTGTGCATGCTAATCTTGATATGCACCGTCTACAAATGTCAGTCTTAAATCGGATATGTCGATGAAGGAGTAAATGCTGCATCAATAACTTCGTTAGTTTCCATGTTAAACCCATTACCATACTATCCCGTGTTTAAACTACACTGAGAGAGAAGGCTGTCGAAAACATTGTGGGAAGAGAAGAAAACTGCTGGTAACAAGCATTAACTTTTTCTGTCAAAATGAATCCTACCCTATCCAAGACACAGCCAGTCATTTGAACCAAATGTTATGTGATGTGTGCAAGTTGCTTTCAAACTGGATGAGACTGAGATTTTGATGTCTGGTAAAGAATCAACCATATACCACTCAATCCCGAGTTTCAACGACCCTGAGGAAGAAAGGTTTTAAAAACATTTTGGGAAAAGGGGAAAATGCTGGTAATCAGCATTTTCTCCTTTTCCCACAATGTTTTCTATCCTCTCGGAGACAAATTTCATCACTTGAGCCACATTCGTATTGTCGTCTGCAAAAGTTCCCAATTTAGAAGTGTCAAAACGTTTGTCGTGTGGTAAGGAGTTAATCCAGTATCTTCTGAAACATTTCTGCAGCAGACTCTTTGAAATCAATGTATACATTAACCCCTAGGTTGCTAGGTGCGACTCACTGACCTTTTGCGGACAGTGTAGATCCAAGATCAGACTGCACAGAACGTGCAGTCTGATCTTGGATCTACAGTGTCCGATGAGGATATATTTTTCTCAAAAAAAATAAATTTGAAATAACGAGTAACGTCATACTATCTACTTGAAAGTTTCATTTAATTTTCTTAGCTTGATAAGGATTATGAGAATAATATAATCTATATGAGCCGTGCTCTGGCAAAAGGGGGCTTAATGGATCTCCGTTATACTTGATACCTGCCAAAGTCATCACATAATTATGGATCCATAGTAGCTACTTTTTTCAATAACCAACTTAATCATAGGGTAGATTGGTCCTTTGACAAACAGAAAATTGACTAGTAGCGAAAAGTTTCGGCTTAGGTCAGCCTGCGCGGACTGCATGAAGTCCCCTTTTCACAGAGCACGGCTCATATCTTTATGACTTAAATATGTGAAAACATTGTGGCTGAAAGAAAATTGCTCTTGATCAGCAAATTATCCTAAGTTGACTTGTTATGTCCGAAATTATTGCAGGAGTTTATGTTGACAGCATTTTCGACGGGATTTCAGTTATACATGTAAATTGTCGAATCGTTGTAAATTAGATACAATCTTGTCCCTCCTTCTGTACAATCCCTCTAAACGATAATGTTTCCAAGCCTGGCCCGCCCGGGTAGCTCAGTTGTTAGCGTACCTGACTCGTAACCTGGTGGTTGGGAGTCCGATACCCGGTTGAGACAGCTTTCTCCTCAGTGATTTTTCGCCTCTCACCTCTAATGTATGAGTCAGTGACTTGGATAGAAAGTTGTGTCAGTACCGGTGAAAGCCAGGAAGCACATGCGTAGGTACACTGACCGCCGTGATAGGATCTTAGCTGTAAAAACGGCGTTAAACTCATATATAAACGGTTTCCTAGCCTTTGTCCGCAAACCTATAACAAACAATCCTGTATTCTGACGTACTGGTGGAAGAATGCTCGTAAAACGTTTTGGAAAATGTTGGGAGACTAGTATATATCTTTACCCCCCCCTCCCAAGTTTTCTACCCTTAACTCTTTACCAAACCACAAAATTTTAGACTTGGCCAAATTGAAAACATTTGCAGATGACAATTCAAAAGTGGCTCAAATGGCGGAACTTGTCTTTGATAGAGTAGAAAACATTGTGGGAAAAGGAGAAAATTCTGGTTACCAGCATTTTCTTCTTTTCCATCAATGTTTTTAAAAGGCTTCTTTCCCAGGGTCGTTAAAACCAGGGCTTGTTTGGTAAAGGGTTAAAAGACAAACGTTGTCTTTTGAAAAACACATAGGTCGTCTACAAACGAGCCATACTCTGAAAAAAGGGGTTCGATGCATCTCCATGATGCATATACCAACCAAATCATCACGTAATTATGAATTAATATATGGCTTCCAACACGCGAAAAGGGGCATTCGGACATTTGCGTAAAGTGTCGTCTCGGATCAGCCTGCGCAGTCCGCGCAGGCTAATCCGAGACGGCACTTTACGACTACATTAGATTTTTTTCCTACAGAAGACTTGCGCAAAACAGAAAATTATATAAGAACGGAAAGTGTCGTTTCGGATCAGTCTGCGTGGACTGCGCAGGCTGATCCGAGAGGACACTTTATGCAAATGTCCGAATGCCCCTGTTCGCGTGTTGCAGGCCAATTATAATCCATTTTGTTGAACAACCGTCATGTAGAAAAATCACAACAAACAAAGTGTTTAAACCCACGTAAGCCTGCACGGAGTGTGCAGGCGGACCTTGGTCTATACTCTTTCCAAATGCATTATCTTTTTCACAGAGCGGTCTCAAATGGTGTCAAGTCTGCTGACGGACCCCATTTTCGACTTGAGCCGAGTTTGTTACTTTTACTAATATTAACAGACGCAAGAAACATCTCAAATCCTAAGTTGATATTACATTTCACACTCAACTCAGCAAAATAACCGACTTGAAATGACTTTTTTTTTTTTTGCTGAGCTGAGTTCGAAACGTTGTATTAACTTAGGATTTCAGAATATTTCTAAAGTCTTTTAATGTTAGTGAAATGCACCAGTAAAAATGAACTCAGTTTAAGTCTGAAAATAAGTCTCTAAGCGGATTGAGCAATATAAGGGACTTGAGTTTTTTTCGTGAAACCGGGCCCTGGGCCTTTTTACTAATATCAACAGACTTAAGAAACATTTTCAAATCCTCCTAAGTTGATACCACATTTCACACTCAACTCAGCAAAATAATGGACTTAAGTCTGTTATTTTGCTAAGCTGAGTATGAAATGTTGTGTCAACTAAGGATTTGTGAATGTTTCAAAAGTCGGTTTATATCAGTGAAATGCGTCTAAAATAACGAACTCAACTAAAGTCGAAAAAGGAGTTCATGGCTAAAATGATGGAAATCTTGCTTAGCAGAAGAGTTGAGAACACGATGGTAACCCTCATTTTCTCCTGCTCCTACAATGTTTAAAAAATCTTCATCCTCAGGGTCATCAAACTACCGGATTGTTTAGTAAGGGTTAACGCTCTCTAAAATTAGGTGACATCTATACATTTTCTGCTCAATATTCGAATATTTACTAGCAAAAACATGTTAAAGTTTACTCGTGAAAGCGTATAGATTATGGCAAGGGATGTAACTGTAGCTGCAAGTACCTTTATACAGGGTTATTTCCCTTTGACCACCTCAAAAGACAATCGGATTGCATCGTATGAACCTATATATAGGCCTTAAAATAGGGAAAGCTATCCCATATATATGTTTATGATGTATGTTCACAATATTCGTATTTGCTAATAACTCCCAGCTGACGACTATTTCCGTCGTACAGCGGACAACTCTTATTAACCCTTAGACTGCGACTCACTGACCTTTTGCGGACGTTGTAGATCCAAGATCAGACTGCATAGAACGTGCAGTCTGATCTTTGGTCTACACTGTCCGATAAGGAGACATTATTCCCTAAAACAGAACTTTGAAATGGCAATATTTGGGTTTTAACTATCGAAATGAAAATTTCTTTTTAGTTATTTAGCAGGATGGGGGTTAATACTGTGGCGGATGGGAAGACTTCCCTTGGCGAGCGGGCTCTTCATATGCCACCGGGTTTCCGTCTGTCACTCAACATTCACTAGTCAGCCATCTAATATTTGCAAGGACTTTTTACGTCTTCAATTGCAAATTTGTTTCACGTCGTTAGACTTTAAAATATTTTGCTAAACATATTATTCTATCTGTAAATTACTGCATACTCACAAAGTTTCTCAAATGTTCTTGTTTCGTGTAAACTTGCACGCCAGTGTTCATCTTTCCTTTTATGTAAATTTATAGGAAGAACTGACCTATAACCTTTTTTCTTTAATATCCCTACATGTCTTGTTTATCGTTCCGAAAACACTGTGGCAGCGGGCGACGGTTTTTTTTTTGCAGTATGCAACATCTCCACTTGCGTCAGCGTCTTCTCAATATTGCATGTATGACTATTTATCCCTTTCTGCAAGCATACGATAACATTTTTCTTTTAATTTATATATTACTACCTACTGAAGACTACTTTTCCTCCCAGTCTAGCGGCAGACGATGCCTGTTAGCGCCGTGGCGAATGGATAATCTGTTCGATAAGAGCACTTTCTCCGTTTGCAACAGTGTTAACACATCTATATTAACAACAATGTTTACTCATGCTTACCTTATTAACAAGGCTATCTCCAAACCCATTTAGGACAACTTTATTTAGTTGTTAACCAATATCATACAATCTATGCATAAAAATCAAGTGTATGGTTTTTATTGCGCATTTCGACTTCTCCCCAACCTTTACCTTTTTTTTCCTGCATAAAAATTAAATTGTTGCAATATGTACATATGCTATCTCTATCTCTCTGATAGCTTTCCCCCCCCCCCCCCCCCCCCCGTTATTCCTCTATTTTGCCGTAAACCCTATGTACATACTAATTGTGTCTGTAATATTCCTATTGCTGTCATTTTCTTTCCTTTCTCTTTTTATCACCTTTTTGCCTTTCTATATCCTAATGTTCTATCCACCATTCTTTGACTGTGATATATATATCTATTTTTAATTCCTACTTTTTTGTAATGTTTTTGTTGCAGTCCCAGCTTGACTACTTATTCCCCCCCCCCCCGTCTATAGTACGTCCATATTTGCCACTTTCTCTCTATCCCCCACAATGCTATGCTCCGACAGATCACCATTTTAAACTGTGTGCTCTGAAAACAAATCTTTACCTATCTTTTACTATATCTTACTCCCTGTCTATGACTCTTCTTTTTTTTCCCCGGAACGCCATTAGTTTTATTTCACAATCTTATTTGTATTATTCCCCCATATTGTATTGTATAATACTTGGGTGTAATAAAGAGATATTATGTTATGTTATGTTATGTTACTAAATATTATGCTTGACTATGACACAAACACAAAAAAAAAAAAAAATCGAAAAAGAAATGGGGGGATTTCTCTCTTGCAATGTTCAGTTTTGACAAATACCCAACGGGTAAAATGCCCCTTTCATAAATCAGTAGGCCTAAAGATCAAGATCTGACTGCGTGTTGGAGTCTGACCTTGATCCATACCATCAAAAACTAATTCAAAATTCATTCTAGCACCGTAATTGTCAATGCAGGACTTCTTCGAAGTCCTTTGTGTGCCAGATAGCTCTAACGGCACTTTGATTACTTTGTTCGTTTTCGTCCCCGTTTTCGCCCTGTTGTTTCTAACGCGAGACCGTTCGAGCTTGGACTAATTTTGCAAAGTTTATCACATTTATCACACAATTGTTTCTGATCTGTAAGTAGGGCGAATGAAATGTTTTTGTGTTTCTGAACTAATCATATCGAATGACTGACAAGAAAACGAGAAACCGTTCGCTGTTTACGTCAAAATTCAAGTAAAATTCTCATTTGTAATTTTACGACGTTTTCCTTTGTAGAGAGTATAATTGGTTTCTGGCTTGAATTTGCGTGGCCCAGTCTCATGAAACGGTTCATTCTGCGGATTTGTAAGACAACATGGAAGCCAACGGTTTTTGTTTTCTTCGGATATGAAAGCCATTTGCAATTGTAGTGATTCTGTTTATCGGGTTTCTCCTCAACAAGAGACAGTATAAAAAAAAAAAACAAAAACGTGAAATTTTCCTACAAACGATTAAGAAATACATTGTGTTTAATGGCTTGTATACATAAGGTTGATCAAGAATGCCCACCAGGGCAATCTAATTTCTCTATGTATCTGTTCTCACAACTCCTTATTCATTCTCATAAGATTGTCACCATACTTTCACAATGATTGACTTCATGTGCTACTAATGGACTTTTTCATTTTGACGGTTATTTCCCTTTGTTTCAATTTATCTTAACTCTTTAGCAGACGTCAAAATTTTAGAGATTTTAGAAATGAGAGCATTTGCAGACGACAGAATAAATGTGGTTTAAATGATGAGATGTGTCTGTGAAAGAGAAATAAAGTGTGAGAATAGGAGAAAATGCTGTTTATCGTACAATTTCATTAAAGGCTGTATTCCTCAGGGTCATGAAAACTTAATATTATGTGGTATAGGGTTAAACTGCTTCTACGAGCACTACCTCCTACACTGTTTATGCCCTTTTCGTAAAATATCACTCAACAATAGTTATCAAGTGCTGTAACACATACTCTCAAGCTTTTGGCTATTTTCTGAGTAGATTTTGTTGCCTCTCACCTCTGATGCATGTGAGAAAAGCAGTCAGTGGCTTGGAAAGAAAGTTGTGTCAGTACTGGTGTAAAAAGGCCAGAAAACACATAGATAGGTGCACCAGCCTCCGTGATATGACCTAAGCTGTTAAAATGGCATTAAACTTCAATACAAGCTACTGGTAAATGAATTTTGTTCTTTGCTTGACTTTGCCTTATTATAGCCCCAGAGTCAAAGTTAGCCTAGCCCCAGGAGTCACAAGTTTTATATGGGCTTGTTATACACCCTAGGGCTACCAAATTTTACATGAAACTTTATCTAGTGGACCTCTACCAAGATTGACATAATTATATCCCTAGGGTCAAAAATAGCCCCGTCCTGGGGGTCTCGGGTTTCACAGGTTTTATAGTGGCTTACAAACTGAAAACTAAGACAATCTTCTGGTTCCTTACCATAAGGCATAGGGCTTCCAAACTTTGCATGTTTCTTCTAGTGTACTTCTGCCAAGTTTGTTCAAATTATAGCCCTCGGGTTAAGATATGCCCTACTCCAGGGGGAGGGTAGCTTATATAGTGACACTTTTTGTTCTACAGCTGTGTTGTCATGTAGTATGCCTTTGAGTCATGCTGCTACCAAGGTTGTTCAAATTATAGCTCTTAGGTCAAAATAAGCCCAATCCAAGGAGTCACAAGTTTTATATATGCTTTTATGGTGAAAACTTTTAAAAAATCTTCTTGTTCCTCACTATGAACGCCAGGGGTACAATTTTGATAGGTAGCTTCTCCTTGTAGATCACTAGCAAGTTTATTCAAAATTTAGTCCTGTGGTCAAAATAGGCCCCTCCCTGCTGATCACACCTGTTACAGGGGATTTATATTGTGGAAACTTTAAATCATTTGGCCTAGACATATTTAATTTGGCGTATAGTTTCATGTGGTTGATCTCTACCATGATCTGACTAATTATAGAACTTGGGTTAAAAATGGCCACTACCTTGAAGGTACATGTATAAGTTTTATAAAAAGCACATAATGTGCTTTTATAGGGAAAATTTTGAAACTCCTCTGGCCCTCTTGCTGGAAATAGTCTTCTCAAAATATTCTGTTAGAGTTATTAATGTTTGGTATGAATGATACTTAATTAGACCTATGTATTCCTAAGCATCATCTTGGAATGTGAAAAAAATATGGCTTTTTGAGGGGTTAGGCTATTTTCTCTATGAAATGTTATTGCAATACATATTTCTTACAGTTTAATGACTGTCTGTGTCAATTACATGTATTGCACATTCATTGGGCAGTGGAGCAATATAGAACCATCATGGCCTTCTTATTGTCAAACTATTCTAGTGCTTACCAGAAAGTTGAAGTCTCGTTTTTGATACTGCTGTAGATCAAATGATGATAGAAATTATTAAAAGTTTTTGGGATATTATGTTTTACCATGCATTTATGACTGACTGGCTGCCCATCCAGGGGCATAGTGTTTCTTCAAACACATTTTGTTCTGAACTGTTCAGCAGCGTTAAAGTGAATTTATACATGTATATGAGATTCATTGATAAGTTTAATCAATTTCCACTTTTTATCATAAGATTGCCATTTTTTATCATAAGATTTCTACTTTATTCTTGAAATGACTCCTACTTTTTTCCTATATTTAGTGAAAAGCTGCATATAAGCCTGTGAATTTTAATGACATTGAGAAAGAAGGCTTCTAAATATTGTGAGGAAAGGATAGAATGCTAGTAACCAGCATTTTTTCTATTTGCCAAAATGTTAGTCTCTCAGAGACAAGTCCCATTATTTTATCTAATTTTTATTTGTTTTTTTAATTGTCTTCAGTTTGTACAAATCTTAAATTTTTGTTGTTGGGACAGGTAAAACCTTTTGCTTGGATGCACATCATGGGGAAACAAACTAGAGTTTTATGATTGCAAACCTGAAGCCTAAACCACTATGCCTAGAAGGAGTCCTGGGTTGATAATAACCCTTGTTCTTTTCCGTTTTTAAATGAGTTCTGGAAAAAAAAGTTACAAGTGAAGGAATAAATATGAAAGATAATGCCGTGTAAAGTGAAATTTGTGCCTTGCTCAGCTTGCTAAAAAACTACTGACAGTTTATTATTTTTTTACCAGATAACAAAAAAACTTGTATGTATTGAAAGCATTAAACTTGCAGAACCCGAAGAATTTGCAGCTAGGGCTGAAATAATGGGATTTGTCTTTCAAAAGGTGGTAAACATTATAGTAAAAGGAGAAAATGCCAGTTATCTTTACTGATAAAGTTTTCAAGTTGACCATAAGCAAAGACTGAAAGTTGTATTTCCTGGCTGAAAGCAGCCATTTTGTTCAATTGGCAGTCTAAGACTAAAAAAAAGAAAATACCATAATTCTTAACACTTTACCAAACAACAAAATTTCAGACACTCTCAGTTTAAAAGCATTTGCAAATGACAAATTAACTGTGGCTTAAATATTGGAGTTTGTTTGTAAAAGGGACTAAAACATGAGAAAAGTACTTGTAACCAGGGTTTTCTTTTTTTCACACAGTGCTTTCAAAAACATTCTGCTGAAGGGTTGTTCAAAAATGGGATTGTGTGGAAAAGGATTGAGACTACTAAGTTTTTATCCTCAATGTTTGGAAGCAGAACTTTGCAGATGGTGTAGATTAAGATCAGGTTGTACAGATTGTGGACTACCTTGGTTATTGATCTACAATTTACAATATTTTCTGCGATTCTAATTATTCAGCCATTATCACAATAAAAAGGTTCATAATACTGATTGAATTTCCCACTTTAACCCTTTACCACACAATCCCATATTGTAACGACCCTAAAAAAGAGGCTTTTTGAAAACATTGTGGGAAAAGGAGAAAATGCTGGTAACCAGCATTTTCTCCTTTTCCCACAAGGTTTCCTATTCCTTTCAAAGACAATTCTCAGTTTTTCGGTGACATTTAATTTGTTGTTGGCAAAAGCTTTCAATTTAGAAAAGTCTGAAATTTTGTTTTTTGGTATTAAAGAGTTAATCATTCAGCAAAAAAGGTTCACTTGTTACCAAACAATGAGTCTGAAGAAGAAGGCTTGTAAAAAAAAACAGTTGAAAAAAGGAGAAAATGCTTGTAAACAGCATTTCCTCCTTTTTCCACTGTGTTTTCTGCCTTTTAGACAAATTCTATCATTTGGACCACATTCAATTTTTTGTCTGCAAACACTTTGAATTTGGACAAATTTAGAAAATAATTCGTAGAAGGTTAACCCCATGTAGCCTAGAACCCAAATTTAATTTCCTGTGTGGGAAGTTTAGATGATCAGACTGCACTAAACTTGCACATGGGTTTGGATCTACACTGTCAACTACTTTGCTTTATAACCTGACCAAAAAAAAACTTCAGAAATGCAATTACTGCATTTTAAGTATTCACCAACAATGTCCATTACATTTGAGCCATGCCCTGTGAAAAGGGGGTCTAGTGAATCTGAAAAAAAGTATTGACCTATGACTGTACAGGCTGACCTATGTCAAAACTTTTTGATTTTTGTAAATTTTCTGCATGTCCAATGACCACACTACCTCCTAATGCAGCTGGTTGCTAGACAAAATGGATTTTATAGTTCCATAATTATTTGATTACATGCTTTGTATAAAGGATTAAACCCCCCCCCTTTTATATAGCTCTACAAAAGCAGCTTTCAATTATGAGAAGCAAAGAATTTTATTGTAAGGAACTAGGACCATAACTGATTGACCAAAATCGAGTCTAGTACTTAATTTCAAGACTAACTAACTGATTGGCAGAGACAAAATGTCCGAGTCAATCAGACAGCTAGCCTTGAAATCTGTGATATGGTTAATACTGCCCTGCATGGTGCCTTATTCATGAAAATGAAGCCATACTGGCAAAAGGGGGCCTAATGCATCTCTATGATGCTGAATACTAAGCAAGTCATCACATAATTATGGATCTATAAAACCTATTTCGTCCAACAACAGACTGAATCCTGAGGCACACTTGTCCTTTGACATGCAGAAAACTGACCAGTAAAAAATAAGTTTTGGCCCTGGTCAGCCTGCACGGACTGTGCAGTCTGACCTGGTTCAACACTTTTTCTAGATGTATTAAGCCCCCTTTCACAAAGCATGGCTGAAAAATATGCACACTTCTGACTGTTTCAGTTTTTACTGACTGATTGTTTTACACTGCTTTCAAGATTATCTAAGTCATATCATGCCAACAGCACACATCATGTATGACCCAGCTTCCACCAGTACTTGTCTAGGGCAGTGAAGTGTCTTGCCCAAAGACACCCCCATGAAAAACCCAGTGCTTTTTGTGACGATCAAATTATTGACAAACCTTGCAAATATTGCTGCCCTTTAGCATTCTGAAACTATACTGTATAGGTTTCTTTTTTGATGAACCAAATTTGCACAAGAGAGAGATTTGAACAAAAAACAGTTGTTCAACATTATGAAAACATTGTGGGAAAGGGAGCAATTGCTTGTAACAAGTGCTTGTTCCTTCCAAAAATTTTTTTCAAAGCTATCAATCAGTTGAAGTTTTATCAATAAAAGTAATGATTTACAATCTGTATTGTACAAAAATATGATTGTTCTTTTGTTTACATTTTCAGAAAGAAATGGAATTGATTTCCAGAGTTGACCAAGTCAATAATGCCCAAAGTGAGGATTCTTTTTTATCAGCTGAATATACTCCAATGGATCAGCCAAGTTTCAGACAAGATCATACATTTTCAATGGCAAATCTTCTAGCAGCAAAAATCTCCGATGAAAACAATAGGCTTCAATCAGCTTCTAATGAACAACTTGAAAAACCTAAACAAACTTCGATACAAGGATTACCATCCATACAGGAAACTTTTGCTTTATGCACTGGAACATCTCTCTCAGAAACAGTGGTAAGAATCAGTGACCTTGTAAAGCCCTGTAACGTAGACATACCACAAGACTATGTACAGATGGTTCAGCCAGTTTTTAATAGCAACAATGGTCTTCAACCAGCATCAGATCCTCAAAAGCCTACCAAGACTGTACATGACATGAACTCTTTGAAGAATAGCATCAACGATAGTACCAAGACAAAACTTAGCATAGATAAACCTCCATACTCATATGTTGGACTAGTGATACTAGCCATTGATAGTTCTGAAGACAAGATGCTTTCAGTGTCTGACATAAGAGAAAAGCTTAAAACCTGGTTCCCGTTTTTCAGTGGTAAATACACAGGTTGGAAGGAAAGTGTTCGCCAAACTCTATCAAAATATTCATGTTTCTACAAAGCCAAACCAGATATTGATACCAGGGGCCATATTTGGGCTGTGAACTACTTCAACGTAAAACCCTCGGATCTTGTCAGACAGAAACGGCGCAATACCAATTTTGAAGATTACAGGTATAATCTCAATGAACAAGTTGGTCTCCCACCAGTTGAACTTCCATTTACAGATAAGATGTATGATGTTAAAAGATCTGCTGACCTGAAAATGCCGCCAAAGCCATCTTTTGGCTCTGAAGCTTCTGTTTCACCAATTCTAAGTAAATTAGACCATGACTTCCTGTGTGCTAGAACTGATGATGTGACATCACAGATAGGAGATTTAAGATCAACAGAAACACCACACATCCATGTCTACAATCCTCCAGACAACAACAGTCACTTCTACAAACGACCAGCTGAATGTACTTCTAGTCAACCTGAAACGAATCCAAAAAGAAGAAAAACTGTAGCTGAAGTGAACCCAACACTATCTACAAATACTACTTCAGCCAAAGTTCACATGCCAGAAACCAACCAGACAACCTTGATCCAGTATGATACCAGAACCTATACTAGGGACTCGATATCAAACTGCTACAACAACTCAACAATTCCTGATGACTTTTCTGGTAACAGAAATGAGATTCCCTATCCTACTTACCAACCATTTGAATTCTATAACCACCTGTCCCAGAATTGGCCATATAACATTGACAGTCAGATATACAGTCAGATACCAAGTCCTGTCTATAATGGATATCATGGTTTCCAAGCTTTCAACATCCCACAATACAATGTACTACCATCCTACAGTGTATGGCCATATCAGAACAGCTATCCTGCGCTTGGTGGATTCAGTTCAGAAAGTTTTGGTGCAGTTTGGAATGAACAAGCTTATGAGCCACAACCAGCTCCTGTGAACTTGTGCAAGAACTCAGATAATAATTAATACTAATAGCGCCTAATATGCCCAACAGATAATGTAAGCCTAGAAATAAGACCCAGATAAGACAAATTTTTCTAGAAGGTTTCAGCAAAGTAAAAAAGTGTAGATCAAAGATCAGACTGCATACTTTGTGCAGTCTGATTTTGATCTACACTGCTCACAAAAGCAACAATAGTTGCAAAAGGCTCTTTAACTCTTTACCACACAATCCCGACTTTTAACGACCATGAGAAAGAAAGCTTTTGAAAACAGTGTGGGAAAAGGAGAAAATGCTGGTGACCAGCATTTTCTCCTTTTCCCACAATGTTTTCTACCCTTCCCAAAACAAATTTCAGTTTTTGAGCCACATTTATTTTGTTGTCTGCAAGTGCTTTCAATTTGGACAAGTCTAAATTTTTGTCGTTTGGTAAAGAGTTAAGGGTTAAGTGTGGCACAATGGAATATGATTGACCCTTTACAATAATCTCAACTTCCAATAACCCTATGTAAAGGGGCTTAAGAATACATGGAAAAAGGAGAAATTGCTATGATTTTTTTTCCCTTTCAAAGACTTTGCGTCATGTGAGCCACATTTAATATGTCATCAGCAAAACAAATATTTTCAGTTTTGGTAAGTCTGGAATTCAGTTCTCTGATAATGACTGAAAAACATACATGTATCTCTGGAATATATATATCAACATGAAGGTTTTATACTAGTATTTAATGTAACTTTGTGAGAAAAGAGAAATTACTTTACAAGGAATTTTTTATCATTGCTTAATTGTTTTCTGGCTGTCTGAAGTGGTCTGGTCTGCTACAAGACAGCCTTACAGAATTTAAGCAAAATAGTTGGAATCATCAACTTTTTTGTTTTACCCTTTTCCACACAATCACAAGTTTAAATGACCCTAATGAAGAAGGCTTTTGAAAACATGGTGGGAACAGGAAAAAATGATGGTTACCAGCATTTTCTTCTTTTCACACTGTTTCCTAACCTTCCTAATAAAAATTCAACAATTTGAACCATATTTTATTTTTCATCTATGATTGCGTTTGATTTGGACAAGTCTAGAATTTTGCCATTTTGTATAACCCTTTATCACATAGACCTTAGGTTTTTAAGATACTGTGGTAGAAAACTTCTGAAAAAAAATGGTGGGAAAAGGAGAAAATGCTGGTTAAAAAACAGCATCATCTCCTTTTTTCACAATGTTCTCTTCCCTGTCAGGGAACAAAAGCTCATTGTTATCGTTTTTGAATTTGGTATCTGCAGATTGGTGTTTTGAATTTGGTTGAGTCTAAAATTTGTCGTTAACCCTTTACCACATGATCCCGGGTTTTAACAATCCTGACAAAGAAAGTCTTTTAAACATTATGGGAAAAGGAGAAAAGGCTGGTAACCAGCATTTTCTCCTTTACCCACAATGTTTACTATCCTTTCAAAACAAACTTCATCATTTCAATCACCTTAAATATGCTGTTTGCAAATGCTTTCAAATTGGACGAGTCTAAATTTTTCTTGTGTGGTAAAGAGTTAACCCTTTACCACACAATCCCACCTTTTTTTAAAGACCCCAAGATAGAAGACTTTTGAAAATATTGTGGGAAAAGAAGAACATGCTGGTAACCAGCATTTTCTTCTTTTCCCATGATGTTTTCCACCCTTTCAAAGACACATTTTGGGGTTTGGGCCAACTTTAATTTGTCGTCTGCAAATGCTTTTAATTTGGACAATTCTGGAATTTTGTCGTCTGGTAAAGAGTTAAATCATCAACCTATGTGCAGCCATGAACTGCTCCAAAGTGCAGACTTCTAAAACAAATGAATTATAAATGAGTAGAATTTTATGGTCCATTGACAACTGTATGGAATTCATCCATTATTCATTCATTCCAGAGAAAGATAAATTGGAAAATGTAGTGCTGATGAGAAAAAAAAAGCTGAACCATTTTGGGTAATGTCAAATATGAACACATGAAATGATTTGGATCAAATCACAGCCATGAAAACTAGACTTTGATCAATTTTTGTATTTGTTACAATTTTTCAAATGTATTTAAGTAGACAAAGGAATTATAGACTTGTTCATATCGAAAGCGTTTGCAGACAACATACCAGATGTGGCTCAAATGAAAAAAATTAGTTTCTGAAATGGATAGAAGACTGAGGAAAAAAAGAAAAATGCTGGTTACCAAAAGCTGTTTCCCTTAGTGTTGTAGAAAGATGACATTGTTTGGTAGGGTTTAACTCTTTAACACACAAACCCGACTTTTAACAACACTGAGAAAGAAGCCTTTTGAAAATATTGTGGGAAAAAGAGAAAATGCTGGTAACCAGCATTTTCTCTTTTTCCCACAATATTTTCTACCCTTTCTAAAATAAATATCATTTTTTCAGTCATGTTTAAAGAGTTAAGTCTTTACCAAATGAGATAAATGTAGACTTGTCCAAATTGAAAGCATTTGCAGAGTACAACTTAGGTGGCTCAAATGATGGAATTTGTCTTTGATAGGATAGAAAACTTGGTTTGAAAAGGTGAAAATGCATGTTACCAGTAATTTCCTGTTTTCCAACAATGTATTCAAAAGAAATCTTCCTTAGGATTGTTAAAATTCAAGATGGTGTGATAAAGGATTACTTAACCCTTTACCACACAATCCCGACTTTTAACGACCCTGAGAAAAAAAAGCTTTTGAAAACATGGTGGGAAAAGGAGAAAATGCTGGTAACCAGCATTTTCTCCTTTTCCCACCATGTTTTCTACCCTTTTCAAATCAAATTTCAATTTTTGATTCACATTTATTTTGTCGTCTGCAAATGCTCTCAATTTGGACTCGTCCAAAATTTTGTCGTTTGGTAAAGAGTTAATATGCTGGAATGGCAACAGGAATGATGTAATGGTATTTAGTTATAAAACTTAATATGGGGTACTTATTTCAAAGATTTGTTTCTTAACTCATTACCAGACAACAAAATAAAAGTATTTGCAGACAACAAAATATATGTGAATCAAATTTTTGGAAGGATAGAAAACGTTGTGGAAAAAGGAAAAAATGCTGGTTACCAGTGGTTACCAGCATTTTTTTTATACGCATGTTTTAAATGACATTTCTCAAAGGCCTTGCTGATAACCGTTTACCACACAATCCCGAGTTTCAACGTTAACGTAAGAAAGAAACCATTTGAAAACTTTATGGTAAACCAGCATCTTCTCCTTTTCCCACAATGTTTTGTACCTTTTCAACGACAAATTCAATCATTTGAGCCAAATTTAAATTGTCGTCTGCAAAGGCTGTCAATTCAAACAATTCTACATCTGTTTTGTGTTAAAACATGCTTGGTACAGGGTTAAAAATCTAAGTTTGCATGCCCTGCATTAGAAAACACTGGTGAAACTAAAAAAAAAGACAGCCATGTGAGGATTTTTTGTAGTCATGTAGTTAAGTCACTGTCTCATGTTTACATTCCTTAACCCATTTGCTGTACAAATGTTTTTTTTTTATATATAAAAAAATTAACCCTTTACAAATTACATGGAAAAAAATATGAATTTTTGAAAGAATGGAAAAAAATTGCGGAAACGGGAGCAACTGTTTGTTACAAGCAGTGGTTCTTTTTTCTAACCTATTTTCAAAGTTGTTAGCTGTAGAGACTAAATGTTATATTTGAATAGTAATGGGTTAATTTATGCTATGTTTATTTTTCCTTGTCATTATCATGCCTAAGTAACTTCCTCATTATTATCAATAATTTTTTCATCATAATCATCATATGAATTTTAATCATTGATGATATGAATTATGAATATTAAATAGAGAAAACATACATAGTGTTGATGTATATCAAAAATGTCTAACGAGGTTCGGAGAACAGACGATTGTCGAGCCTTGGCAAGACAATCATCGATTCTTACAACCAAGTTAAGTATTTTTGACATATGACAACACCATTCTGTATATCTTTCAGCGTCTAATTTGTACTTATTCAGAAAAAGATGTGAAAAATATATGTGTTAATTCAAGCAAAATAGATCTATTGAATTTATTCGGATATGGATTAGCTGTAATAATGACTTCATTAAAGATGTTCACTACGTCATAAAGCGTTACGTTTACCTGCAGAAAATTCATTTCAAGCTATTAAAAAAGCATTTGCAGACGCCAACATATATATATGAATGAAAACTTAAAGGTGGGTATTTAGATTTTTCACATCTCACCAAATTAAAAAATATATATATAACTGAAATTTATATGAAAAAACAATACAAATCATCAAGAATTAAGAATCATAACATTACAAAAAAAATCTTTTTTGATGGTGTTCCCTTAAAAGGCTACGTAGCCTCTTAGGGTATTTTTAGATTTCGCGCCAGAAATCAAAAAAGCATTGTGGGAATGTCAAGTGACTGGCACGTGACTAATGACGCTTAAATTCCATAACATAACAAATATGTAATCATTTTCCATAATGTCTTCTTCGGAAGCTATGTTTGAAGCTTTGTCTGTGTATTTCCGGTATGTAAATGAGCGAGTTGCTCATGTAAAAATAGACCGTGTTTCCCGTCGGTGTCGACCTGGGCCGTAGTAAATCTCTTATTGTCAGATGGTTTTCGACTACTGGGGTTTTATGAATGAAAATTAAAAGGCTTTGGGAGTATAAGGATGATATTTTTGTATTTTTGTAAAATTTTCATCACAAAATCTGAAGGACCAACATGTTGTGAGAAGGATAGAAAACATTGTGGGAAATGGAGAAAATGCTTGTTACCAGCATTTTCTCCTTTTCCCACAATGTTTTCAAAAGGCTTTTTTTTCTTCACAAGCAGGGATTGTGAGCTAAAGGGTTAATTTTTTTTTTTTTTGGCATATCAAAAGGTGCTGTTTTTCTTTTTTTTGATATTTGATTGATAGATTAACATAATTTCTTACTGTATTTGAATCAAAAGTGTGATTTTATGTGAATTTTAGAATTTATGTATTGTAACTACATTGTGAAAATGAATAAAAAATACATTTTTTGAAACAAAATAAAACCTTTGTATTCTGTTTTTTAAGTCTTCCACAGCTTTTCCATGTTTCAAATTCAACCCTGAGTGCTTTGATAAATGAGTTAGCATGAAAGACATTAATATTGTAATATAATTCAATATTAGTTTTTTTCATGAACATTGGTGAGTTCTGATTGGCTGAAAAAAAAATTGTTCATAGCTCCATGAAAAAAAAATTAAGCTGTGCTGGAACTACTTTTGCAGTCAAACTAATGTAAACAAACATGTATACAAGATTTCATAATGCTTTTGTTTCTGATTTTAGATCTATGTCGAGTCCGAAGTACAAATTGCTAGCTGAATTTATTTTCTCTGAATATTGAAAAAGAAATCCAACAGTAAATTCAAAGAGAGAGCTGAAAACCCACTGTAACTTTGCTGGGTTCTAACAATCTTATTTTCAACATTAAATAAATACACAATATTGGATTTACAAAAAAAAAGCAGTTAGTATTATTTAAGTGCATATTTGTTGCCTGTGATATTGAATTATAAGGAATGAAGAGAACTTTTTTTGTTTTCATGGAAGTATGAAAAAAAAACCTAATCACACTTTTTTTTTTTCATACCTTCATGAAAACAAAAAAAAGTTCTCTTCATTCCTTAAATGACAAAGCTTTATAATGTACCAAATTAAAAGCATTTGGAAACGACAAATTGACTGTGGCTCAAATGATGATTTCTGTCTTTGATAGGGTAGAATATGTTATGGGAAAAAAGAGAAAATGCTGGTTACCAGCAATTTCTCCTTTTACCACAGTTTTTCAAAAGCCTTTTTCTTCAGGGTCCTTAAAACTCTGGATTGTGTGGTTGAATCTTTACTAGACTACCAAATTTTAGACTGGTCTATATTGAAAGCATTTGCACGAGACAAATCAAAATATTGCTCCAGTGATTGGTTTTGTTCTCAGACGGGTAGCAAACGTCATGGGAAATAGAAAAACGATGCTGATAGCCACTCGCCAGCATTTTCTACTCATACAATATTTCCTTCCTCCTCCTTTCAGTTAACCATTTACAGCACAAAACCGAGTTTTAATGGCCCTTAGAAAGAACCCCTTTGAAAACATTGTGGGAAAAGGAGAAAATGCTGGTAAGCAGCATTTTCTCCTTTTTCTACAATTTTTTCTACCCTATCACAGTCAAATTCCAGTGTTTAAATTACATTTAAACGGTGGTTTGCAAATAACTTCAATATTGATGAGTCTACATTTTCGTCATATGGTAAAGAATTAAGGGACATTTGATACAGGGTTAAGTCTGGTTTTGTCAGAATATCTCATAAAAATTTGGAGAGGGAATTTCAGGATCAGAAAACACACAATCCATCAGCAAGTTTTGTTCTATGCTTTATATTGTTAAGAAAAAGAAGTCAATGAGGAAAGAAAAATCATTGTGACAAATAGACAAATTGGTCTTTCTTTGCTGACATACAAGAAATACATTCCGAATTTCTTTTTACTTATGCACCTATGATTTGTTTACATGTGTTGTACCTGTGAATGCGCAAGTGATACATGTAAATATGGAATGAATTTGAATTGGGTTATCTACAGCTAGGTAAAGATTACTGAACTTTATTTAAAGTTAACTTATGTAACCCTTCACCACACAATCCCAAGTTTCAACAACTGTGAGAAAAAAATTATGGAATGAATTTGAATTGGGTTATCTACAGCTAGGTAAAGATTACTGAACTTTATTTAAAGATAACTTATGTAACCCTTCACCACACAATCCCAAGTTTCAACAACTGTGAGAAAAAAATTGTTGGAAAAGGAGAAAATGCTGGTCACCAGCATTTCCTGTGGTCACCAGCATTTCCTGCTTTTCCCACTAAGTTTTCTATCATATTTAAGAACTACAGCTCAACTGTACCAGTTTCAAATGTTGTCTGTGGTTAGTTTTAACTTGGAACAGTCAACCATTAATTTTGTTTAGGAAAGGGTTCAGGTTTCCTAGATAAATTTAGATTGGTCCAAATTGATAGCATTTGCAGACAACAAATAATTGCATTATCTTCCGCTACATGGCATTCTACAAATACACATCTATCTAATATGGGCATTCTGGGTACAGAAGCAGACTAATTTTTCAAAATGAAACCGTCACTTTGAATTTCAAAATGAAATAAACGTTTACTCAATAAAACGCTACCTGGTGCGATTCATTCAGCTGTGATCGGCTAGCATGTAACCTATGCATCGGCCATTTATTAAAACAGCCCCTACATGCTTGGGTAATAGGCTAATAGCTTCGCTGTAAGCCCTACTTTTCCTGAATATTCAGGGGATGTGTGATGTGTCATAGCAGACAGGTCGAATCTTCGAAGAATATGACATGCGCAGACAATGCAAATAATTGTAAATCAGTTGTTTTGTGACAGAGAAGGAAAGATTGTAGAGAAAAGAGACAATGCTGGGTACAAGCTATTTTCCTTTTCTCACAAGGTTTTCAGAGGCCCTTATCTTGAGAGTAGCTAAAACACAGATGAGTCAGTTGGTTAAAGGGTTAAAAATCAGACTAGACCAGGTTTCAGCTGCACAGTTTCATGAAAAAAAAAATTGTCATGTACACTGTTAAAACCAAATGACATTAACATTTTGCTTCAATCTTAAATCACACATGTTGAGAATTTAACTCTTTACCACACAATCCTGACTTTTAGCTACCCTGAGGAAGAAGCCTTTTTAAAACATTGTGGGAAAAGGAGTAAATGCTGGTAACTGGCATTTTCTCCTTTTCCTACAATGTTTTCTACCCTATCAAGGACAAAAAATATCATTTGAGTTACATTGAATTTGTCGTCTGCAAATGCCTTCATTCTGGTCTAGTCATAAATATTGTCGTTTGGTTGGGAATTAAGGGACTTTTATATTTTCTGAATACTGCAATATTCTATCTTCCATTTACTAAACTTAATGGGTCTATTTAGCTTTTATGGCATAAATTAGAACTTTTTGTAAACCACAGGTAAATACATTTAGATGTCCAGTTTTATGAGATCAGATGTGATTTGAATACAAACTCAAGGTGTGCATACTTGTTACTGATCATGCAACATATATATGAGCCATGCTCTGTGAAAAGGGGGCTTAATTCATCTGCGAAAAGTATCGACCCAGGTCAGCCTGCGCAGTCCGCGCAGGCTGACCTGGGCCGAAACTTTTCGCTACTGGTCAATTTTCTGTTTGTCAAAGGACCAATCTACCTCATGATTCAGTCGGTTATTGAAAAAAGTGGCTCCTTTGGATCCATAATTATGTGATGATTTGGGCTAGTATCATGTATAACGGAGATGCATTAAGCCCCCTTTTGCCAGAGCATGGCTCATATATATGTGCCATGCTCTGTGAAAAGGGGGCTTAATGCACCCGCAAAATGTATCGACCAGGTCAGCCTGTGCAGTGCGTGCAGGCTGACCTGGGCCGAAACTTTTTGACATCAGTCAATTATCTGCATGTCCAAGGACCATTCTACCTCATGATTCATTCGTTTGTTACAGAAAACAAATATAATGGATCCATGTTTATGAATTGCTTGGTAGAATGCATCACGGAGATGCATTAAGCCCCCTTTTGTCAGAGCATGGCTCATATAGATCTAAATATCTTAACCCTCAAAGCGCCAAATAAAGCCAATGGAAATTTTCACTCTAGAATAAGACTGAGATAATAGCAAATTCATCGCTTCCTTTTCTCTGTAGTGTTTTAGAAAAGCCGATTGTGTAGATCAAAGATAAGATAGCACGTTTTGTGAAGTCTGATCTTGATCTACACTGGCTGCAGAGGCAACTATAGTTGTGAAAGGCACTTGAAAGTTTAAAAGACAATTAGCCCATTTAGAAAATACCACTGAAAAAATTGTTTGTAACTTTTTTTCTTTCTTCTTAAATGGTGATGTGTCAGCTATTGCATTGATAATTCAGTGATGATTTGTTTTGAACATGTGGAGGGATTTAAAAAAAATCTGAATAGCATCTTTTAAAGTTTTGAAACATCTACAACTATGTGTAGATGTAAGTGTGTATGGGTAACAATAATTACAAGGAAAATCTCATAAGTAATAAGAATGAGCGAAAATAATCCGGTTTTTTTTTATGTTACAAACAGAAGAAGTAATGATTCTTTACGGAACGATTTATAACGCTTCTATTTTCTTTGGAGCGAAACTTGATGGCACGAGCGAATAACACAGCGTTAACTTCATTTCACTTCCGGGTCAAGTTAAATTCAGGCAGCGCCTTCGTCGGGGAAGAGAGGAAAGAATATAGATCTGGGTCAGAGTTTCTTGATAAGATACGGATTAACAAGAAGCAACTAGGTACTTATATATCTTTAGTATGTAACATTTAATTGTTATAAAACACACTCGTTCTGCATATTTCTAAACCGTTGTCTTACATTTCTAGAATGAGCCGCTGACGGTATGTTTGCCTCACCCAATTCAACTTCCGAAATTGGGCGTCAGTTGCAGATTTTCTTGATACGGTCTCAAGTTGTTTTTATGCTTGTAAAGCTTATGCACAAAGCTTTTGTGCCTCTATGAATGTCTAGAGACAGTTATGGAAAGTGAATAAACAGTGAGCAAGTACAAGCAATTTCTCCTTTTTCCGGAGCAAATGTTTTCAACATCAACAAAAAAGTATCTTTATCATTACATCAGATAGCTGTTCTTTACAGGGTTTGTTGAAAAGAAAAGCCTGTATGATAATGGGCACATGCTAAAAATGTTATAGATCTAGTAGACAACAAATGTAAGTCACTACCATAGTGCTGATTGTGGATGTACCTACCATTAGGTGCAGTGTTTGGTGTTTTAAGCTATTTCAACGACCCAGTGCACCTATCCATGCTTCTTGGGAACTGTACCAACCAGTCCTGTGCATAGTAGCTGTCCCCCACAGCTATTCCCAACACAAACATTGTTAAAACAATGCTCAGCTATGAAACAGGCATGGGTCTTTTCAAATGCCTATTATTTACCCTGTAATGCACAATACGCTGTTTAATCGACTATCATCCCCGAGGAAGAAGACTTCTGAAAACATTGTCGGAAAAAGGAGAAAATGCTGGTAATTTAATTATTGAGCCAGGTTTATTTGATGTCTGCTAATGCTTTGAACTTGTTAGTCTTGAATTTTGTTTTAAAAAGCTTAACCTTGGACATAATTTTGCAGAGCTAGGAATTCAGGGGTCCTGCGTGGCTCTGTGGTAAGGTATGGGACTCGTAACCTGGAGGCCCCAGTTTCCAGCTGCACTGAATCCACCTAGTTTTTCGTGGGATTGTCCTTGGGCAAGACACTTCAGAGCCCAAGCCTAGTACTTGTAAACCTAGGAAAACATGAATATGGGAGCTGTCACCATGATATGACTTAAATAATGCCGAAAGCGACGTAAAACACTGTTCTACGAAATGAAGCTGGGAATCCAACAAGTGACCACTGGATTACAGGTCCTTTACCTTACCACCAGTGTATTGTCTGAGCTATAGGGCTCTGTTGATAGTAATGTTAAAATCAAAATTATCATTAAAATCAAAACAAACAAACAAAAATGTTGTAAAGATACAGTAATTTTAATCCCAGTTCCCAGTCTGCAGCATTGGAAAACTTTTTCAGAAAGACAGTGAGAACCAAAACAGCAATTTTGTATTCATTTATTGCACAAGTTGTACCTTTCTGCACAAAAACATTTACATTTCTGTACAATATTTATCCATTGCTAATTTAAAATAGTTTTGCTTGGTATAAAAGCAGCTCAGACCTGTAGTACCTTTTCAAAACAATCCCTTACTTAATCAACCATCAGGAAGGTGGCTTTTGAAAATTGGGTGAGAGAGGGGAAAAATACTAAGATTTTTCTCCTTTTACCAAACTTTATCATTTGAGACATATTCATCATCTGCAAACACTTTTGCTTTATACTGGTGTTAAGTTTTTGTCATGTGGTAAACAGTTAAAGATTAAGGTATTGATATCAATTAGAGACCTGCTGTTGGAGAAGCATACATTTATCACTTCTAAGTATATGAAGTATAACTGTTTAATTCATTGGTTCGATGTTACATAAAAAAAAAACCCCAGGCTCTTTAGTACACGTTCTGTAGTATTATAACCTTCTATGTCTTTATGAAATATTCTAAGTATTGTAAGACAGAATATTTAGAAACATACCTTAAATAGTTTCTGACAAAACAGAGCCAGTTCAAAGTTGTAAAGACTGGATAATACATACACAAAGTTTCCTACTAGACACAGAGTCTGTCTATAAAGGGCAGCTATGTAAACATGTTACGCAGTGGAAAGAGTTAAAGGATAGGAAAAGTCTGTTCGAAGTATACCTTTACCAACAACCTTTTTTTTTTTTTACCTATCTTAATTAAGACTAACTTATTGCAATACAACTACACCTCTTTTTAAATCCTTTCTTTAATTCTTTACAAAACCACAAAATTTTAAACTTGTCCAACTGAAGGTATTTGCTAACAACAGCATACATGTGACTCAGAAAGTGACAATTATTTTTGGAAGGGTGAAAAATATTGTTGGAAAAGGAGAAAATGCTGGTTACTAGCATTTTCTTCCTTTTTTTTAAAAGTTTTTCAAAAGTCCTTCCCTATGGGGTCGTTGAAACTCATGATTGTTTGGTTAAGGATTAAAGAGCTTCTTGAATACTGGTACCTTTGAAAGGAGCTGTTGCTTTTTACAAAGAAGCAGAATTTTAGGTCATCTTTTTCATATCAATGACAAAAGATGTTTTACTTTGGTAACAAGCACTTAAATTTGTGTCTGCTGCCTTGTAGTATCATGATTGAAAGAAGCCTGTACAGTTATCAGTTTAAAGATAATGAATTAATAATACTGATCATTACATTGAGTAATCTACATGTTTGAATAACAGGGCTCGCCATTATGATATGCAATGAGTATATACCACATAAATGTAGAAACTTGGCAGCTTCTGTTCTAGATTTCACTCTACCTGTTTATCAGACTACAAACATTGAGACATTTCTAATTTTTAAGTATTTTGTAGAGGACAAATTAAATGTGCTTCATTTTACAGGATTTGACTACAAAAGGTTAGAATACAATGGAAATCATTGTGGGAAAGGGAGAAAATGCTGGTTACCAGCATTTTCTCCCTCTCCCATAATGTTTCCATAAAGGTTTCTTTCTCGGGGGTCTACAAAGGTTTCTTTCTCGAGATCATTAAAACTCAGGATTTTATGGTAAAAGGTTAAACATTTTGATTGTGTTGCTTGGACAGCTGCTTGGGAATCAGTATACAACTACAAGGCAAGACTCTTTTATAAATCATACATTCTTTAACCTATAGGTAAGTCAGGCCTAAACAGGACAAAATAGGCCTTAATGATTATAAACTACTATCAAGTATTTTAAAATAAAATTTTGTGTTGCAAGATATTCTCAAGATTTCACCTCAGCATAATAGGAAAGGGGATGGTATTTAACCCTTTACCAAACAATACCGAGTTGTAAAGAGTACCCTTATAAAAAGGAATTGGAAGACATTGTGGGAAAAGGAGAAAATGGTGATTACCAGCATTTCCTCCTTTTCCTATGTTTTCTACTCTTTCAGACAGAAATTCTATCATTTATGCAACATTGAATATGTCATCTGCAAATGCTTTCGATTTGGACTGGATGCACTTTAGAGGCAGCATTTTTAGCCAGATACTCTTGAAAATTGGTTGGAATGCTTGTTTTGATAATATCAGGCAAGTTCGAAATTGGGTCATGTAGGGTCAAAAAGAAGGTCACTGGGACAATCTAAGAAAAACCTTGTGTGCAGTCTAGAGGGCACATTTTCTGTGAGATACTCGTGAAGCATAGTCAGAATGTTTGTCTTGATGAGACAGAATGTCTTTGGAAAAATAAAAAAATAGCTCACGTCAGTCAAAATGTAGGTCACTAACACTCATTTGTTTTACATCATCTCAACCAGGATTTTCATCAGCTTTATCTTTCCTAGATTACTTTACTCAGGTGAGCACTTTAGGGCCAATGACCCTCTTGTTTTTCATGAATAAACGTAGAATACTGAAGTTGTTAAGTTTGACACAAGTTGTGTTTATATTGATTTAGGGAGGTTCCATTAGTTCTAAAACCTAATGACATAATTATGACATGCCATTGAGATCTGTGAAGAATGTGCTCTTGAATAGAGTCTACAGTATATCATCTAAATACTTGAAATACTCCCTTGATGTATATTTTGACTTGTGTTAGTGGGTTACAACCTTGTTAACACTTTACCAAATAATCCCATGTTTTACAACCAGTAGGAAAAAGGTTGTGAAAAACATTGTGGAAAAAGAGAAAGTGACAGAAATCTGATTTTTCCCTTTCCTGGAGATGTTCTGTAAGCATTCAAAGACAGGTTTCAGTATTTGGTATACATGTATTTTATTGTCAGCAAACACTTTCAACAATGGACTTGTCCAACATTTTGTCATGTGGTAAAGGTTTAACTACTGTGGTCATCTAGTACTGCCAAGCAATTGTAACTCATTGGCCTTGCCTGAAGCTATGTTTGGTTAAAATCAATGTAATTAGTATGTCAAATTTTCTGATTCATTAAACTAAGCTTTAGGTATGAATAGCCTTGTAGCCTGTCTTGCTCTAGGGGGTTCTCCTGTCAGATTGTAACATTGGATAATTGTATTTCTTTCTTAAACCCTGTACAAAATTATCCACTAGTCACTGTCTATAACTCAGTACAAAATAGTTCATACTGTATTTTAAAAATTTTCAACAATCCTGAGAGAGAAAGCTTTTGAAAACATTGTGGGGATAGTAGAAAATGCTGTTAACCTTATTGTTTTCCATCCTATCAAAGTGAGATGCCATTATTTGAACCACATTTTATTTGTGTCTACATTTGCTTTCACTTTTGATGAGATTGAAAATTTTGTCATCTGGGAGATAGAATACCTTTTACTGTACATTGCATGCAAAATTTTAGGCTTAAAAACTAATCAAAATACATAGTACTAAAGAGTTCTGTAGCGAGCAGGGTTTTCCCTTGGCAACGAAAATGGGGGTCATTGTGACCCCCTGGTCAAAAATAATGGGGGTAATTTTGGAATTTGTGGGGGTCACAAGAAAATGTAATTAGCTTAGACAAAAGCTACTATTTGTGAAACGAAGATAAAACAAAGACTATTGGACATTTATGGCTGAAACTTGGTGGACAAGTCAAGCATAGACTGAAGTTCATTTGTACCAAATATGGTTGGATTGCAGAAAGGATTGTGAATGTTATTAATGATTTTTTTTGGGCCACCCTGTATTTACTTAGAGTGAAATGGGGTTACTCCTTACAGAGAAGGCAAAGCTGTCTGCCTTAATAAGACTAAAAGTAACGTTAATCGGAAACTAGCACAAACCATACATGGAGTAAGTTGAAGGAAGCAAAACACCGTTCTTATCTGAACTGCTTGTTTTAAACAAGTGTTCCTTTTCAGCCAATGTTGTCAAAATGTGAATCATGGTCTTAAGTCTTCACAGCAAGCATGTGAAAAGTTTAACTGTGGTGGTATGCATTTTCAAGCATGAGTAGGAAAAAACATACTCCTGAAAAAGACTAAAACTTGCACAATTTTCAAAGTATCATTGTACAGATAAGCATTTTTTTCTCCTCAAAAAGACTAAAACTTGCACAATTTTCAAAGTATCATTGTACAGATAAGCATTTTTTTCTCCATAAATTTGACAGTAACCAGTGTTACAGTATCTCAGGGCTTTTAATCTCTGATACAAAAAAAACCATCTTTCATTGTTGATTCACAAAAAAGCAACATGCCCCACCCAGAAGTACAGGATAGGTACATTTATTCTTTCATTACAATCATCAGTTCTTCGTTAACCCTTCTAGAAACAATTGTGTGTTTATTGGCCCTGAAGAAGAATGTTTTTGAAACTTCTCTCCTTTTTCCACAATGTTTTCACCCAAATGAAGACAAATTTCATCATTTAAGGTAAAATTTGTCACTTGCATATATGCTTTAGATTTGGACGAGCCTAGAATTTTATTGTCCATTATAGAGTTAAACTTGATCAGGAGGCACTCACTACTCTGTTCAAAGACTCACTCTATTACCAAATGCTAAATTTTAGCCTGTCGGATTAATTAACATTCACTGCTTTGTGTGCAAATGATGTATTTTAAGGACTGAACCACTGCTTTGTGTGTAAATAATGTTGTTTAGGACTTAATATGGTGCCAATCAAACTGATCTGTGTTCATCTAAAAGAACAATCATAAATATAGAAAGAGCACTAAACAAGGAAGAACCTTGGATGATCCAGTCAGAAAGAAAAGGAAATTAAACCTGTTCAAGTGTTATATTTTGTAAGGCCATTTTTGCCTGAACTCTTCCAAACAACAAAAATTTAAACTTGTCCAAACTGAAAGCGTTTGCAGACAACAGAATGAACCTGACTGAAACATTGAAATTTTTTAACAGAAGGGTAGAAAACATCGTGGGAAAAGGAGAAAATGCCGGTTACCAGCATTTTCTCCTTTTCCCACAATGTTTTCAAAAGCTTTCTTCTTCAGGGTGTTTTAAAGTCGGGATTGTGTGGTAAAGGGTAAAGTAGTATTTTTGTTCAGTGCGTCGTCTGTTGTCAACTTTTACCTTGTGTATGCTCTAGAGGCCACATTTTCAGTCCAATACTCATGAAACTTTGTCAAAATGTTTGTCTTGATAATATCTCGGGACAAGTTTGAAAATGGGTCAGGTCGGGTCAATAACTAGGTCACTAGATAAAATCTTAGAAAAACCTTGTGTACGCTCCAGAGACCACATTTTCCGTCCAATGCTCATGAAAGTTGTTCTGAATGTTTGTCTTGATGATATCTCGGGACAAGTTTGAAAATGGGTCAGGTCGGGTCAATAACTAGGTCACTAGATAAAATCTTAGAAAAACCTTGTGTACGCTCCAGAGACCACACTTTCAGTCCAATACTCTTGAAAGTTGGTCAGAATGTTTATCTTGATGATATCTCGGACGAGTTTGAAAATGGGTCATGTCTGGTCAATAACTAGGTCACTAGGTAAAATCTTAGAAAAAGCTTGTGTATGCTCTAAAGGCCACATTTTTCAGTCCAATACTCTTGAAAGTTAATCAGAATGTTTGCCTTAACAATATCTCGGACGATTTCGAAAATGGGTCATGTCAGGTAAAAAACTAGGTCACTAGGTCAAATTTTAGAAAAAACCTTGTGTACGCTCTAGAGGCCACATTTTCTGTCCAATGCTCTTGAAAGTTGGTCTAAATGTTTGTCTTGATGATATCTTGGATGAGTTCTAGAATGGGTTATGTCCAGTCGATAACTAGGTCACTAGGTCAAATCTTAGAAAAACCTTGTGTACGCTCTAGCAGCCACATTTTGAGTCCAATACTCTTGAAACTTGGTCAGAATGTTTACCTTAATAGTATCTTGGATGAGTTTGAAAATGGGTCATGCTGGGTCAAAAACTAGGTCACTAGGTCAAATCTTTGAAAAACCTTGTGTACACTCACAGTTTCAGTGTAATACTCTGTAAAGTTAGTCAGAATGTTTGTCTTGATGTTGTCTGAGAGGATTTTAAAATGGGTCACGGCCGGTCAATAACTAGGTCACTGGGTTAAATCTTTAAAAAACCTTGTGTATGCTCTAGAGGCCACAAAATTTTTGTCCAATACTCATGAAATGTGGTCAGGATGTTTGTCTTCATGACATCTTACACCAGTTTGAAAATGGGTCAGGTCAGATGAAAAACTAGGTCAAATTTTAGAAAAATCTTACACTCTAGAGGCCACAATTTAAGTTCAATATTAATGAAATTTGGTCAAAATTTTTGTCCTGATGACATGGATTAGTCTAGAAAAAGCTTGCGTACAATCTAGAGGCCTAATTTTCAATCCAATAATTATGAAAGCATGTTAGAATGTTTGTTATATCTCGAAAGAGGTTTAAAGTGGATCATGTTTGGTCAAAAGGCTCAGGTGAGCGACTTCAGGGCCATCATGGCCCTCTTGTTTCATCATCTTTTTGATGAAAGCTTTTGAGGGACTGGGTCCTATGTAGGAGCGTCCATGGAAAAATCACTTCAGAACACAAGCCTAGTACTTGTGAAACCTAGGACACCCATGAATAAGTTGGCTGTTGCAGAATAATTATTAATGTTGAAAATGGCATAAAATAGCATTCAATCAATCACTTTAAATTGTACTTATGAGTGGTATGCCTAGAAATATTCCACACAGTAATAGGTTTATATGAATTTTTCCAGAGTTTTCCAGACAGGTAGAATATTTGTATCAGTGCCTTCATCTCACACTGTGCTGTTGGCAAGATGACATATTTCAACATAGCTACTATTTCTGAATGTAGTGATCTGTAAGTCTCGAAATACACCTTCAATAATGGCTGTGAAAATTAGGTCATTGGGTTAACCCGAAGAGCGTTGAATACACCAAAGAGGCATTTTCATTCCAGAAATAAGACCATAATAAGAGCAATTTCTAAGGTAGCCCTTGTCCAGGATGTCTGAGCAAACCAGAGAGTTTAGATCAAGGGTCAGATAGCGTGTTTTGTGCAATCTGATCTTGATCTACACTGACAACAAAGGTGACTAAAGTGGTAAAAGCTGCTCTAAGGATTTAAGTGTTCTAATTTTTTGCTACTTACATTTCCTCAAACATTATGGTACCCTTCCTCATACTGAAGTATACTTTGAGGCAATTTTGCCAGAGGCAAATAATTACAGAGCATGTTCTCATGACAGTTTTTTTTTTCCATTTGCAGAGACTATTTTAATGTAATATCTGATTTAAAATGGTACATGTAACTAGAGAGTAATTTTTCGGCGTAGCTGTATGATCTCACTTTTGACCTACTTCGAGTACTAGGAGGAAATGAATTGTTACTCATGTTGTGATTGGCCAAATATATGTAAACTACGCAAAAAAATAAAGGTCACAGTAGAAATTTACCGACATTGGATAAAAGTGTTTATGACTAAAAAAATCACATAATGCTCACATTTGCCTATGTAAAGTTGTACTTTATGGCCATACAGATGTTAAACTCTAGCAAAACATCCGTAATCTATATCATATAGATAAACTAATAGCAATGAGTATTAGCAAGTTTTCTATTTTGTTTAGTGTAAGAGATTTGGTACCCATTTTCCCTTGCGTAAAACCGAATACGAACTGCGACGGCAGGCTACCGCTCTATTGTCTTACACAAAAACGGGTTGTAAAACAACTTATTACATTTCTTGTTACAATGAAAAAAGATGTTAGATCTATATCTTGAATTTGGTGATTCAATTCGCAAGAAACTATGCCTACCTAGGGGAACAATCGGTTTTATTGTGCTGTTAACGAAGAAACTGGGTTCCTACTAAAATACTCCTAGTAAGAGTAGGTGGGTGTGGTCAAGCATTAAGAGGGGTGATAAAACCCCGCCTTCTGATAACGACAAATCGTCGATGTTTGAAAGGTGCTTCATTTAAGTACAAAAACATGCTTCCCCATTCTTAAATGTTATTGATAATTACGCTTTCAACCATATGCAAAACAATTTAAAAGAGGCTACTTTCAGAACTGTTTTCATCATTTCTCTTCATATTATAGATCAACTACAAACGAATTTAACTGTATTCATATCCAAGTGCCTCTTACGCCGTCTATCTTTTTTTAAAGATATTTCTTGTTCAGTTTGGCATGATATTTTTAAAAATCACTGAAAGTTTTCATGACTGAAGTTCAAAGTTAAACCTTTTACTGAACAATGCCAGGTTTAAATGAAGCTGAAGAAAGCTTTTTAAAAAAATGGTAGGAAAAGGAGAGAATGTTGATAACTAGCATTTCCACTTTCCTCACAATTATAGTATCTTTAAAAAGGAAGACAGGAATATCTTTTGAGCTATATTAGTGAATGCTTTCAATCTGGTCACATGAAAAAAATTTGTTGTCTTGTAACGAGAGTTAAGTCTTTACCACACATTCCCAAGTTTTAATGACCTTAACAAAGAAGGCTCTTCAAAACATAGTGGGAAAAGGAGAAAATGCTGGTAGCCAGCATTTTCTTCTTTTCCCACGATGTTTTTAATCCCATCAAAAATAAATGCCATCATTTAAACGAGGTTTAAATTTTCATTTACATAATAATACTTTCTGTTTTGTCACATGTAAAATTTTGTTGTCTGGTAAAGAGAGTTTAAACAAAAGCACCAGACTATACAATTGCTGTTGAAGTCTGATTGATGTATGCTGGCATTCCAATTTTATGCTTAGATCAGGTTCTTACCATGTTTCTCAAGGGTTTGTGTGTAGTTGTTATTATGTTATCCATGCATGCCAGACTTTGAATCCCTAAACATACATTGTAGGTTGTTTTTGTGGAGATCAAGATCGGACTGCTAATGAATTAGAATATGCAGTCTGTAGATCTTGCACCCAAATTAGCCACTACCTTGTTACATATTCTGGCCAAAACAACCTTTTAGTAATGCAGTTGCGGCTGTAAGACAGTTTCAGTGATAATGAGGATTTAAGTCTTTGTCAGCATCATGGATAAAGGTGAAAATGTTACCTATTTCATGAGATTCTGTCTGCTCTCACTGCAAAGCGTTAAGCTTTTGTTTATGCTTTGAAGCAATTAGTGGTTTTGAATGAATGCTGTATTTAGTTTGGATGAAGAAAATTAACCCTTTACCACACAATCTCGACTTTTAACGACCCTGAAGATGAAGGCTTTTGAAAACATTGTGGGAAAAGGAGAAAATGCTGGTAACCAGCATTTTCTCCTTTTCCCACAATGTTTTTTACCCTTTTCAAAGACAAAGTTGAGAATTTGATCCATATTTCTTCTGTTGTCTTCAAATGTGTTCAATTTGGACTGGTCTAAATTTTTGTTGTGTGGTAAAGGGTTAAGGAATGAATGGATGGTGGCACAGGCCACTGTGATGTACATGATATGTGAAATACTGTGGTATTTATGATGCTTAAACACCACGCAAACAAGTCCATTGTTATGTTGTTATACTGCTATTCTAAGTTTTCTCATGGAAGTTTTTTTTTTTTCAGAAAAATAATTGTTGGTTGAGTTGGGAATTTTACTATTGACCAGGAGGCAAATTTTAGACACATCCAAGTTGAAAGTATATGCATGCAACAAATTCAATATGACTGTATGGTAGAATTTGTCTTTGGAAGTTCTGAGAACATTTAATTCTTTTTAACAAAATGTTTTCAAAGACTTTTTCCACAGGGTCATAAAAACACAGAATCAATTTGGTTATTGTGAAAATTTGGATTAACATTTAGACTGATTAACAAATGAAAGGATAGCTCAGGGGTAGAAAAGGTGAAATCTTGGGAGTTATAGGGAATTATGTGTATCACCAAAATATTTATTTCACTCCATATGGTACTGAGAATACCGAAGACCAATTTTGCATGTTCTCTGCAGGCTTGTTATACATGACCTAGTTTTGTAGTAGGTCGATATTTAGCCTATGTTATAATTTGTTAAGAAAAGACTTACAGTCCTTAGTATAATATTTTGTACCAAGCAGTATTTTTTAAGTCATACAGCAATTGTGGTACAATGAACTATGGAATTGCAAGACCAGTTTTGTATGTTCTCTGCACAAAACATGCATTCTGATCTTTGATCTACACTGCCACTCACGTGTATTTGAAGACTCAGCTACTGCCATGTTATATCTATAATGAAAATGCCTGTTGGGTTTACTCTGCAATCAAAGGGTTAAAAAAGACACTAGTCAGTTACTGTACTGGAAAGGAAACTCAAGATGAGACATCAAAAAAGTGTTTCTACATTTCATGTAGCTGTGTCGTATTGATTTTACAGTTGGAATTCTGTCCCAGAATCCAATAGTCCCAGTAGAGAGCTATAAACTATCAGCATTAGCTTACTGACCGACATAGTTCCTCTGACAGTCAGTTACATTTTTAGCATATGTATGGCATCCCAGATAAAAATTACTTGTAGCTGAGGTGTTTCAAAAGTCAATTATAGTTCCATGAATCCTCTTTTAGAACATAACCTGTTATTTGTATTTTGTTTGCTGTTGAAATAATCAACAGTTGAGACTAATTATAGAGAATAAAGAGAGATCAAACTATTTAAAACAGCGGTATCACTGCTGATTAAATCTGTCTCACTGCTGATCGTTGTTTTAGCGATGGTTATATGGGATAGTAACTGGTTTCTTGGGAAGAATATTGTGATAAAAACTGGTGAAAGAAATTCCAGGAAAGCATAGATAGGTGCATTGGCTGCCATAATGTAATTGTTGAAAATATTAGTAGTATTCAAAATAGCATTGAACACCATGCAAACAAACAGTGATGACATCCTACTTGGCAGCTGTTTGTTCAATTATGCAGTGAACAGGATTGGTTGCAATTAAATATTTTGGTTGAATTACAAAGTAAAATCAAGAAATGAGAGTCTTAAGTTTGTTCATGATTTAAGAATGAGTATAAAAAGTTAGTGCTATTATGTGCTGATTTTCTCATGCTCTAAAGGAGAACAGGTGCAACAGCAACCAAAAAATCTTGACTTTGGATTAACCCTTTACCACACAATGACGCCTTTTAACACCCTTGAAGAAGAGGCCTTTTGAAAACATTGTGGGAAAAGGAGAAAATGCTGGTAACCAGCATTTTCTCCTTTTCCCACAAAGTTTTCTACCCTATCAAAGAAAAGTTGTGTCATTTGAGCCACTGTGAAATTGTCTTCTGCAAATGCTTTCAATTTGGATAGGTCTTAAATTTTGCCATGTGGTAAAGGGTTAAGCAACTCTTCTCTTCACAGAGAAAATACTTAGCTACCATAGTATATCTGTGAGCACAGAGCACAACTCATTACATTACTCTAGTTCTGACAGTGGAAAAAATGCTTTCTGATCTCTGTGAGCAAAATTCATAACAATATGCTAGTTCTGAGAGTAGAAAACATGCATTCTGATCTTGATTTACAATTGGGTTTTTTTTTATCTTTTTCTGAGAACGGTTCATTTTGTGTGCCTGGCAATCTGAGAATAAATCGGTAGACTGACAAAGAAATGAAAATGGGGAGAAGGACCCCATATATCTAAAAATAAAGGCTTTTCTCCCACTATGCCCACATAATATTGGACATCTTTCGACTCAATACCTGAGTTATCTAACAGTGTAGATCCAAGATCAGACTGCAAGTTCTGCCCATTGAAGGGTAAGGTAACTTAAAAGTGACTTGAATTTTTTCAGGGTCATTGAGAACAAAAACACATCGATCAAGCATTGTTTGATTTCTGTCAGGGATTTGCTTGGATCAAACAGTGGCTGCACTATATTTTTTGTGAAAAAAAGGCAGTCTGGTCATTGGAGGGTTGCTGCTCAGAGCCTATTAGATTTGCAACCTACTTGATTCCAGCCAAAGGCGTCCAGTGCCCACTTTATTTGTGATCACATGGCTGTTTAGGTAGGATTACAAAAGTCGCCAATGTCAACTATTCTGTCATCAGGTTTCTTGAAAATTGGATGGTGCCTGTTTCATTTGTTACCTTGGCAAAAGCTGTATTGGGTTATATATTGCATGTAGTCAGGTTTTCAGAATGGGTCTGCCTTCAATGTGTCAACATGTATCTATACGAAGCAGTGGGTTGATATGGAAAAGGTTCTGAAGTAAACCAAGAAAAGGGATCCATTTGTTGTGCTGATGTCAGTTGTTGGTGTTTAGGGTAAACATATCAGAGCAGTAAAGCTGTAGTATGTAAAACAGATGTTGAGAGTTAACTCTTTACTGCACAAGAAATGTTTTAGACTCGTCTGTATTTGAAGCATTTTACAGATGACATTAAATTTGGCTCAGAAGATGGGAACTGCACATACATGGAGGGGTAGAGTGGGAAAAGGAGAAAATGCTGGTTACCAGCATTTTTCTCCTTTACCTATGATTTTTAAAACTCTGTACTTTATTTAGGGTTTGAAAAATACAAGTTCATCTGGAAAAGGGTGAAGTGTGGGGCCAGATGGTTGCTGGGAAATTCCTGGAATGTGGTAACATGTCTATAGTGCCTAGGAAGCTATTTATCATTTAGTAGTATACTGTTCATAAAATATGGAAGGATTTTGAGAGCATAGCATGAATTACATTTTCTTTTCATATGCAGCCCATACACTCATGTTTTTTTCATAACTCTTTGCCAAGCTTGTTAACAGCATGCTTGGCCAAGGGTCTTGAGATTTGATACCTGAGCTCTATGCATGGATTTGATGGTCATTGTGCATGGGTTCATTTCTTTTTCTCTACTTGACAATGACTTGCCTATGTTGATGTGGGAAAGGAGCCAGTAGCTTTTTGAGAAAAACAGGGATGTGACATGTGCATAGAAGAAACATAAGGAAATGAAGATCAAGAAACAGTAAGACTACCCACAACATTATTGTTGCTCCTTTTTCCTATACAATGAATTCAGTATTGCAGAAGTGCCATCATACGTTAATCTTTTATTTACCCATTACCTCACAACCCTCAGTTTTACTGACTGTGAGAAAGAAGCCTTTTGGTAACCAGCATTTTCTCCTTTTCCCACAATGTTTAACTTTATCAAAGACAAATTCAGTCATTTAGCCACATTTAAATTGTCTTCTTTTCTGTTGTGTAGTCAAGAGTAAGAGTTATACAGCTTGAGCTATCTGGTAATTATGTCTCAAAATAGGTTCACTATTTGCCAAGTAACAAAATTTTGGAATCGAAATTGAAAAGCATATGTAAAAACCAAAGTGAAAGTACCACAAAATGTTATATATGTCTTTGAAAGGGAAGACAATATTTTTGGAAAAGGAGAAACTGCAGGTCACCAGTATTTTCTCCTTTACCCACAATGCTTTCAAAAGCCTTCAAGGTTGTTAGGTAAAGGATTTGGTAAAGAGGTGATATATGTTAGTTACACGTTTACAGGTTGCCTGCAGAACTGGAATGCATGTGATAGCTTTGACCTAATGATGACCCAACTGTATTTTTTCCAAAATACTGTTACATGTATGATGGGTGTTTATAAGTTCAGGTGAGCTGAGGGTACTAAAACAGTCGTATGCTAAAATCTGTGTTGTGAATACTTGTTAGAATTAATTAATGAAGAAAATTATTTTAAGCACCTACAATATTAGGTTTCAGCTAAGAATAAAGATGACATTACTGATTTGAACCCAATTATATTTCCAGGGTTTCCCTGGACTTTCTCAGATGCCAGAGTCATTTGACCCCCTTCAAATGAATAATAGAAGGTACAGAATATATAAATTTTGGGCGTCATTTAGAAAATTTGAGGGTCAAAATTCAAAGAAACTGGGGGTCAAGGAAGACCCTGATTTCCCATTTCTGTTTCCTTGGATGTGCAACTTGTGTTAAATATCCAGTTCTGGGGTCATTTTAGTTGATGATGAAATCCAACGTTGGTAGGGGAAACCCATGGTGAAGCTGCTCATAATTATTGTTTAATGAGATAGTTCAAATCAGTACTCACAACATAGCTTCAGGTATAGGTCTAGGTAGTGAATAGAAATATTGTAGCCTTTTCAATTCTTAAATACTGCCCCTATGTGGTTGGTTGGTTGTACTGGGGTTTAACGCCACTTTAACAGCTAAGGTCATATCATGGCGGTCGGTGACGCACATGTGTTTCCTGGCTTTCTCACACCAGTACTAACACAACTCTCTTTCCAAAGCCACCGACTACTTTTTTCACATGCTTCAGCAGAGGTGAGAGGCGAAAATACGCCGGAAAGAAAGTTCACCTCAACCGGGTATCGAACTCACGACCACCAGGTCATGAGTCCGACACGCTCACCACTGAGCCACCCGGGCGGGCGCCCCTATGTGGAGCCCTGCAAATTACAATGTATTATTTTATTGCAGCTTGGTCAAAAGTACCACTGAGTTATTAACCCATAGGCTGCTAAGCGTGACTAGCTGACCTTTTGCAGACAGTTTAGATCAAGATCAGACTGCACAGAAGGTGCAGTCTGATCTTTATCTACACTGTCCGATAACGAGATATTTCTTCCTCAAGTATAACTTTGAAATAACAACATTTTTATTTTTTACTATTGACTTGAAAGTATCATTTACCTTGTTCAGCAGGATAAGGGTTAACTCTTTACCAAAGGACAAAGTTTAAGACTAGTCCAAATTGAGAGCATTTTGCAGATGACAAAAAAAGTGTGACTCAAAAATTAAAATTTGTCTTAGAAAGGGTAGAAAACATTGTGGGAAAAGGAGAAAATGCTGGTTACCAGCATTTTCTCCTTTTCCCACAATGTTTTCAAAAGGCTTCTTTCTTAGGGTTGTTAAAAGTTGGGATTGTGTGGTAAAGAGTTAATGAGCAAAAAAATGCTTTTGTTTTACTCAGGTATTTTTTGACAGATGTGTGAAAATTCTGTGGTATGTTCCATTTCCACGGTTGCCTTCTCATTTACATCTCCTTTATCAAATTGGCCCGAGTTTAAATAACCCTTAGAATGAGAGCTTTTGAAAACATTGTGGAAAAGGGAGAAAATGCTGGTAACAAGCATTTTCTCCTTTACCACAATGTTGTCTACTCTTTTGAAAACAATTTAGGTTGAGTGAGCTATGTTTGATTTGCATTCTGCAAAATGCTTTCAAATCGGACGACTAATATTTAGTTGTCTGCAAGTGCTTTTGAATTTAATAAGTCTAAAATATTGTTGTCAGTGCCTGGTTTCATGAAAAAACTTTTGTTTCTTATTTTACTTAAATCCATTTATGGATTCATTTTCTGACTTGAGTTAAGTTTATTATTTTAGGCTTACATTTCATTTACATCAACAGGCATAAGTAACGTTTTCAAATCCTGAGATGACATTATGTTTCAGACTCCACTCAGCAAAATAAATTTTCTGAGTTGAGTCAAACTCATTTAATAGACTTAAGTCCATTATTTTACTGAGTTGAGTTTTTTTTTTTTGAGTTTAAACCTATTTATTTTACATCAATTGAGAAACAAGTTCCTACAACTTATACCAAACTCTCTCAATTCTGCTTCCCGGGAACCACACCAGTACTTGTGCGGAATGTGTGGGCTGATGAAAAATCCCAAAGTTTACACCCGCTCCCAGATATCGAACTTGGGACCTTATTGTTATGAGGCTGAAGCTCTACCTCACAACCATGGACACCACATTGAGTTGAGTCTGAAACTTCGGGTCATGTCAGGTTTTGAGAATGCTACTTATGCCTGTTGATGCTGGTGAAATGTGTCTCAAATCACATACTCAACATAAGTCAGAAACTGAGCCTGTTAGTGGATTTGAGCAAAATAAGATATTTGAGTTTTTCTGTGAAACCTGGCCTTGGTAAAGAGTCAATTCTTTACCAAACCATCCTGTAATCTTTATTACCAGGAGGAAGAAGGCTTTTAACTCATTACCAAACGACAAAATTTTAGGTTTGTCCAAATCGAAAGCATTTGCAGACGACAAAATAAAAGTGACTGAAAATTTGAAATTTGTTTTGTGAAGGGTAGAAAACATTGTGGGAAAAGGAGAAAAGGCTGGTTACCAGCATTTTCTCCTTTTCCCACAATGTTTTCTAAAGGCTTCTTTCTCAGCGTCGTCAAAAGTAGGGATTGTGTGGTAATGGGTTAAAGACATTATGGGGCAAGGATAAAGTGCTGGTTATTCATACTGTTTTTTTTTTACACTTTCAAGGAAAAGGTCCACCATTTTAGCCACAGTCATGTAGCTTATTGTCTGCAAATGCTTTCAAAATTCAGGTGTGAAAATACAAATTCAGATGTGTACAGTGTTAACATTCTGCAACCTACAGATGACATTTTCTGTTGTCTGGTAAAGAGTTACATGTAACTGATAGTGTGCCAGTGCTGTAAAGGTAACAGACCTTTGCAAAACCTGGAATGCTCTTGTAATGATCAGGCTTTTAGGAATTTGGTGTGAGTAGCACATAATGAGGTTTGGAAAATGTTCCCATCCATCCGAACCAAGCTCTATAGTACACCGAGGTACAAAATATAGGGAGAAGTTTTAAAGAACATCCATCATTCTTCACTGTAAACCTTCACTTGAAATTTCTCTTCAGGACAATGTGAAAGTTTTTGGTAAACCATAATTTGGTCAAAGCACTAGCACCCTACATTTTATGACTTGTACTTTTTTGCCCCGAAGAGTGTTTGTCTTTACTCTTGTAGATAGAGTGCTTGTCATAAAAGTTCTACCATAGGAAAGCAGTGGACTTAGTGCCCTTGCTACCAGAACATTTACTGAAATGCTACATTAAAATTATTATGAACCAAATGATTGAAACATCTGTTTAAAGTCTGACTAAGGAAAATCATGATTGATTGATTGAATGTAATACATACTATGTTTGGTGTTTAAAATTATTACGAACCAAATGATTGAAACTTCTGTTTAAAGTCTGACTAAGGAAAATCATGATTGATTGATTGATTGAATGTAAAACATACTATGTTTGGTGTTTAACACCATTTTTAACATTGTTTTAGTTATTTTGCAGTGGCCAGTGCACCTATACATGCTTTCCTGGATTATCTTTAACCAGTATTTCGCACAAAATTCTTTCCAAGCCACTGGCTGCTTTCCCACATACACATTGTCAAAACAATGGTCAGCGGTGAGAGAGGAATGAATCCTGATGCAATGACTACCATCAGTCCTTTGAAAGAAATCGGCCGAGCAACGGATCAAACCAGCGAGGTCCTGTTCTCAAGTCCTGTACGCTACTGACTGAGCTACCAAGGCGCAGCAGGAAAATCATGAACTGTTGGCCAAAATGTGGTACTTGTGGGGTTGTGGGAGGAGTGAGGTTGTTTTAGACCAGAGCTTTCAACATTTTTGCACTCAAATGGGAAGGCCTGTGCCTTGCCTAAGTTTTAGTACTCTGTCAACCAGATTTCCTGGATTTTACATTTCCTACTAAATTGAGGATCACCTTGTCCCCCTAGTTTAAAAAAAAAATGGATGGGTCATTTTGCATAGTGGTTTTGCAGTTTTAGAGACTCAGTAGTATGCCACCATAGTTATAAATTCTTGGCTACAAGAATTTATTATGAGCAGCACTGTGGGAGATGGACATTCAGTGTGTCATTGTAACACAGTAAACCAAGCAAATTGTTGCATTATATAAGTCTGGCTAAATTATGAGGTAGAATGGTCTTTTAACATTTCTCATCACAAAAAGTTTTGACCTAGGTCAGCCTGTGTGGACTGAGCAGGCTGACAGAAGTTATTGCTTTTTGCAGATCTGCATTATGCAACCATGTTACAGCGTGTGAATCATTTTTTTTTCAAAGTACAGGTACATCACTTGATGATAGTTGACATTGAAGCACTCATATCTCTATGTCTCACATTTAAAGAAAAACTTGATTGTATTTGAATAAGATATTTGGCTTGCATGATATTTTGTATGCGTCAGACCAGGGTTTTCCCTCAGCTTTAAAAATTGGGGGTCATTGTGACCCCTTGCCTCATTAGTTGAGGGTCATTTCTTTAACTTAGGGGGTCAAAATAACTGGGTCTCTTCCGTCATCAAGCGCGGATTACAATGCATTTCACCTTTAAACTCAAAGAAAGTAAAGGCTGTCAGTTATTTCTGACGGAAAGCTCGATTTCAATTTTTGACAGATGATACATTCTCGTCCGAATCGCTGTTTGATGTGGCTTAATTGGCAGCTATAGGAAGCAGATGATGAAACAGAATGCTATAGTTCACTTTGTCGTGACATAGTTTTCCGCGAACAGAACAGACTAGTAATTTGTGCTTTTATCAACTGGAAGTAGCATAAAATAAGCCGTGAAATACAGAGAACCCAACCTGTACTTTGACTGGGCCCGTATTTACGACACATGTCCAATGTACTTTACGGCAATAATGTGTAAACCAGTCTTATTCTATAAATAAATTAACGGAAAACCACTTTTATCTGAAATAAACCCTGTAGTTAAAACAAGAACAGTGTTCGTCTGATACTGAAGCAAGAACAGACTTTGGATTTATGATGCTTTATTCAATTTCCTAGATGATTTAGATTTTCGAAAGTTGCGTCACTGATGACGCACTGTCATCTATTTTGGGGGTCATTTGAGTTAAAATCGCGTCAATGACGCAGGATTTGTGCGTCATGGAAAACCCTGCTCAGACTACCAGAGTCAACAGTCTATCATTACTTGCTTAACTTTTGCTTCTCTGTTTCTATATTCCACACATATTCACCAACTGTTCTTCAGACCATTCTTAGTCTTATTCTCAAGAATTTCCGAATTTAAAAGTAACACAACTGCTGATTGGCAAAACCATTTAGTTACTTTCAAATTTAGAAAATCTCAGATATAATGACTAAGAATGTTCTTAAGAATGATTGGTGAATACATACCCTGAAGGAAATATGATGGAAATGTTTTATGACTGAAAGTCCAACATGTAACAGGCAAACACTCCATACTAAAATGAGATACAATTCTGTCTACTTAAAATTTCAAGCTTTAGTTAGTTTTCACATGTTCATCAACATACAACCATGTTTCATTATCCAAAACAAGAAAATGCAAGAAAAAAGATTTTTGAGGGTGAAATAACACTTTTTATCCTTAAGATGAAGCCATTCCTGTCCTAGAAATAGAGTGTGTCTTTCTTTGCGAGTACCTGTATTTGTCATGTGATCAAACAAGGATCATAGGCACTTGTCACATGCTCCTGTTGGTATAATAATTCATTATCTTACCAATAATTTTTTTCTCATTACAGTAAAACCTCGATAATTCAAAGTCCCAAGGGGACAAGCAAAATATTCGAATTATTGCGGTTTTCGAATTATGTCCGTGAAAAAATGAATTCCGTTCAAGATCGGCAAGTAAAGTTAACATGTACTAAACTCCCCTCCCCCCAGCAATAAATCCGAGTTTTCGTTCCCTTTTTTCATAATATTCAAAGAATATCATATCAAATGCGTTATTTTCTCTAAATGCAGCGAATCTGACCATATGAGTTCTTGGAAATAAGTCACGTTAGAATTCCTTTCATCCTGTGAGGTTTTGGAAATGTCGGTACTCTAGTTTTTCTTTCAAATTCGTAAAATTTGCTGTTGTATTCGCCCCCATTAACTGTCATTCCACGGGAAAGAAAGTGCATTATTATTTTTTGACCTAAGAAAATAGCAGAAGGTAGGATATAATATGGTATCAAAAATATTTAAGCCTACACGTATATGGATTTAAGTTCCTTGGATACCAATGTTTCAATGAAATATCTTTGAATATCGCGATTTGAAAAGGGTTGAAAACGATCGAAGAATGAAGGCGGGGACACCCGATGCGAAAAATAGATGGACTCGAAAAATGATAAAGAATGAGACATCCTCCAATCACAAACGCTTCAAACTGTCTTTTTAGCGTCAAAATTGACTTTGACCATGTGATGTACGCACACACATAAAAAAATGAAGTCGGGGATAAAATCAGTTGTCTAATCAGGAATGAAATACTTGAGTGATTTTATAGAATGAAATATCAAACAACATAATCGAAGGAAGGGGTGGTAGAAGCAAACATGTCAAACTTAACATAATTAACCTCTTATTATCAAATCAAGGTCAACTCCTTTTCAAAATCGTATTGTAGTATGAATCTCCGGTAGTAATTGTCATAGAATGTAAAACTTACACTACACTGTGGACGGGCCGATGCCGAAAATTCCTTTGCTTAGAAATGTGTGAAAACAATTAATTGAGAGGTGAGAAAATAAAGTGTTCGAATTAACAACCAATTTAAAGAGGTAAATTGATGACAGGGACCAGCATTTGTGTTCGAATTTTCAGATTATCGAGACTCGAAATTACCGATCTATTTTTGGTTCTATATAGTGGAGTTTTTGCTGGGACTATGGAAATTCCTCGAAAAATACGGGGTCCTCAAATGTTCGAGATTGGAAATATCGAGATTTTACTGTATTTTCTTTTTATCTTAAAAGTTTTGTTTGGCCTATTTCATAAGCTTGATTAGCTAGAATGACTGGCTGAAATATTAACTGTCCAGGAAATAAGTTGATTCCTGCATAGGTAATGAAACAAACACTTGTCCTACCAATGTATATGTGTACTCATATTCATCGTCTATTTTTACCTTATCAGACCCATAAACTTCCCCCAATTCAGTAAAAATCTGCATTACCGAATGACCGAGTTTTGTGCGAACTTTTATATAAGCTGTAATTTCTTCAATATTCTTAATCTGTTTCCCAACCATTTTTACAACAGTGTTCAACGACTAGCTCTATTGAAATGACTATAAGTTAAAAACTATGTGGAGCTGAAGGCTCGTGTTTATACCGTTGGAAAGGTATTGAATAGAGCTATTCAAGCATATCATCATCCACGAAATCGTGCAAAGCGTTATCACGCTGTGGTACAATACACATTACATATCGAACAGCCCTCGTATGTGGTTCTAAACCAATAGTCAGGACAGGGCTGATTGCGCGATTCACGCTAAAATTGTCTAGGTCACCCCAATATTGCTACATAATGCGCAACAAAGGAGGAAAGAGAAGAAGAAAAGAGATGCAAAAAATATATATAACATTTTTAAATTTGAAGGAAAATGTACACAATTTTCATGGCAGGGAGGTAACCAATGACACTTCTGGGAAACCAGATTCTCCGAGTTCTTCTGTTTTTGGATCGCTTGCATTCAAATTCTGCTGAACGTGGAAAAATCCTATTTTTCTCCACATTCAAGCATTATGAAAATATACAGTTGGGATATTCAGGTTGTATAATCATTATCTTTTGACACTACTCACAATCTAACCTGGAAAAATCCACGATCATTTATTTCACTTAATAATTTCGGTAAAATATATCAGGACTTTGTATGCGAATCGATCACAGATTGTAAACGAATAGCAGACTCCTTTTCCTCTTGATTGAGTTTTTGGATTTTATGTACGCATGAAATGACAAAGATCAGGAAATGCTGATTTCTTACCGGTGTTCTTTTGATAGTATATAATGTATAGTGTATATCACATACATGTATAATGATGTACACCAACATAATGTATAGCAAGACAGTAAATTTTCCCCAAATATGGCCTTTGTCGTGCGTTTTTTCCCCTTTTTTCCCCTTTTTTCCCAAACCTTAAAAAAAGCCCTGATATGGTATAAGATTAGTGCGAAAAGGAAAAAAAAGCTGGTTTCCAGTATTTTTCTGCTTTTACCAAATATTTTAGAAACTGTCAACCTTGGGTCTTGAAAACGTGGGATTGGTAATGACATAATTATTTGGTTAACACTATTTGATTTTGTGATGTGAAGCTCAAGATCAGACTGAACAGATATGCAGTCTAACCTTTGACCTTTACTGTGTGATAAGATGTGAGATTTGTAGGTCTAAAAAGCCGAAAAGTCTATACTGGGTGACAATATTTTGAAAGGCCAGCATTTTCTGCTTTTCTCACACTGTCTTCTAAGCTATCTTACCCAAGGTTATTAAAGCATGGGATTGTCTGGTGAAGGGTTAAACCAGGAAAAAGGAACGAAAGAGTCACTGTGGATCAAGATCAGACTGCATATACTCTCGAGCTGGTCATGGTCCATGATTGCTATGCTAAATACATTCAACAGTTACATACAGCATGATCAGGGTTAACGGGTTGATAATATCTGAAAACATACAGAAAGCAGAGAATGTAATAATTGTACACAATAATCTACATGGGCTGGTTGGATTTTCCCTGGTCTGACCTTTAGTATTTTACCCCTTACTCTTTAACTCTTCACCACACAATCCCTACTTTTAACGACCCTAAGGAAGGAGACTTTTGGAAACATTTTGGGAAAAGGAGAAGAAGCTGGTAACCAGCATTTTCTCTTTTTCCCAAACTGTTTTCTACCCTTTCAGTGACAAATCTTATCCTCTGAACCATGTTTAGTTTCTCCTATAAAAATGCATATATTAAAGATGATTCAAAAATTTTGTTGTGTGGTAAAGGGTTAACAAACAAAAGAATTTTGGAGTAGTCAGAATCTAAAGCATTTGCAGAGAAGGAAATTTAGATATGGTGAAAATTGTCTTTGAAAGGGTAGAACGCATTTTGGGAGAAGAATAAAATGCTGGTTACCAGCATTTTTTCCTTTTCCCATAATAATTTCAAAAGCATTCTCCACGTTAAAATTTGGAACTGTGTGGTAAAGGGTTAAAGCGCCTTCCACTGCTGAAGTTGCCTTTGCAGCCAGTGTTGTTCAAGATAGGCTTGCACAAAACATGCAGTCAGATCTTTGACCTACACTGTCTGCACTACAATGCTGAGACATTGTGGACAAGGGCAACCTGTAAATTGCTCATATTAGGATCTAAATACCAAACTGATATGCCTGTTTGGTTTAGTCAGTGCTCTAAGGGTTACTTTTCTCCCTGTGGATGACTAATTCCAAGGATATTACCATGTTTTATTGAGCTCTATTTATAGAACCAGCCTGTCTGCCGATGGTTATTGGAAAAATCTATTTGATAGTATTGTGCTAGAAAAAGGTAGCCTGTTTTTGATGACATATTGTAACGTAAAACATTTAGAGTGGTTCTGTGGTTTTATTTCAGGATGTTGTTATGTGTTTGGTGTTTGACAGAGGGTTCCTAAGTGCTTGAGTGGAAAGTTTGGAGATTATAGACTGTACAATTTCCTTGGCTCTAGCTGGATTTATTGAGACCATTGAAGTGTAAGTAGAATTCTGGAATTTGAGTGCAGAGATGTTTAGATAACTGGTGGTATTTTTGTTTTTGAAACATTCATGTACATAAATCTGTGTAATAGGTATTTGATCATAGAAATGTCTGGATGAGAGATTTATGACATACCTGCAACATAGGTTTAAGCCACAAACCTTTGTATTGCTCTCTTCTGATTTAAGAAACACACCAGCATTCTCACCTTTAACCCACAATATTTTCTATCCTTTCAGAGACAATTTGCATCATTTGAGCCACATTAAATTTGCAAGTGCTTTCAATATTTATGAGCCAAAATTTTTGTGGTCTTTTACCCTTAAATAAACAATCCCAACTTTTAACAACCCTGAGAAATCAAAGCGTTGAGAACACTGAAGTGGTATTTGTCAAGGAAACCATTGCGTGGAATTAATAATTTGAAAAAAAAAGGAGAAATACTATTCAAATATTGGCTTTTCTGAAAGTCAACCTACTAAGCAAATAAATACTTTTTTTGTTGAAGGGAGAGTACTCATGACAAAGTAAGGATTATTTGTGTATTGGTGGTCTCCCTTCGATCATTAAGAGGAGTCAGGAGTAAAGTCCCTTGACAGTAGGATGCATGATGGATAGAGAGAGACACCATGTGAATATATCAAATAAAATTAAGTTTGTAACTGAAAACTATGATTTTGAAATATATTTGGCTGTTAACATTTAATTCCCAACATTACAATCAATTATTTCGATCTATAAATATTCATGGCCATTAAAATGGAGTAGCGCGCAATCATGGGATGAACAAGCCATGGGACAAACTGGTTTTGGAATGAAAAATCCCAGGACCAAGCGATCAGTAGACAAATTTTGTATATATCATTGCACCAATAGAAGGCTATGAGCGAATGAAGCTATTTTCAATCAAGAATTAGTATTTCCACGATCGATGCCCTCACCCAGTAAATTCAAACATGCCATTTCCAATTACAGATCTGAGTGCTACCGAAAAACTCATTTGTCTGAGAAAAATTGAGTTTAACTGGGTTTACTTCCTTCGGCTTTGCACAAAATACGATACATGGTCTTCAAAATTCAATATTGAAGTCATGGTGGTATTGTCTTCAACAAATACCACAAAAACCTTTTGAAAATACTTTGTTTCTTACAGTGTTTTAAACCCTATGATAGACAAATTTCATATTTTGATTAACATTTAATTAGTCGTCTGCAAATGCTTTCAGTTTGGACAAGTCTACAGTTTTGTAATTTGGTAACAAGTTAAAGAGGGAGTGTATTATTTGGTGTTATGTGGCCGCTTGGGTACATTGTAGAGATGGCTTGCTTAGCTATGGTAGATTTGTTGGAAATGACTCTTGTTTCCTTAGCCAAGACCAGTAGTTCATTCGGTAACATACAGGGCTTGGAAGCAAGTGGTTGCTGGTTTGATTTCCAGCATGGCCAAATTCTTTCCTAGGATTGATGGTTGGAATAGGATTCATTACTCACTAAGCGCAGAACATTTTTTTAAGGATATTTGTGTGAAAAACAAGCAAGTTGCTTTGGAAAAACAATGTGCTAAGCACTAGTAAAGGAAACTCCAGGACAGCATGTAAAGCTGCACTGGCTGCCGCAATACAGAAATACTTAAAACCACATTAAAACCACACCCCCCTTCCCAAATCGATGTGCAAAAACAGCCGCATATTATACTGACCCTGTTGTATGGGGTGAATGCGCAGGTAGACCATATGTGTATTTTGGGTTTCCAGAAATCGGGGATCATCTCAAGCTCCAGTTTATCATCTGAAATGTCCTTTTGCATGAAAGGTTAACAATTATTGTATTTCACTGTGAAATGTATACAACAAATCTTTGTTTCAAAATTTTACCTTTATTTTCTTCTTGTCTGCGGACAACTAGATTGAAAAAAGTCACTTGTCCCGACGCCGAATTTTCCCTGAGTCGGACAAGTTGGACATAGTATTTCCAAACCTCTGGCTTAGGTAATGAAATGTTTAATGATTTGTCCTTGGACATGTGTATCACTAAAGTTAATTGTACAGGGTGTCCGGAAAGTAAGGTAACACTTTCGTACATTTATATTTTGGCTTAAAATATATAATTCAGTCTTCATTACATTTAGTGCTTTTATAAAGATTTCAATTCAAAAGTGCTTTTTTTGTCATTGGCGTCATTTCAATAATTAATATATCAATAATTCAGTGTGACGGCCGATTTTGGTCTTTCCTTGCCGAGCACACACGATGAAAGTGTCAACCATTTTAGCGCACGTTCCATTATCAATCTTCTTGATTTCACTTTCAGTGTTCTTTAACATGTCTTTGCTGTCTGGGTTGGAGTTGTAGACCTTTTACTTCGCATAACCCCACAGAAAGAAGTCACACGGGTTGAAGTCAAGATAAAGTTACCCACATTGCAAAACACTTGTTTAATACAGGATAGTGCTACGGCACACAGATCTAAATCTGTGACAGACTTTTTATACGATACATTCGGTGATAAGATAATATCAAAACAATATCCGGAGATAAAAGATTGCTGAATATCGTGGCTTGCACACACACCTAACCTCAACCTGCGTGACTTCTTCCTTTGTAGTATTTTGAAGTCAAAGGTCTACGATCCCAACCCAGACAGTGCAGAAATGTTGTTAAAGAACATTATAAGTAAAATTAAAAAGATTGATATTGGAATGTGTCCTAAAGTGATTGACAATTTCATCGTGCGTATCCGTAAAAGAAAGACAATAAAAGGCCGTCAGATTGATATCGTCATTAATTACTAAAATGACACCAATGACAAAAAAAGGTACATCTGATTTGAAATCTGTATAAAAGTATGAAAATTAAATGAAATTACCACACAAAAAACTTGCATATTTTATTTACATATATGTTTATTTCTATCTCTTTATTTGATTTTTAAAGCCATGCTATAAATGAACAAAACTGTTACCTTACTTTCCGGACACCCTGTATTTTGCTGCAATACAGATTAAACCTATGAAACAGAAAGTCAGTTTAGTGCTGTTACTTTTCTACCAGAAAATTCACAATGGACTTGAGACAGTACAGTGGACAGTAAATGTCCAAATAGGAAAAGAAGCATTGTAAAGATCTCATTACTGAGACTACAGGTAGCTTGTGGTGGTGTAGCGAGTCTCAGAGTCTAAGGGAGAATAATGGCTTGGGGTATTATTTTGTTAACAGATAACAAAACTGACAAGCTGAAATTGAAAGCATTTGCAGACAACAAATTGAATATTGTTCATGGTAATACTTGTCTTGGGGAAAGTAGGAAATGCTGATACTAATATTTTCTCCTTTTTTCACAAAGGCCAGCCAGCTTATATCATGGCCCTGGGTCCATCGTGTGTCCGTGCGTTCATGCATCTGTCCGTCCATCCATGCATTAGTTGTTATTTCAAACAACTCTGAAAGTTCTGAAATCTTTACCAAACTTCACAGATATGATCCTGCCATTTAATTTCATTAAAAATTTGATTCCTGTAAAAATGTTGGTTGCGATTGCAACAAAACTGAAAAATATTGAAAATCTTCTTGGCCCAAACCACAAGGTCTAGGCCTACCAAATTTGGCATGTGGCTTCATCTTATGACCTCTTTTAAATTTTTTCAAAGTATAGTCCGGGGTCAAAATCAGCTGGCCTCTGGATCACAAGTTTTACATAGGCTTATATGTGGTGAAAACTTTAAGTCTTCTGGTTCTAAAACCATATGGCATAGGGCTACCCAAATTGGCATGTAACTTCATCTAATAGACCTCTACATAGGTTCTTCAAAGTATAACCCTGGGGCCAAAATAGGCCATGCCCTTGGGGTCACAAGTTTTACATGGGCTTACATGTTTATAGTGAAAATATTCTGGTTCTAAACCATATGGCCAAGGGCTACTATATTTGGCATTTAGCTTCACCAAACAGACCTGTACTAAAATTCAACAAATCATAGCCTTGGGGCCAAAATTGGCCTTGTTGGGGGGGGGGGGGGTTCACAAGTTTTAAATGGTCTTACATGTATATAGTGAAAACTTAAAAAAATCTTCTTGTTCCTTACCCTTAGGCCTAGGGCTACCAAATTTGGAACATACCTTAATCTAGTGGATCACTTATGAATTTGTTCAAAATTTAGCCCTTGAATCAAAATAAGGATTCATGTTTTACAGGGATTTTATAATGAGGAAACCTTGAAAATCTTTTTGTTTATAACCATACAGCCTCGACCTGTATTATTTGGTATGTGGCTGTATCTCGTGGACCTCTTCCAAGATTCAAGGAATTTTAGCTTTGTGGTCAAAAATGGCCTTGACATTTGGTTTCACATGTATGTGCTTTTACAGAGAAAACTTTATTATAAGTCTTCCTGTTTGAAACCATTTGGCCTGGAATTGTAAATGGTAAGCAGCACTTTTTTAGTTTTGTACAAAGTTTTCTACTCTAATACAAATCATTTGAGCCACATTGAAATTGTCCTCTGAAAATGCTTTCATTATAGAGGAGCCTAAAATTTTGTCCTCTGGTAAGAAGTTGATTCACCGAGACATTTCTTAAATCCTGGGAATAGCATGTATTATGCGTAGTGCATTCTGCATAGATATGCAAATAACTGCAAGTAACAGGTAGAGATTCTGGAAATGAAAAAAAAAGCTTCGTAAAGATAAACATGAATGAAGTTAATGGGAAAAAGAGCGAGCTGGGAAGTGTGATATTGGCTTGATTTCAATACAATTTGTTATCATAAGAAGATTTATTAACTTATCATCCCATCACAGGGATTCTACAGTGGAACTCCTTTTTGTTAATAAAGCTGATATAACACATTACCACAAGTAGACGATGGTGTAGGGACAGTTTTGGCCTCTAACACCAGTGGTAAGGGATTGGAATCCAATGATGTGTGGGGTCAACCTTTGAAACTACCCACCATCATTGAATGAGTGCTGGTTAAGGTTTCTATGAAGTAATAATTGAGAGTGACTGCTGATAAGTTGTAAGAACTTGTTTGCAATCAACGGAAGACAGTAAGATTTTAGTGTTGAAAAAGGTGACTTAAGTCTTGTTGTACATTTCCTTTTGATAACATTGTGGCAAAACAAGACGAGATCTCTCTATTTTTGTCAAAATGCTTTCGTAATGTATTCCTGTATTAAACCTTATTACATTTTTGGTTATTTTCAATCAATGAATATTTGTTTAACTCTCTACCAAACATGAAAATTAAGATTTGTCAAAATCCACAGCATTAAATTTTTCAATAAACTAAATGTAGCTCAGATGCTTGTATTGGTCCATGGTTGCCAGCATTTTCTTCTTTTCCCAAATTATTTTCAAAAGCTCTATCTTTCAAAATCATTAACACTTGGGACTGTGTGGTAAAAGATTAGATTTTATCTTGAATTATTCTAAAGTCTATTTTTAGCTCATCTGAGCACAAAGTGCTCATGGTGAGCTATTGTGATCGTGCTGTGTCCGTCGTCCGTCATTCATCGTGCGTCGTCTGTCATCAACTTTTTACCTTGTGTACGCTCTAGAGGCCACATTTTCAGTCCGTTACTCATGAAACTTGCTCAGAGTGTTTGCCTCGATGATATCTCGGACGAGTTTGAAAATGGGTCATGCTGGGTCAAAAACTAGGTCACTAGGTCAAATCTTAGAAAAACCTTGTGTATGCTTTAGAGGCAACATTTTCTGTCCAACACTCCTGGAAGTTGGTCAGAATGTTTGCATTGATGATATCTCGGACGAGTTTGAAAATGGGTCATGTCGGGTAAAAACTAGGTCACTAGGTCAAATATTAGAAAAACCTTGTGTACGCTCTAGAGGCCACATTTTCAGTCTGATACTTGTGAAACTAGGTCAGAATGTTTGTCTTGATGATATCTCGCACGAGTTCTATAATGGGTCGTGTCGGGTCAAAAACTAGGTCACTAGGTCAAATCTTAGAAAAACCTTGTGTACGCTCTAGAGGCCACATTTTCAGTCCAAAACTCCTGAAAGTTGGGCAGAATGTTTGTCTCGATAATATCTCGGACAAGTTCGAAAATACCGGTAGGTCATGTGGGGTCAAAAACTAGGTCATTAGGTCAAATCTTAGAAAAACCTTGTGTACGCTCTAGAGGCCACATTTACAATCCAAAACTCCTGAAACTTGGTCAGAATGTTTGTCTTGATGATATCTCGAACAAGTTTGAAAATGGGTCGTGTTGGGTCAAAAACTAGGTCACTAGGTCAAATCTTAGAAAAACCGTGTGTACGCTCTAGAGGCCACATTTTCAGTCCAAAACTCCTGAAAATTGGTCAGAATGTTTGTCTTGATGATATCTCAGATGAGTTCGATAATGGGTCATGTCGGGTCAAAAACTAGGTCACTAGGTCAAATCTTAGAAAAACCTTGTGTACGCTCTGGAGGACACATTTTGAGTCCAATACTCCTGAAACTTGGTCAGAATGTTTGTCTTGATGATACCTTGGATGAGTTTGAAAATGGGTCATGTCGGGTCAAAAACTAGGTCACTGGGTCAAAAATTAGAAAAACCTTGTGTACGCTCTAGAGACCAAATTTTTTCAGTCTGATACTCTTGAAACTTGGTCAGAATGTTTGTTTTGGTGATATCTCAATAGAGTTTGATAATGGGTAATGTCGGGTCAAAAACTAGGTCACTTGGTCATATCTTAGAAAAACCTTGTGTACGCTCTAGAGGCCACATTTTCAGTCCAAAACTCTTGAAAGTTGGTCAGAATGTTTGTCTTGATAATATCTTGGAAGAGTTCGAAAGTGGGTAATGTTGGATTAAAAACTAGGTCACTAGGTCAAATCTTCGAAAACCTTGTGTACTTTCTAGAGGCCTCATTTTTAATGCAATACTCATGAAACTTGGTCAGAATGTTGGTCTTGCACCAGTTTGCAAGTGGGTCAATAACTCATGAAAATCTTGGTAGAATGTTTGTCAAAAGAGATTGAAAATGGGTCATGTTTGGTCAAAAGACTCATGTGAAAATGGGTCATGTTTGGTCAAAAGACTCAGGTGAGCGACTTCAGGGCCATCATGGTCCTCTTATTGATTTTACACTATAGAGAGGCAACTACTAACTACAGATGTAAAGGAAATAGAGTGGTTTTCCACTTAGAATTGATAATTAAGAGAAAACAAAACTGAAAAGTGTAGGTTAGTTAGGTTGATGTAATTGTCTTAAATTTCATATCAAATTCCGTGTGATGCCATCAGAACAGACATATAGGATCTGACATGAGTTTGCATTTGAAATAAAATTTTAAAAAATGAGTCTAGAAAAATTGACTGAGGGAGCCCTAGGTAAAGCAATGTTTTGGAAATAGGGCTTACAATTACAGAGCATTGATAAAATATGAAACTATTTGCTTATGTCAAACATGTGTAAGATATGAAAATTCGTAATGGCTGTATAACACTGAAAACAAGAGAAGTTGAATGATAAAAAGCTGTTTGCCATGACTGGTGGCATACCATATAGTGTTCATGATAATTATTACATTGGTGCTAAAATGCAAGCTTTAACTCTCTATCGAACAAAAAGATTTTAGATTTGTATAGATTGAGAATGCCTTCCTTTTTCAGGGTTGTTTAACTCTTTACCACACGACAAAATTTTGGACTTGTCCAAATTTTCGAAAGCATTTACAGACAAAAAAATAAATGTTACTGAAAAATTGAAATTCATATTTGAAAGGTTAGAAAACATTGTGGGAAAAGGAGAAAATGCTGGTTACCAGCATTTTCTCCTTTTCCCACATTGTTTTCAAAAGGCTTCTTTCTCAGGGTCGTTAAAAGTCGGGATTGTGTGGCAAAGGGTTAAACTGATGATTGAGTGGTAAATGGGTAACTTTTTACCAAGCAATTTTACCCTTGCCTCCTTAAAATATAAAGGGGGCAAATTGGCTCCTTTATTTGGGGTTCTGGGATGGATACTAAGTTATGTGTTATAATTATCAGGGTTTGTCCTAATTTTATTGGCCCGCCCGGGTGGCTCAGTGGTGAGCGTGTCGGACTCATGACCTGGTGGTTGTGAGTTCGATACCCGGTTGAGGTGAACTTTCTTTCCGGCATATTTTCGCCTCTCACCTCTGCTGAAGCATGTTAGAAAAGTAGTCGGTGGCTTTGGAAAGAAAGGTGTGTTAGTACTGGTGTGAGAAAGCCAGGAAACACATGTGCGTCACCGACCGCCATGATATGACCTTAGCTGTTAAAGTGGCGTTAAACCCCAATACAACCAACCAACCAACCTAATTTTATTGAATTTGACTCACAAAATTAATGTCCTAAGTGCCCTGTCTTAAATAAACTCTTTACTACTCAAAATTTATAATGATAATTTTTCACACCTCTTTGGTGCATATCTCTTTTATGGAAAATTAATGAGCTACTGCTTATGACATTCAATTTCTCTTGTCCAACAAGGTTTTTCATGCAATTCAGAAAGACATTTTTGTAACTGAAGAATATTCTTCTAGTTGACATTAAATACTATATTTGTTAGTACGTGTAAGCTAAGAGCTTGCATCACACATACTGCAATATCAAGGCTGCTTTGGCTTAGAGTACATCTAATTTATTAACCAGTGCAGATCAGCCAAAAGTGTTTTAAAATTATGACAGCCATGATAATTTTCAATGGTGGAAAATACACACACATTCTGAACTGTAAGTTTATCTTTCATGAATTTTATCACAAAAGGGTGTGTTTTGTAGATTAACAGAAACCTCTGAATTCATGATCTAATTTATTCATCACCCATTCATGACAACAGGAGGAGTTGTCTGAGAAAAAAAAGGATTGTTCATAAACAAGATAACCAAGTTATCTTGAATACTATATGCAAGTACATGTACTTTCATCATTTATCAAACAGATAACTAGTTCCTTTTGCAGTCAGAATAGATCAAGATCAGACTGCACAAAATGTGCAATCTGATCTTATGTTCTACACTGTCTGCTGTTTTGTGACATACTCCAGCCAAAATAGCCTGGGAAATTGCAATATTTGAGTTGGTTTTTTTTTGCTAAAAAAGCTTCATTTATGTTTATATGTCACTGTATGGGTTAAGCATTTATGTAAAACAACATATTAATTTTATAGTTAGAGCCAAAGTAGCTCTATTAAAGTGCACTATTTGGGCTTTGTAAATGATAGGCTGCAAGTTCAATTCTTGGCATCCCAGCTTTGCCTAAATTTGTGCTACATGTTGATGAAAATACGTTTGACAGGATTCATCATTTTGGTCTTATTTTTCAACTGAACATGCCTGTCAGATTTTTTTGGCACTGTAAGGGTTAAATTTGTTGTAGAAAAATCTCTTGTAGTATAACTAAGAATAATGATTGGTAGCTTGAAAATAACTGAAAAATATCACGTCAATTCAATGACTTAGATATTGTCATAATTATACTTTTTTTCATATCAAAAATTAATGCACCCTAGGTTCAAGGAAACAAGGTAATAAGCATGATCTTTGACCTTTGCATGGAAGCTGACCATAAATAAGTAAGCATTATTGATATATTACTGTACTGTCATGAATTTAAGCTCTAAATATGCTTAATACACACTTTTCCCTTTTTGTCTTGCAGAAAGATCACACTTTATATTGTGGCATAAAGGGTAACTGATCAGAATGTTACCAGCATTTTCAAAATTATTCAAATTTGTCCCTGGAATTTTTTAAAGCATTTATAACCAGCATTTTCTCCTGTTCCTACAATGTTTCCAATCTTTCAAAGAGAAATTTTAGCCAGATTTGATTGAAGTGTTGGCTGCATTTGCGTTTAGTAAGAAAGTCAGAAGTCAGAAACTTTGTTGTCTAGAGAAGCTTTTATATCACTTTCAGTACAGGAGAGTAGGAGAGTGCCAAAAATTGAGAGTGCCAACACTTAGGTCTGCAACAATATGCTTGACAGTGTGAGAGGTCATTCAGAGGTCACAATTAATCAGAACCAAGAATATTGGAGAATCAATCTTGTCCCTTCTAGCATTCCATTGAGATGGCCTGAAGATAGAGTGTGACCAAATGATATTTCTATTGATCGGAAAAAACTTGTTGTTGCTATTCCGGGAAGGTCTAGTGTTTCCATTTCTGGAGTGTAATATGGTGTTTCTGAGAAGGAATACCTGTTCTTGTCTTTCCAGAAAAGCAAGAATTATGGTATAGTTCCATCACATTGTTCCATGGATTTCAAAAGTCTATTTACATGTTCTCCTGTCTCTTTCCAATTTAGGAGTCCTACTTGGCACCATAGTTTGTAGATTGGTCTGGGTTTTGTCCCTGTGGGCCATTTTGTTTGAGTGCAGTTAGGTAAGGCAGCACAGTCATTGTAAACCCAAAAACATGTTTATAACTGAGCTGTTACTGTTATAGTCTTTTTATCCACTAGATAAGGGATGGTTGTATATCAATTCAGACCTGAAATATGTATAAAATTTCAAATCTGTGATAATGATAATTACGAATCTTAAGATGCACAAGAAAATATCTCTGTCTAGTTGTACTTTTTTAGATTTATGTCTGTGAAGATCCAAAATTAGATTACACTTTTTCTGCAGTCTGAACTTAGTCCATCTACAAAAGCGTCTGAAGTTGTGACCTATTATTGAGGTAAAGGGGCAAGGGCGACAAGTTGTTGATTGCAACTTAAAGTCCATAGTGATAATTTAGTGTTTTACAGATAGTATTTGACATTGACAAACAACATGGTGCAAAAAAAGAAAAGGTGACATTAACCCTTTCCCAAACGGCAAATTTTGGACCAGACCAAATTGAAAGCATTTTGCAGATGACAAATTAACAGTTGCTAAAAAGATGATTTTTCTATATAATAGGGTAGAAAACATTGTGGGAAAAGGAGAAAATGCTGGTTACCAGCATTTTCTCCTTTTCCCACAATGTTTTCAAAAGGCTTCTATTCCTGACCCGTAAAAACCAGGGATTGTTTGGGAAAGGGTTAAGTGTGTTTTGCAGTGACTTTACTGGTGCTTGTATTTGATTTGAGCAGTGTGGGAAAATTTGGTATCATGCCAGACCAAATGATGGAATTTGTCTTTTAAAGGGTAGAAAACATTGCGGGAAAAGGAGGAAATGCCTGTTACTAGTATATTCTCCTTTTCATACAATATTTTTATGGGTTAATAACTATGTAAACCTTTGCAAAAAGTCCGGGGGAAAAGGTTTGAATTCCTACTAGTCTATATTACAGGACTGTCCAGGTTTTGACCCCAAACAAGCTTGAGGGCTGTAATTCTACCCAGTTTATTTGGCTTTCTGCTATCAGGTATTTCATTCAGTTCTCTGTTGGGTACTTATCTCATGAGCTGGACCCACATATTCGTAAACTATAGTGGCATATTTCTGCCACGAGATACGAGATAGCTATCATGATAAGTTAAGAAAACTATCGCGATAAATCAGTTTCCTGAAAATTTTATCGAGATAGTGGAAAGTTTCCTGAAAAAAATATCACGATAAACTTTGTTATCTAACGCAAAATTTTCTCAATCGTGCACGAAGCCGACATACGACTTAAAATCATCGTGATAGTTCTGTTTCTCGATATCTATAAATAGAAAATTCACCATTTGGATGAACTCAGTAGTTTTTGACTTCACAAGATTGCAGCAAGTAAAAATTCGAATTATTAGCAGTTGTAGCTTAATTGGTTAATTTGACAAGACTCGAAATGAACAGAAGTCTGTAAAATCACAAAGACGACTCGAAATGCCTCCTACGAACAACTTTAAAGCCATTCAGGGAAAAGGAAATTCATAAGATTGTAGATGAAGATGTTCCGAAACCGTATCTAATTATAGATATCGTGAATGTCAGTTGTGGGCACGAAAGGAACAAGAAATATCTTTTAAAAAAGACAGACGGCGTAAGAGGCACTGGGATATGAATATTTAAATTCGTTTGTAGTATAGTACGAAGAAAAATGATGAAAACAGTTCTTAAAGTAGCCTCTTTTAAATTGTTTTGCATATGGTTAAAAGCAGAATTTTCAATAACATTTAAGAATGAGGAAGCTTTCGTAATGAGCGTTATTGAGCAATACATTAATTCTCATGTTTAACGTAAAATGAGAGTTGACATTCTGCCATGTTTCGGAATATATCGTTTATTCTGTTTTTTATTAATGAATCGTGTTTAAATAAAGGTCTGTTTAGACCATACGATGAAATCTTTAAAAAGAAAACAAAGTAGATTAGCATGTTTTTGTACAAAAATGAAGCACCTTTCAAACATCGACTATTTGTCGTTATCAGAAGGTGGGGTTTTATCACCCCTCTCAATGCTTGACCACACCCACCTACTTTTATTAAGAATAATTTAGTAGAAACCCAGTTTCTTCGCTAACAGCGCAATAAAATCGATTGTTCCCCCAGGTAGGCATAGTTATTCACGTTCCGAATTAAATCACCAAATTCAAGACATAACATCTTTTTTCATTGTGACAAGAAACGAAATCAGTTGTTTCACAACCCATTTTTGTGTAAGACAATAGAGCGGTAGCCTGCCGTCGCAATTCGTATTCGGTTTTACGGGTACCAAATCTCTTACACCAGCCAAAATAGAAAACTCGCCAATACTCATTGCTATTAGTTTAACCATATGATTTAGATTATGGATGTTTAGCTAGAGTTTAACATCCGCATGGCCAAAAAGTACATCTTTACACAGGTAAATGTGATCATTACGTGATTTTCTAGTCATGAACACTTTTATCCAATGTCGGTAAATTTCTGCTGTGACCTTTATTTTTTTGCATAGTTTACCTATATTTGGCCAATCACAAAATGTGTAACCATTCACTTCCTCCTACTACTGAAAGTAGGTCAAAAGTGAGATCATACAGCTATGCCGGAAAAAAAAAATCATGATCACAGTTAGAATTATCGCGATTTTTTTATCGTGAAAAATTTTTTTAACTAGATAATATTTCCAGGAAACTGTTTTATCACGATAGTTCTCATAAATTATCACAATAGCTATCTCATATCTCATGGCAGAAATACGCCACCATAGTAAACAGAAGAACAAAAGGCACTATTTAATTAATAATTTATCCATACGTAAAAATGGTATGGATTAGATTTGCCTGCATTTTGACTCCCAAGTGGTTTACCTTTGGCTATCTGTGGGCATTTATCCTTTTACCACACAAAAAAGATTAGACTGGTCCAAATTGAAAGCATTTTCTGCCTACGTATTAGATGTTTCTCAAATGATGGAATTGCTTTTGAAAGTTAGAAAACATTTTGCTGGCTACCGACATTTTCTCCTTTGCCCAAATTGTTTTCAAAAGCCTTTTACTCCAGCTGTCCTAAACTTTGGATTTTGTGGAGAAGGAATAAATATTTATCATACAAAAAAATTTTAGAATTGTCCAAAATTGAAAGCATTTTTAAACAACAAATTCAGTGTGACTCAAATGATGGAATTTGTTTTTCAAAGAATAGAAAACATTGTGTGAAAAGGAAAAATGGTGGTTACCAGCATTTTCTCCTTTTCCCACAATTTTTTCCACAAGTTTTTTTTTTCCAAGGGTCGTTTAAACTCTTGACTGTTTGGTAAAGGGTTAACCCTTTACCACACAAGCCCGAGTTTTAACGACCCTGAGAAATAACCTTTTGAAAAAATTGTTGGAAAAGGAGAAAATGCTGGTAACCAGCATTTTCTCCTTTTCCAACAGTGTTTTTCTTCCCTATCAAAGACAGAAATCAAAATTTGAATTTCATTAAAATTGTCGTCTGCAACTGCTTTCAATTTGGCACAGTCTAAAATTTTGTCGTGTGATAAAGAGTTAAGCAATATTTGATAAATCAGGTTTTCTGCAAATGCTTTGAATATGGACCAGTCAAAAGGTTTGTTGTAAGGTAAGTAAAGTAAAAACCAAGGAAGGTTTGTATCCTTGGTTTAGCAGTTAAACCAGGTATTGGATTAGAGATGGTACATCTGGTGTACTTTGATCCCAAGCAACTTAACCATTGCTTAGACTTTTCTTTGGCAAGAAACTTTGTTTAGCTGTTGCACTCACATGAATTCAGAAAACTGTGTCTTGAAAAAACTGTTTAAGTTGACAAATAATTTGAATAGAAGAGTATTAACCCATTACCACATAATCCCAAGTTTTAACGACCTTGAAGACGAGGGCTTTTAAAAACATTGTTGGAAAAGGAGAAAATGCTTGTAACCAGCATTTTCTCCATTTCCAACAATGTTTTCAATCCTTTGAAAAATGAATATCTCAAGTTGAGCATTATCTTATTTGTCGTCTGCAAATGCTTTCGATTGGACATGTTAAAAAATTTTTTGTTTGGTAAAGAGTTGAGGAAGCTTTATCATGTCACTGAGGGCATGATTCAATTAACCCAATACTGAATAAGTATGATTGTTATCCGCTCTGTGGTAGACAGCTTTTGAAAATATTGTAGGAAAAGGAGCAAGTGCTTGTTTTGATTTATTATTTAAGTAGAAATGTTACTTTCCTTGCATTAACTCTTAGAGCACTAAGTAACCCGGCCAGAATTTTTACATACAGGAATGATAATAATAAATAATTGCTATTTCATTTTGTCCAGAATGTCTGGGCAAAGCAGCCAGTCTAGATCAAAGATCAGACTGCACATTCTGTACAGCCTTATTTTGATCAGCACTATTTGCAAATGTATCTCCAGTTGTGATAGGCCCTTTAAGGGTGGAAATGTTGTGTCCAGTGAAATTTGTTGCAAGTTTTGGTAGGTGGGAAAATAGCCAGTAAGGTAAAGGATCAGTAGTGGTGTAAGGGAAAAAAGTTTTACCTTGAACAAATAGCAGGTATGGCAGATGATGAAAAATTTGATAGCTATTTAAGATTATCTTGATGAATTAGTTGAAAATTGGACTCTGTATAAAGGTCAAAATGATTGACAAGAGAGAATTCATGTTTTGTGGTGGGGCTTACCTTTTACCTGTTTGTAGACTTATTTTGAGACATACATGGATGGCTATAGAGACATTGTTAGAAAAAGAGATATTGGTCAGAATGAGCCATTTGTTTATTCATCACAGTGTTTACTTGACTTTGTATGTGCAACAATTTTGTAAGTTCTCAATGGCTTGCTTTTCTCTATAGGTTCTGTCTTTATTCATTACTGAATGACGGAATATTAGATTTGTTTTAATTGAAAGCATTACCACAGGCAAATTAATTGTGGCTTATATGATGGGATTTGTCTCTTGTACAGTAGAAAACATTCTGGGAAAAGGTTACCTGCATTTTCTCCTTTTCCCATATGTTTTTCAAAAGGTTTATTCTTGAGGGTGCTAAAGACAGGTGATTGATAGGCAAAGGGCTAAAAGCCTGATCCACTTCATCTTCATAAAACTGTCATTTTGGTTCTGGCTTTTTTCCCCCTCCCTTTTTGCCTAGAATGTTCACTTTTTTTCCTGACCTATTTATACAATGTCATTTTTAGAAACAAACCACTAGCTAGTACAATCGACACATTTTGTTAACCCGTTATCACATGATCCGGCTTTTTTATGACACAGAAAGAAGGCTTTTGAAAACACTGTGGGAAAAGGAGAAAATGCTGGTAACCAGCATTTTCTCCTTTTCCCACAATGTTTTCCTCTATCCCGAACAAATCCTTCTGTTTTAGCGATTTGTCATCTGGAAATGCTTTGGATTTGGACAAGTTAAATTTTTTTTGTTGTTTGATGAAGTGTCAATCAAAGTGAATTCTCCCTTTCCAATATGAGTTAGTTAAGAGTCTTTGAATTTTGAAACATCTGCAGACAACAATTCAAAATTGGGACAAATAGGCCTAAGTTCAGTGATAGGGTAGAAAACATTGTAGGAGAAAGGGAAAATGCTGGTTACAAGTATTACCAAACAATGTTTTCTAGAGCCTAGCTGTTCAGGGTCTTTAAAACTAGGGGTTTTGTGGTAGAGGATTAAGGGTCAGAACATAAATACATGTAAAAGTATTTTGTGTGGAATGCATAAAAGAATCAAGACTGTTATTTTGTTGTTGGCATTTTTGGCATAGATTTGCAGTCATTATATTAAAACTACCAGTTTGTACAACTAGGAATCAGAAACTGTAAACGAGTAAGACATAAGTTTTAGAAGTATACTTATAAGCTTTAACCCTTTACTGCACAATGCTGACTTTTAACGACCCTGGGAAAGGAGCGTTTTGAAAACATTGTAGGAAAAGGAGAAAATGCTGGTAACCAGCATTTTCTCCTTTTTCCACAATGTTTTCTACCCTATCAAAGAAATGTTGCACCATTTGAGCCACATTGAAATTGTCGTCTGCAAAAGCTTTCAATTTGGACAAGTCTAACATTTTGTAGTCTTGTAAATGGTTAAAGAATTTTATACCCATGAATGTAAATGAGCCATGCTCTGTGAAAAGGTGGTTTAATGCATCTGCAAAAAGTATCAACCCTGGACAACCTGAACGGACAGACCCGAGTCGAAACTTTTTGCTTTTGGTCAAGAACGCTCAAGGACCATTTTACCTCAGGATCTAGTTGGCTGTTTGACAAAATGGATTTTACGGATCCATAAATGTCCTGCTTGTTATAATGCATTATGGAGATGCATTTAACCCCCTTTTGCTAGAGCTTGGCACAAATATTTTTGTGCATAGTAGAATTGAACGTCAAAACTCTGTCATCTTTACTAAAGCTTTTGTCAGTGGTGTTCAGTAACCTTTTGTGTGTTTGGTGTTTAACTGTGTCTTCAACTTTATTTCAGTTACACCATGGTGGAAAGTGCCTCTATCCATGCCTCTATCCATGCTTCATGCTTTCCTGGAGTTCTTTGATACCAGTTCATGTATTTAGCCCAACATTCTTTCCCAGCAACTGACTGCTTTCCAACATAAACATCATCAAAACTATCAATCCACTGACCCCTAGGCTAAGTTTTAAGTCTTGTTTATTACTACTTGGCTCAACCTTCAACTTTTGTGACATTTCCAGTTTTTTGCTTGGGCATTTTATTGGCAGTTTATGAAAATGAATTGAAATTGAAACCAATCAGGTATGATCTACCAATATTGTTAAGTCTTATGTAAGTTTAAACTTTAGTCCATTGGTTAGGAGTTAAAAGGGAGAGATGAGGGAGGAGCAGCTCTACAGAAATGATTGTAACTTTCATTACAGGGTTTAATTTAACTGTCAGAGTTTTGGCTTGTTCTATAGATGTTTTATTGACCAATATTTTCAAGAGATTTTAAGAAAAACAAGGAAGAAAATGGTCTGAAGTCAAGTAGCTAGAAAGTTTTGTAAGTTCGGAAGATTATGTAGGTAATATAGAAGACTGATGAGTCATCTGAAATTTTCAGATCTATACTTATCAACACCTGTGGATCCTGTAACCCTTCCTGGTGGTATTGAACCCTTTGCCAAACAAGCTCTTCTTAGTGACCCTAAGGAAGGAGAGCTTTGAAGAATTTGAAGACCTTGTGGGACAAGAAGAAAATGCTGATAAAAAGTAGTCTGATTTAGATCTTCTTGGTACACAAATCTAACCCTAGTTGTGAAAGGCATTCAAAGGGTTTAATTATTTTTTTGATCTGTTTCTAGGAGAAATAAATTGGAAAACATATTTGAGGGAAATACAAGTTCTATTTATAAACAGAATAGCAGGGAGGGGAATAAAACCTATGTTGTTGGTGCTCATAAGAATTGTTGCATTTCAATTCGGTTAGCAGATTAAAGTTTCTGAGAATTTTATAAAAAATTTTCTTGTATGTCTTGAAAAGTATTTTTCTGTTGAATTATTGGGAAGAAATAATTGTAGCCCTATTGAACCCCTTACCAAACACTTACAATAATGGTTCTCAAAATATTGTGGGAAACCAACAAAATGCTGGTAAGCAGCATTTTCTCCTTTTCCCACAAAGTTTTGTACCCCGTCAAAGACAATTTTCACCATTTGAAGCTCATTTTATTTGTCTGCAGATCCCTTCAGTTTAGACAAGCCTAAATTTTTTCTTGTTTGGTAAAGAGTTAAAACACCAAAATTGTTGAAGAATCAAAAAAAAACCATTGAAGTGGGTAAAACAGATCTAGATACAGAATTGTAAATTCAAAGTTGTTTTTGCAAAAGTATCTCCCATTATAGCAAACAATGTACACCAAGATTAGACTACATTATACTCTCTGCACAAATTTCTGTGTCTACTATAGCCAGGTCATGCTTTTCTTGTCCTGCTAAGCCCTTGTTTTGGTAATTTGGCTTTTGAAGTGATGTGGAGGAGGGTGTGTTTTTGTGCAGGAGGGGTCGCTGGTTTGATTCCTTCCCTTGGCAGGTTATTTTTCTTCCTTCTTCTGACCGTTATTTTTCCACAAAAATAGCTATAACTGAGTGCATTGCTTTTATGGTTAACCCATGCAGCAAATAATTCTGACCCTGAGAAAAAAAGCTTTTGAAATCATGGTGGAAATTAGGTGAAAATGGCTGTATCCAGCGTTTTCCATTTTCCCACCATGTTTTCTGGTCTTTAGGAGACAAATACTTCCATATAACTGTTCCCCAAACAAAAGCAGCCGAGCCCCGATAGCTCAATTGGTAGCGTACAGGACTTGAGAACAGGAGGTTGAAGGTTCGATTTCTGGCTCAACCAGTATCTTTCTGAGGATTGTTGATAGTCATTGAGACAGGATTCATTCCTTTCCCACCACTGCCATTGTTTCAACAATGGTTATGTGGGAAAGCAGCCGGTGGCTTGTAAAGAATATTGTGTGGTTACTGGTAACAGAAACTCCAGGAAAGCTTGGGTAAGTGCACTGGCGGCTACGATATAACTGAAATAATGTCGAAAACAGTGTTAAACACCATACAATCGATCAATCAACCAAATAATTTCATTTGCAGATGACAAATTAAATGTTGCTAAATTGATGATTTCTCTCTTTGATTGGGTAGAAAACATTGTGGGAAAAGCAGAAAATGTTGGTTACCAGTATTCTCTCCTTTTCCAACTATGTTTTCAAAATCTTTGTTAGGACCATTAAAAGTCAGGATTGTGTGGTAAAAGGTTAAGGTACATCTAACCCTATAGCGCACAATCCCGAGTTCTAACAACCCTGACTCAGTTGGTAGCATGCAGGACTTGAGAACGGGGTCGTGGGTTCGGTCTGTGGCTGGGCCAATTTCTTTCTGAGAGTTGATGATAGTCATTGTGACAGGATTCATTCCTCTCCCACTGCTGACCATCGTTTCGATGATGGTTATGTGGGAAAGCAGCCAGTGGCTTGGAAAGAAAATTGTGCGGAGTACTGGTAAAAGAGACCCAAGGAAAGCATGGATAGGTGCACTGGCTGCCGCGATATAACTGAAATAATGTTGAAAACGGCGTTAAACACCATACAATCAACAATCAGTTTAACAACCCTGAAGAAGAGGGCTTTTGAAAACATTTAGGGAAAAGGAGAAAATGTGGGTAACCAGCATTTTGTCCTTTTCCCACAATGTTTTTTATACCCTTTCGCAAATTCTATGTTAAAGCCACATTTGGTTTGTCGTCTAAAAATGCTTTCATTTAAGACAAGTCTAAAGCTTCATCTTGTGATAAAGAGTTAACTCTGTACCAGACGACAAAATTTTAGACTTGCCCAAATTCGAAAGATTTTAGACAATAAATTAAATGCTACACAAATTATGAAACTTGTCTTTGAAAGGATAGAAAACATTGTGAGAAAAGAAGAAAATGCTGTTTAACAGCATTTTGTCCTTTTCTCACAATGTTTTTAAAAGTCCTTTTCCTTGGGGTCATAAAAACTATGGGATTGTGTGGTAAAGAATTAAGTTGTTGTCTGCAAATGCTTTCAATTGGAACAAGTCTAAAATTTTGTTGTTTGTTGAAGAGTTAACATTTTAGTCATTAGAACGTCTTCATTACTAGTGCATTCTTAGCTCATGATCCAAGTCATGAGTGTCATCATCAGTAGCTGCATCCCTAAAAGACAAAACTCTGTATGAAAATGATTAACACTTTACTACACAATCCCAAATTTTAATGCTGGTAACCAGCTTTTTCTCACGTTTTTGTAATGTTTTGTACCCTGTCAAGAACAAAATTCAGTTGTTCAGTCACATATATATGTTGTCGTCTGCAAGTGCTTTCAGTTTGGACTGGCCAAAAATTTTGTCGTAAGGTAAAAAGTTAACCATTTACCAACAATCACGAGTTTTAATGATCCTGTACTAGAAGGCTTTTGAAAACATTTGGGAAAAGGAGAAAATGCTGGTAGCCAGCATGTTCTCCTTTCCCGCAATTTTTCCTAGCCTTTCCAGAACAGATCCCATCATTTCACCAACATTTAATTTGTCCTCTTTACAAACTTTTGATTTGGACAAGTCCAAAACTTTTTCATGTGGTAAACAGTTAAATGCATGGGCACTGAATGACCTGGGCTGTTGATATGCTCTACAACATCAATCATTCAATCAATCAGTAGACTTTTTGAAAGAATAAAAGTGTTCTTAGGATCATTCATTGCAGTGAAAGAGGCATTGAATTTGCTGGCTAGGCTGTGACATGGCAGTGTTCAGTGGCAAGGCAAGAGCCTCAACTTAACCTTTACTAAACAACGAAATTTTGGATTTGTATTATTTCAAAGCATTTGCAGTGGACAATGTAAATGTGGCTCAAATGATGAAATGGAGTGAAAGGACAGAAAACCTTGTGGAAAAAAGGAGAAAATGCTGGTTACAAGCATTTTCTCCTTTTCCCACAATCTTTTCCAAAGCTTTCTCTGTCAGGGTCGTTAAAACTCAGGATTGTGTGGTAAAGGGTTTAAGCAATACTGGTGAAATAAATAAAACGGTAAGCATCGTTTGAAAAACAGCACTAGTGTCAATCGTAGCAGTAGATTTTTATCACAATTTGTTTTAAAGCTGCTTATGGGGAGGCATAAAAATTCATCAGAGAACATTGATGGGGTAAAATGTAGAAACAACATCAATATTAAGCTTTCAACATTATTTCAGTCATATCACAGTGATAGCTGCTTATTTTTATATGTCCATGGTTTCTGCAAAGACACCCAACAAAAGCAAAGCCGTTGAAAATAATTTTTAAAAGTTACCTTTTACTGTGTGACTGTATATAATTGATCTACATTCTGCTTAAGCTTTATCAATTTGTTTTGCACTGCAGTCTGTCACAACCCTTTCCTGTCTGCAATCTCCAGCATAGATGCTGACCGAGTTATTGACGAATATTAGTTATTTACATAAGCAAATTATTTAATATTTCATTGTCTATTGCTTTGTACTGGATAATGGACAAGGACTGTTTAGTCAGTCACACTATCCCTTGAGCTTAATTTGTACTGTGTTTTTTTTTTTTAATTAAAAGTGAGCCCCCTCAGTAAACCCTTTGTAAAACAGTCCCTTCTGTTGTTTTCACAATCCTGATGAAGAAGCCATTTTGAAACAATTAGGGAAGAAAAGAAAATGCTGGTAACTGTATTTTTTTTTTTCTCCTTATCCAACAATGTTTTCTATCCTTTTTGATACAAATCTTATCAATTGTGCCATTTCATTTGTTGTCTGCAAATGCCTTCAAAAGGTTTAAGTAGCTCATTTAGTTCATCATGCCCAGGAAATATCATGACTTCTTTATGGACAGAAATATCCTGACCCCCTCACCTAGATCATGACGAACAAAAATATTATAGACGTCATGATCTGGAGATTGATTACTCTCGAAAATTTATAAGGCTTCTTGAAATTTTTCTGTCTATAAAGCCAGAGTTTTATCTTTTAATTATATAACTCTTTGCCAGACTTCAAAATTTTAGACTTACCCATATAGAATACATTTGAAGACATATTGAACATGGCTGAAAGATGCATCTGATGCAGATTGCCTTTGAAAGTGTAGAAAACATGGGAAAGGAGAAAATGCAAACATCACTTAGGTTTGATAAAACACAGAGTTTCATACTAGAAGGCTGCATATCTGTATACAAATACTACTTTCTGTCACCCTATTGTGAGTATGATGGAAAAGAAAGTTCAGAGCTGTCGGGAAGGAATAATTATATCTAAAAAGTAGTTGTGTTTCATTTGCACCATATTTAGCTTGACTGGTTTTTAAGAAAAAGTTGAGTTATTTTCAGAGCCCTGACATTGTTGTTGGCATCTGTAGTGTGGTCTGCATCTGCGGCGTCGTGCAAAAACTGACATTTTATAAATCTCTGTAATTACTGGAGATTTTTACTTCAGATTTGGACTAGTTAGCTCCACTGGCCGAAGGCCAGCGGGCTTATGTCATGGCCCAGTGTACGTCGTGCGTGCGTCTGTCCTTCCATCCGTGCGTGTGTTTACTTTTATTTCAAACATCTTCTCTGAAACTACCCATCCAATTTTGATGAAACTTCACAGAAATGATCCTGCCATGGTCCTCTTAAGAATTTATTGAAAGAACTTCATTCCTTCATAAACTCTGGTTGCCATGGCAACAAAACTGAAAAATATTGAAAATCTTCTTGTCTGAAACCATAAGGCCTAGGGCTATCAAATTTGGCATAGCTTTATCTAGTGGGCCTCTACCAAGTTTCTTCAAATTATAGCCCTGGGGTCAAATTTGGCCAAACCCCGGGGGTCACAAGTTTCATATGGGCTTATATAGGGAAAACTTTAAAAATTTTCTGGTACCTAGTCATAGGGCCTAGGGCTACCAAATTTGGCATGTAGCTTTATGAAGTGGGCATCTACCAAGAGGGCCCAAATTATAGCCCTGGGGTCAAATTTGGCCCAGCCCCGGGGGTCACAAGTTTTACATGGGCTTATATGGGGAAAACTTTAAAAATCTACTTGTACCTAGCCATAAGGCCTAGGGCTACCAAATTTTGCATGTAGCTTTTTCTAGTGGGCCTCTACGAAGAGGGCCAAAATTATAACTTTGGAGTCAAGTTTGGCGCCCCCCCCCCCCCCCCCCCCCCCGGGGTCACAAGTTTTACATGGGCTTTTATAGTGAAAACTTTATAAATCTTCTTGTTACCATAAGACCTAGGGCTACTAAATCTCAGGGATCTCATGTTTTACAGGGCCTTTTATAGAGGAAACTTTGAAAATCTTCTTGTTTATAACCACACATTCTGGACCTGTATTATTTGGTATGGGGCTTTACCTTGTGGACCTCCACCAGGATTCAAGTAATTGTAGCTTTCTGGCCAAAAATGGCTTTGCCCTGGGGTCATAACTTTCTAGTAGGATTTTATAGAAAAAAAAATTGTATGTCTTCTAGTTTAAAACCAATTGGCCAAGTATTGTAATGTTTGACTTGTAGTGTTTTGACTTACTAGCCAGTGGAGCGATACAGGGCCATCATGGCCCTCTTGTTTTTAACTATCAAAGGGGAACCCATACAACAGGGGCAGATAACCATCAAAGTATTTTTGACACAGTTATGCCCTTGCTTTGACTTGGAATTTTCACTCAATGCAACTGCAGCTGAGCCTTGGCTTTGCACCTGCATGCAGTGCTCTTGTTTCATTACAGTTTTACACCTTTTTCTTGTCTCCAAATGTTTGTAATTTGTTATAATTGTTTCAAAATGTCACAATTTGCCTGTGTACTAAAGGGTAAAGATTTTCTGGAGGCACATCTGAATTTCTTTTATTCATCAATCATTTGCTACAGTATTTTGTGACTAATTAGCCCCTTCTCCTGCTGATGGTAACCTCTGTTGTACTTTGAGATGTGTAGACTATGATTATCTAGCATTCCTGAGCAATCTGATTTTGGTTTGCAGTTCCAAATACCTAGTTAATTTTGAAACCTTCACTCTACATGTAATAATTTCTAATTACTTAACAAGTTCCAAAGTTAAGGCTGGCTTACATGATTTTTGCAGGATGGATCTGTAACCTTTTTCATCTTGTTAATGTGTATTTTTTAGCTCACCTGAGCACGAAATGCTCAATGTGAGCTTTTGTGATCGTGCTTTGTCCGTCCAGCATCATCTGTCATGAAGTTGTGCGTCTCGTGTTGTGCAGTCATCAACATTTACCTTGCGTGCACTCTAGAGGCCACATTTTCAATTAGATACTCATGAAACTAGGTCAGTGGACCAAATATTAGAAAAACCTTGTGTGCAATCTCGAGGCCATATTTTTAGCCTGGCACTCGTAAAACTAGGTCAGAATGTGGTCACGTCGAGTCAAAAAGTAGGTCATTGGGTTAAATCTTAGGAAAATCTTGTGTGCACCATATAGGCCACATTTTCAGCCTGATATTCATGATAAAATCTTGGACAAGTATGGAATTTGGTCATGTCGGGTCAAAAAATAGGTCACTAGGCCAAATCTTAGAAAAATGTTGTGTGAATTCTAGAGGTCACATTTTCAGCATGATATTTATGCAGATCGGTCAAAATGTTTGTCTTTATGAAATCTAGGACAAGTGTGGAATAGGGTCATGTCAGGTCAAAAAGTATGTCACTGGTCCAAACCTTAGATAAATCCTGTGTGCACTCTACAGGCCACATTTCCAGCCTGATACTCTTGAAACTTGGCCAGAACATTTGTCTTGATGACATCTTGGACAGGATGGAAATAGGTTCGCATTCGGTCAAAGAGTAGGTCACTGGGCCATATCATAGAAAAATCTTGTCTACACTCTAAAGACCACATTTTTAACCTAATACTCATGAAACTTGGTTAGAATGTTTGTCTCGATGATATCTTTAACAAGATTGAAATGGGGTCACTATGGGTCAAAAAGTAGGTCACTGAGCCAAATCTTAGAAAACCTTGTGTGCATTGTAGAGGCCACATTTCAGCCTGATACTCATATAAATTGGTCAAAATGTTTGTCTTGATGATATCATGGACAAGTTGTTAATTGTGCCATGGGGGGACAAAAAGTAGGTCAATTACACGCATGTGTTTTACTTCATTAAAACCAGGATCTCTTCAGCTTTATCAATTGTAGATGATTTTACTCAGGTGAGCGCTTTAGGGCCAATGGCCCACTTGTCTGTCTATATATCTGTCTCAAAATTGCTTTTTTTCCCTTTGCAAATGTTCTTGTTTTGGTTCACAAAATGTACAGAAATAGTGTTAAGACTTGGCAAAAAGGAGACAGATTTGGGACAAAATAGACCAGTAGCCAGATTGAGTGTAATAAAAGGATTTGGAAAGCATAACAGAAATCAAAGCATTGAAAGTATTGACAGACTAGGAAATGTAAAATAAGCAGACTTTGTAAAGATAAAACTTGGTTGGTCGGTACATGATTGAAGAAAAATGGTCCAGTCTGGTTATTATGTCTGATCCGGTTTGAATATGTCATATTCGGGTATTTAGTCTGATTTGGTTTTATGGTCCGACCTTGTTCAATTTAGTGACTTAACTCACTGCTCATGGCCATTTTTTAATATCAATAGGAAATACCATGAAAAAATTCTTTTTGTTGAAATTGAATTGAAAAAAGCAAATAAAGAACATATCAATTGGATGATATGGTTTTTGAATACTTTCTACTTTTAGATGAACTTTCCATGCTTTTTCACTTTTCACTTTCTTACAAGTTGGACGAACTAGTAGCTGGAAGAAACTCGTGAAAAACATGAGGGTTATAAAAAATGTTTGTTGATGTTAGGAAAGCTGAGCGTAATTTGCAGAGGTCACTGGTGTATAGGTCAAGGTCGCTGGTGAACTATGTTTGATAATCTTTTCCATGCACTAACTCATTAGCTGTTTGCCCTAGGACCATGAAACTTAATGCAAGTGTTGCCCATGATCCAAGGAGGTGCCCTATTGTTGTTGGGTCACATGGGTCAATGGTCTAGCTCACTGAATAACTTTGTTTGAAAATTGTTTCTGTGCTCTAAGTCAAAAGCCATTTCACCTAGGATCATAAACTTTTATTCAAGTGTTGCCCATGGTCCAAGGGGGTGTCCTTTTATTTTTGTCTCACATGGATGAAAGGTCAAGGTCACAGATAATCTTTGTTTTGAAAATCATTTCCGTTCTCTGATTGTGTTGCTTCAATGACAAGATACTGGTGGGAGTATTTGTCTGCTTTTCGACAGTTCTAGGTCAAATTGGAATGGTAGCGATTTTATACTTAATATCAACATTGTGATACTTGACGGAAATGTTGATTTCCAACAAAAAGAATTTTTTTCTGTAAGGTAGTATTGAGACCTGGGTCTTGCTCAATGGCAATAGACTAGGCATCTTAGGATCGCTAGTCTTAAAAGCTTAACCTGGAGCACCATTGGAATCAAATGGACATTTAACATTATTGAAAAAGATTAGAATTTATTTATACTATTTTGGTCAGATTACCCCCCACATTCTACAGGGAGTGTCGTCATAGAATTAGGTAAGAATATTTTGATGATTTCTCAAATGGGTTAAAATACGGATCACTCTTGAAAAAAAACTCAATAAGAAAAAATTTCCAAGTGAACTGTTGAATATCACTCTGAAGACAATATTTTGTCTTATTCTTCAATAAACTTCGACCAAATGTTTGTCATAGTTTATAATATTCTCTATGTCTGTTGGACCTTAACCAATAATTTTTTTTTTTGTTTTCATGACTCTAAGGTAGAAGCCTTCTGAAATCCTTGTGGGAAAAGAAGAAAGTGTTGGTAAACGACCTGAAAAAGAGTTGTTCCATTGTTTGAGCCATATGTGAAAATTTTTCTGACCTTCGAAGGTTTTTCCTTCGAGTTATTGGTACTAGAATGTAATTGGGTTAAACTTAGCCAGGAATGATTGATTTCATAGATCGATTTCATGTATGTGGGAGAGAGACAGGAAAAGGGCAAAAAGCTTCCAATAAGTGAAAGAATGATCCATACTCTCAAAATATCCTGAGTTAGCTGTTTTAGCTATCAGCCAACCCTTTATTAAAAGATCCTTGACTTTTACAACTGTAGAGATTTTTGAAGAGATTATGGGAAAATGATAATCTAACAACCAGCACATTCTCCTTTTCTTGCAGTCTTTTGTTGTGTCAGAAGCAAGTAACATGAATTTGTAGTCTGCAAAATACTTTTAATATGGATGTTGTCTTGCTAAGAAGAATTAAACTTATACCAAAGAAGCTCAAGTTTTTAAGAACCCTAAATAAGAAACCTGTTGGAAACATGGTGGGTAAAAGAGAAGCTACTGGTAAGCAGCATTTTCTCCTTTTCCCACAATATTTTGTTCCCTTCAAAAACTGATTTTAAGTTTTTGGGTGACATTTATTTTTTTCTTTGAGAAAATGCTTTCAATTTGGACAAGTCTAAAATTTTAGCACCTGGTTAAGAGTTAAATGCTTTCACAGGCCCCCAACTAACTTGTTAATTTCAGTCTTGGTCTGGAACACTTCAGTTCCACTAGAGAAAACTATGTGAAATTCCTATTGTTACCTTTACAGTATTGCACTTCTTGCACCAGTCATCAGTTTACATTTCCAACTGTTATGCACGTTTTGTAATTAACCCCTTGAGCAGTTAAACATGACTCTTAGGTGCTTACATGTATATGGATTTCAAAGGTCTGACTGCACAAGACTTGACTGTAGTCTTGATTGTCAGCTCCACTGGACAAAGGTTTTTCTGGCTTATGCCATAGCCCTGTGTTTGTTGAGATTAAGAGTGTTAACTTTTATTTCAAACATCTCTGAAACTACTTATCCAATTTTTACCAAACTTCATAGGAATGTTTCTGCTATGGTGCTCTTTCCATCAAAGAGTTAAATTTTCTTAAAATGTGAGTTGCTATGGCAACAAAACTGAAAAATACCGAAAATTGGTAAAGACCTTTTTCTCAGAAATGGTAGGTTTGAATTCTTTACAAATTAGTGTAAGTGATCCTTAGTAGACATCTTTCACATTTGTGGGTATAATTGTAATCAGGCAAAGGACTGGCTGCTGTGGGCATGACTTTCTTACAGTTAATAGAAAGCTACAGATAAACTTGTACACTGATCAAAACAAATAACTCTAGTTTTACTCATCAGAGATACATTGTAGCTTGCATCAATTTTCATCTTAATTATTAAAGGGCAGTGTAACATGACTGGTATTGTATACGTTTATTCAAGTTTTTTAGATTCTAAATGTTCAGTTTTCAGTGACAATGGTTTATTTTGGTTTTAACTCTTTGTCAAATAATCCAGAGTTTTAACAACTCTAAAGACTTATGAAAACAATGTGGAAAAGGAGAAAATGCTGGTACCAGCATTTTCTGCTTTTCCACATTGTTTTCTAAATTTCAAAAAAAAAAAAAATTCACTGAGTCAGATTTATTGTTCTACCTGCAAATGATTTCAATTTTGATCTTTCAAATATTTTGTTGTGTGCCGAAGGGTTATAAAAATTATCCTGAGATGAGCTGAATATTTAATATGAATACAAAACAATATCATTGTATATTGTTAAAGATTTTCCCGTTTATGCCAAAATTTCTTCTTCATTTTTTAAAAAAAATTTTTTTTAAACTTTAAACACTTCCACTTCCATCTTTTAATACATACATGGGTGCTATATGACTAAGCTATTGATGCACCATAAAACAACAATCATTCATTCATTCATGAATTTTTTACACTGAGTTTAAGAGGTAGTGGAACAATTCAAGGCCATGATCATTCAGGGCCATCATTACCTTCTTGTTTTATCGATGCTATCAAAGCAGGCGAGATTTTTCCAGCAACTGCAGTATTGCAAGTGTACTAATGGCATGAAATGTTGAATGATTCCATGTTTTTGTGATCCTGAGGTAGTAAGCTTTTGATAGCATTGTATTGAAAACATTGTTAGAAAAGTAAAAAAAAAAAGCTGGATACCAGCATTTTCTTCTCTTTATATTCTACTTTATAAAAGACAAGTCACATTTGATTTGTTTTCTGCAAAGACTTTCCATTTGGATGAATTTAAAATTATGTCATCTGGTAAGAGTTAAGGATTAACGTAATCATTATTTACAAAACTTATGGTTTCTTCACAAATATTGTTGCAAAAGGAGAAACTTATTGAACGAAGCAATATCTACATTTGTAAAATTGTTTTTATAATTTTGCTTTGATGTGTTACACAACAATTTGTTTTTATCATCTTTATCTTTTACCAGGATGTTCTCAATGTTAAAGGAAAGAAAAAATTGAAATGGACAACTTTCAGTCAGGAAAAGTCAAGAAAATTTCATGAAATATCTGAAGTATCAAGATCAGAGAACACATTTTATAGAATGTGATCTTGATCTATTCTGTCTTCAAAAACAATTTTTCAACCTAAGAATGCCTTTCACAAGTTGTTGAAGTGTACAGTTTAAAAATGATCATGCTGCATAGGATGAGCAGTCCATACTTGGACACTCTTGGTCGTACCTAGTTGTGGATTTGATCAAGGCACCATCAGCTGCTACATTAACTCTACCAAACAAACGGTTGTTTTAAAAACTCTGAGAAAGATGGATATTGAAAACAAAGTCAGAAAAGGAGAAAATGCTGGTAAGCAGCACTTCATCTTTTTCAAACAATGTTTCTATCCTTCCAAAGATAAATTTCATAATTTTAGTCACACCTTACTTGTGGTTGGCAAATGCTTTCAATGGGGATGAGTCTTAATTTTTGTTGTTTTGTTAAAATTACATCTAGGGGAAATGTTGACATTACTTCTGCATCAACAGGAAAGTTCTGGGAAAAGATGGCATAAAGTTCATGCCAAGATTATCCCTTATGTCATAAAACTAGGCTGTAAATAGCACTACTGTTTCTCTAAATAACTGTTTTAATTATCAAATACATTGTAGGCTGAAGCTTTTTAAAGTATGAGATAGCAATAACCAAAACCATTAACCTTAGACAGAGACATAAACAAAACAGACATTTTCAACCCAGAACTGTGACTAATTGTAACTTACAAGGCTGTTTGGCAAAGTTCCTCAAAAGAAAAACATAAGGCGTGTTGTAATCTGGACCTACACTGTCTGTACTCAAACCAATTATTCTGTTGTTATCCATTTAAAAACATTTTGGATCTTTACAACCAGATAAAGACTTGAAAATAATGTGGAAGAAGGAGAAAATAATAAGTCAACTATCATAGAATTTACGGTCCTTTATTTTTTTTTCCTGATACACTGACAAGGGGGTGGATTAGGTATTTTTCAATGTGTTCTTACCAGAGAAATTCCATCACATGAACCAATGATTTACAATGTGAACAATATCACAGTTGCTAATAATTTACATTGTGAGCATAACAACTAGTTGACAATTATAAATAATTTACTTTATTGTGAGTATACCCCAAAACAGAAATAATTTACTGTTTGAAATTTAAAGACAAAAAGGTTTCCAATGTGAAAATGCCATTTATCTGCAAAATAACTGTGTGTACATTACCACCAAAAAGTAGTTTCCTGTGTTCCTGTGTGAATATTACCTGAAAGTAGAAATGGTTCCCTGTGTGAATATTATCACAGGAGTACAAAGGAGTGAAAATTATTACAAGTACAAATGGTTTGCTGTGTGAATATTATCATACAAGTACAGTTTCCTTTATGAATATAATCACACAATATGAAATAGTTTCATGTTTGAATATTACCACAGTACTAGACTAAGTGGTCTCCTGTGTGAATATTATCACACATGTACAAATAGTTTCCTTTGTGAACATAATTATCACATAAGTACGAATAGTTTTGTTTGTCAAGTGGTCTCCAGTGTGAATATTATCACACAAGTACAAATGATTCCATGTTTGAATATTACTACACAAAGTCAAATGGTTTCCTGAGTGAATGTTTCCTGTGTGAATATTCCCACAGGTACAAATAGTTTCCTGTGTGAATGAATGTCATTACATATGTACAAATGGTTTCCTATAACTATGAATATGACACATAAATTCAAATAGTTTGCTGTGTGAGTATAACCACAAATACAAATGATTCCTTAGTGTGTGAATATGACTCATTTAGTACAAATGGTTTATTTTGTGAATATTACCACAAGTACAATTGGATTTCTCTGTATATTGTCATGCTAGTGTGTGTTGTGTGATTATTGCCATAAATACAAATTATGCGAATATTAGCGTGATAAAAATTATGACCTCAAGTTCAAATACTTTTTGGGCCGAGCCCCGGTAGCTCAGTCAGTAGGGTACAGGACTTGAGAACTGAAGGTTGCTCGTTTGACCTTGGGCTCGGCCAATTTCTTTTCGAGGATTAATGATAGTCATTGCGACAGGATTCATTCCTCTCTCAACACTGACCATTGTTTTGACAATAGTTATGTGAGAAAACAGCCAGTGGCTTGGAAAGAAAATTGTGCTGAGTACTGGTAATAGAAACTCCAGGCGAGCATGGATAGGTGCACTGGCAGTTGCGATATAACTGAAATAATGTTGAAAATGGCGTTAAACACCATACAATCAATCAAGTACTTGCATTGTGAATTTTATCACACAGGTACAAATGGTTTCCTATGTGAATATTACTACACAACTTGTGTTCTTTGTCAAAATTACAACAAATACACATGGTTTGCTGCATGAGCGTTGTAAATTACACAAGTACAAAAGGTTTTCTAAGTGTGTGAATATTACCACTTGTATAAATTTTTTCTTGTGTATTACCACAAGTATTAATGGTTATTGTGTGAATATAATCACATTAGTACAAAGTGTTTCCTATATGAATATTACCATGCTTAAGATGGTTTCCTAAGTTAATTTTACCACAAGTACAAGTAGTTTCCTGTGTAAATATTATCACACAAGTACAAATGGTTTCTTGTGTGAATAGTAGCACAAGTACAATTGGTTTCCTTTGTGAATATTATCATACATGTAAAAATGGTTTCTGAAGTAATTTACCATGTGAACATTAATTTTATACTACATGTATGAATGGTTTACTTTAACGCCGTTTTTACAGCTTTGGTCATCACGGCAGTCAGTGCATCAGTGCATGTGTTTCCTTGCTTTCTAACACCAGTTCTGACATAACTTTCTTTCCAAGTCACTGACTACTTTTCTCACATGCATCAGAGGTGAGAAGTGAAAAATGGGCGCAGAGAAAGTTTGCCTCAACCAGGTATTGAGCCTGCAACCACCAGGTCACACTTCAGATACGCTAACTGATGAGCTACCCAGACGAGGCTCCACTGAGTTAACAGGAACACAAGAACAAATAGTTTGCTATGAACTTAACCACAAGTACTAATGCTTTTCTGTTTGAAAATTGCTACAAGTACCAACAGATTATTGTATCAACATTACTACAAGGACAAAATGGTTTACTGTGTAAATATACCAAAAAGTACAAGCAGTTTACACTGAATGAACAAGGGCATGTAATTTACTGTGTGAACATAATCCACAAGTATAAGCAATGTGCTGACTATATGAACAATATCTTCACATCTTGTCAGTTTTCTGAAAGGTAAAGAATGTATTCACTGTGACTGAACCGTTCACTAAACAATTCAAAGTTTAACCCTTTATCAAACAATCCCTGGTTTTAACGACCCCAAGGAAGAGACCTTCTGAAAACACTGTAGGAAAAGGAGAAAATGCTGGTTACCAGCATTTTCTGCTTTTCCCACAATGTTTTCTACTAAAGTCAAGTTTCAATTTTTGAGTCACATCTATTTTGTGCAAATGCTTTCAATTTGGACCAGACCAAAATTTTGTCATTTGGTAAAGAGTTAAACAAACCTAGGAATAAGACCTGTATAAAAACATTTTGGGAAAAAAGAAAATACTGGTAACTAGCATTATCTCATTTTGCAGCCATGTTTTTTGCCGGTTCTTAAACAAATTCCATCATTTAAGCCACATTATTCAATTTGACGACTGCAAATGCTTTCAATTTTGACAAGTCTAAAATTCTGTTGGCTGGTAAAGAGATAGAAAAAAGTATAGGGATGAACTCATTCATCCCATCTGCTGAAGTCATTTTCCCATGGTAACACTTTGTTTTTTTCTCCTTCTCATTCATGGTATTGATTTTCCATATAGCTAGAAAGCAGTTTATATCATATCTGGTGGAGAAATCGGTCATGGTGTGGACATCCTATACCAAGTGTAAAGTGAACTTTGCTGATTATGAATTATTTACTAAGAATAAGCTGTTTTATGACATTTACCTTGGTGACTGGATGAATAACCAAACATGAACTTTTCACAATGCTAATTGTAGATATAGAACTATTCTACGCATGGCTGAGAAAATATTTATCGCTTGCCCATGATCACAGTTTGGGTGCTGAAGACTGCCTCAGCTGCTATCGCCACAGTGATGATCAAGTCAGATTGCAGAGAGCTGTGGTTTAATCTAAGGTTTATTCTGTCTGATTTTTTGTGATTATACTCTGCCCACAGTTGAACTACTGAGATTCTCTTTACAAACTCAACACAAACAGATATAGTATGGTCTGCTCAAAATGAAAAGTAAAAGAAACTAGATAATGATAATTTTAATGATGGTGTAATGAAAAAGTTATGAGAACATTGTGGGAAATTAGAAATTTGTTTGTTGCCATTTTCCACAATGTTTTCAAAAGAAATTGAATCAGATACAGGTATTTGTCTGCAAGAAATAAAATGAAGATGCAAAGAAAGCCGAGAAACAGTGTTACATATGGTTGTCAATAGAACTACAGTCCTGGATACTTGAAGCCTTGAAAATATGAAAATACATTCTCAAACTCCATGAATTTTGGCCTTCCTCCAGCACATTATGGTCTTTTTGATAATATTAAGTTCTCATTGCTTGTTTTTAACAGGCATACTTTTGTTTGAATGTAATGAAAGAAATAATCACATGAGTAATACCCAGTTTATTTGTCATCCTTCTAAATATCTGTAAAAAGTTGACAACAGGCATAATAAATTAACTCATCAGTCAAGGTCGAGCATAAATTTCATTTGATAATTAACCACATTTGGTGCCCTTAACACTAAACCTTTTGATGTAATCAGAGGTAGACAAATAAGAAGAGTGTATATTATGAGTTCAAAAAAGTGAAATGTTGTCAGTTCTTTACCAAATCAATGTTGTGGGTACTTATTAGAATTGTCTCATGTAGAAAATTCTAATGAGTACACACAAGTTTGGCTTGGGTGTAAAAATAAATGAGCCATGCTCTGGCAAAAGGGGGTTTAATGCATCTCTCTGATGCATGACATTAAGCAAGACATCACATAATTATGGATCATAAAAATCCATTTTGTCAAACAACCACTAAATAATGAGATAGACTGGTCCTTTGACATGCAGAAAATCAACCAATAGCAATACACAGACTGCCAGAGTTTGATACTTTCTGCAGATGCATTAAGTCCCCTTATCGCATAGCATGGCCAAAATAATGTTTTTAACTCTTAACCACACTATCCCAACTTTTAACAACCTGTAGAAAAAACTTTTAGAAAACACTGGGGGAAAAGGAGAAAATGCTGGTAACCAGCATTTTCTCCTGTTCCCACAATGTTTTCTACCCATCCCAAACCAGATTTTAATTTTTTAGTCAGTTATTTTGTCATCTGCAAATGCTTTCAATTTGGACTTGTCTAAAATTTTGTCGTTTGGTAAAGAGTTAAGAATTTGATAAGCCGTATTAAGGCCGCTGTAACTGTATCTAACTTTGATAACAGGTTACTATCCCTGTCAACTGTAGAAATACAACTATTTTTAAAAGTCTTTGCCTTATTCAGCTGCAGAAGAAGCTGTCAAAAAAGGAGTAACTGCTTGGGAGAAAAAGACAGTTAATAAAGAAAACATTTTGCATACCTTTGAAGGTTTCTCCATCATGAAACATGTTTTAGTTTGTGAAAAGTTGAATTTGGACAAACTGTGTAGTATTTGAGGAATTATGTCTGATTATTTGTAGTATGTCACCTTGGATATTTCAAACAGTCACATTTAAATTAAATGTGTTATTTTTCTAACATGCAGTGGTTTGCATAAAATACTTTTAGAATGAAACAGGTAGTCTGAAATGCTGTAATTTTGTACAGTTAATTTGAACTGTTTTACTCAAATAACAAAACTTTAGACTGGTCCAAATTGAAAGCATTGGCAGTTGACAAGCTGAATGGCGCACAGATTAGGATATTTTTCTTTGAAAGGGTAGAAAACATAGTTCAAAAAGGAGAAAATGCTGGTCACCAGCATTTTATCCTCTTCCCACAATGTTTTCATGAAGTCCTTTTTGGGGTGGTGGTTAAACTCAGGATTGTGTGGTTAAGGGTTAAACCTTTCAGGACCTTTGTGGGCCTTTGTTTAACCCTTTACCACACATTCCCGACTTTTAAGGACCCTGAGAAAGAAACCATGTTTTCTACCCTTCTTATAGACAAATTTCAGTTCTTGGGTCACATTTATTTTGTTGTCTGCAGATGCTTTCAGTTTAGGCTTGTCCTACATTTTTTCCTTTGGTAAAGAGTTAAAAATAGAGCTTTTAAAATAGAGCAGTTAATATAGATCAAAATCAGACTGCACAAAATGGCATTGCCATTGTACAAACTCATTTCATCCTCATATTTTAAGATGGAGACTCACATTTGATTCCGTATGGTTTTGTATGTCATCGTGAAGGACTTAACCCAGTAGCTCAGTCGCTAATGTACAGTACCAAGAGGTTGCTGGGTAGATTCCAAGCTGGACCTAATTCTTTTGAAGGATTGGTCATAGTCATTCTCTCACTGCTGAATGAAGTTCTGTTATGACTATGTTTGATGGCAGCCGGTGGCTTGGAGAGTTAATGTATAAAACATTGTTAAAAAGGGTATTAGCATGGATAGGTGCACTGACCATAGCAACATACCCGAAATAATGATGAAAACAGCATCGAACACCAGACAGACTCAACAAACATAAGGGTTTGAAAAAAAAAAATGAGAGCCATGCTCTGCACAAAGGGGGCTTAATGCATCTGCAAAAAGTATGGATAAATGTCAGTCTGCACAGTTGCGCAGGGTGACATTTGTCGAAACATTTTGCTGTTTGTTAATATTTGGCATGTCAAAGGACCACTCCACCTCCAGATCTAGTCAATTGTTAGACAAAATTGATTCAGTGGATCCATAATTATGTGATGACTTGCTTGGTATAATGCATCACAGAACTGCATTAGGCCCCCTTTTCCTAGACTATGGCACATGTATTTATTGAACTGTAGCTGCAAGGTAATGACAGTAATACTGAATTGTGTTACATGTCTAAAAAAGTTGATAAAGAAGAGTAAGAGTTTTTATGTAATTTATTGCATGTCACATTGCATGATGTAAAGAGAACAAAGACATTGTGTTGAGTTTTATCAGCAGCATGCACAAACATGTTGAACTTGATCCTTAACCCTTCACCACGAGACAATATTTTAGACTGGTCCAAATTGAATGTATGTGCAGTCAGCAAATTAAATGTGGCTCAAATAATGATTTTTTTTTTTTTTCTTTAAAAAGGTAGAAAACTTTGTGGGAAAAGGAGAAAATGCTGGTTACCAGCATTTTCTCCTTTTTCCACAATGTTTCAAAAGTCGTTCTCCCCAGGGTCACTGAAATTCAGGATGGTGAGGTAAATGGTTAAATAAATGGTATTTGAACTATAAACCTTTACCACACGATAAAATTTTCACTAGTCCAAATTGAAAGCATTTGAAGAACACGAATTAAAGGTGGCTAAAACGACAAGATTTGCCTTTGACCTTGCAGAAAACATTGTGGGAAAAGGAGAAAATGCTGTGCTGTATACTGTTAAATAACCTTTGAACTTAACAAGATGATGAAATTTGAGACCAATCCAGATTGAAAGCACTTGAAAAAGACCAGTGATATTTGTCTTAAATGATAATATTTGTCTTCTGAAGAGTTGTAAACACTGTAGGAAAAGTAGAAAATGCTGATTATTAGCATTTTCTCATATTCCATCAATGTTTTCAAAGGTTGTCTTGGTCATAGTTGTTTAAACACAGCATTGTTTGGTAAAAGGTTAAATTGCCTAATTAATGGTTACCAAGGGCAATATAGTACATAGTTTATTCAAGGTGAAAAAGAGAAAGGAACTTAACACCTAATTGAAAGTAAGATTTAAAAACATGTACATCACAGTCGAGAATTTTACTGACATGTTGATACAAAATTTAGTACAAAAAATGGTCAGAGGTATGCCATTTTGATAAATTAGTTGATGATAAATTGAAAAATAAGCAGTCCCATTGTCAGTACCATTATGAAAACCATACAGTCATATGGATGACTTTTGTTTGGTAAAATCAAGATGTGTCTTTATGGAAACTGCTTTTACTGTTTTCATAGTTTCTTAATTATTCACAAAATGTTCAGGAATCATTTGCTACAGATGATCTCTTTTGTATCTGGATGTAGACTCAGAATTAAATTTTGTCAAAATCAATGACAGTTGTTTATAATCTTTACATTTGTCCCTATGGCTGCAAGAAATGACATACCTGAACGTGAAGTTTTTTATTTGTTAAGCTTTAGTTATGGATGTCGTATTACTTTGCCTTCAGTTGTATTTCATTATCCAAAACTAATGAGCTAAGCTTTAGTTATGGATGTCATATTACTTTGCCTTCAGTTGTATTTCATTTCTCCAAAACTAATGAATTACTGACCAACAAAAGTTTTGGGTAGATAACTTTGAAAGAATCTATCTATGCACCAGTTATGCATTACATGTTGCTGGTGGTGTTTGGATCCCATTACTACCTGTTTTGTGAACTTTGAATAACTATGTCCAACTGGAAGAACAACCCTCATGGTACCTTGAATGAACAGGACAAATAATGAAGAATAGGGAGAAACTGTTTACAGTCCTGATTATGTTATAGATTTAAATACTGTATAAGCACAACTCAACATGAACAATATTCAAATAGTTCTATCCATGCTGTACAGAGGAATGCCTTAACAATACAGGAACTCTGTTTTGATAATGGGCGTGACGATGTTGGCAATCATGGAAATGAAAGAAAACATTTTGGGAAGATTGTGCTGGTTACTAGCATTTTCATCTAGTCCCACAATGTTTTCAAATACTTTATGCTGAGCCTGGTAGGACTTAAAAAAGGGCCGCTTGGTGGAATCCCTTGCTTGCCCAATTTTTTACCACTGATTAATGATAGTCTTTGTAACAGGAGTCATTATTCTCTCACAGCTAACCATTGTTTCAATGATTGTTTTGTGGAAAAGCAACCAGTGGCTTGGAGAGGATGTTGTGCAAAGTACTGGTAGAAGAAACCCCAGGAAAGCATGGATAAGTGCACCAGCTGCGACGACATAATGGAAATAATGTTGAAAACAGCATTTAACACCATACAATTATAAACATGGCGAATACTTTCTACTGTACGGGTTGTAAGATAAAAGGATTGTTTAAAATATCCATTTTACTTTATTGAGTAGCTGAAAGCGCTGATATTTCTTCTCGAGTCAGAATTGAAATAAAACCCAAAGTTTGTTTTCAATATACATGGAATTTGGCAATGAAAATGATAAATTTTGTCATGGTAATGCTTCTGTCATGATATTTTTCATGATATTTTGAGAGTCTGAGTGCAGAATGATGTTTTCTCTTATATTTATAACAGTAGCTACTGCAGTGCATCATAACAGCCCTTAGAGTGCCAAAATTTAATGTTTGTGGACAATATAGATCTTGACCAGATTGTTTGTATGGTGTTTAATGCCATTTTAAGAATTGTTTCAGTTTTGTTGTGGCAGCCAGTATGCCTACCCACGCTTTCCTTTACTAGCCCTTTGAACAATATTCTTTCCAAGTAACTGCCAGCTTTCCAACTTAAACAAGAGCAAAACAGTGTTCAGCATTGAGAGAGGAATGAACCCTGTTGCAATGACTCTTATCATTCCTTGGAAAGAAATTGGTCGAACTTGGGATTAAAATTAGTGACACCCTGTATGTTACGGTACCAACTGAGCAACTGGGCTTGGCTGACCACACTGTTGAATCTACACTGTTCAGTATTTTGTAAGACATTATGACCAATGCAGCTGTGGCATTGTAAAATAGTAAACCTTTTAACTGGCTTTTGATGAAAAAAAAATGTTGTTAAAAACATACTAAGGGTCAAATTCTTTACCAACCAATCCCAAGTATGACGACCCTGAGAAGGAGGGATGTTTGGAAACTTTGAGGAAAAAAGAAGAAAATGCTTGTATTCAGCAATTCGTCTTTTCCCAAAATGTTTTTTTTTCCCTATTAATGACAATTCCTGTCAGTTGAAAAACATATTCATTTATTTGTTGTGTGCAAAAATTAATGCTTTCAACTTGGACCAGTCCAACATTTTGTGGTCAGAAATGAAAACACTATTCTCACATTGTATTGAAAATATTCAAAGGAAAACATTAATTAATGCAAAATGTTTTAACTCTTTACAGAACAATCCTGACTTTTAACGACCTGGAGGAAGAAGGCTATTAAAAACATAGTGGGAAAACAAGAAAATACTGGTAACCAGCATTTCCTCCTTTTCCCACATTTTCTACTCTATGAAAGACTAATGAATCTTTTTAGTTACAATTAATTTGTTGTCTGCATGTGCTTTGAATTTGGACAAGTCTAAAATTTTGTTGTTTGGTAAAGAGTTAAAAGGCTTTCCTTGGACAAGACACTGTAGAACCCCTAGCCTAAAACTGGTGAAACCCTGGAGAGATATGGACATAAGAGCTGTGACTCACAATCCTGAGTTTTAACGACCTAAGAGAAAAGCCTGTTAAAAAACATTGTTCAAAAAGGGAAAAAATGCAGGTAACCAGCATTCTTTACCCATAATTTTTTCTACCCTATCAAAGACAAATTTCATCATTTGATCGCAGTAGATTGTTGTCAAATGCTTTCAATTTAAAGAAGTCTACATTTTTGTTATGTGGTAAAGATTTAAATACTTTCAAATCTGGTATATTACCCTATAGATACAAATAAACAAACAAATCTTTCTGAGTGTATTTTACATGTTTACTTTCTTTATCATTTCAGATTTGCACTTCGACACAAAGTTTTTTTCTACACCCTGTTGAATTGGATCATTGAGTGCTTCTGGTCAACCAGGATGCAGATTTCATCATGGTTATGAGCTGCTTAATGATGGCTGACCTCCTGTCCAATACCGACCATGCTGCGTAATGTTTTTGGGGGATGTGTTTCTGATCGAAGTACTGAGGCGATGCGCCATCAAAAGTAAGGAAAACCATGTCATAGTTGTCCCTTTGCATGGTCTTAAGATACCCACCTCATGCAGACGACTTTAACCATCTTGCAGCAGACAACTTTCGAAAACCTTGGGCAAAGTACAGCAGGTTCCCTGTCCAGCACTGAAGAAACCCATAAAAGCATTAAAAAGAAAAGGCTATCCTTGTGTTATAGATGAAACATTTTTGAAAGCAGCTTTGAACACTATTGAATGAAATTCCTAATTGGAGGTGATAGTTTGGAAATTTTATACAAGAGAAGATTTTTAAAGCAGCAATTTCTATTTTTTTTGCCACATTGTTTCACATGTCCATTTATTATCTCTTTACCAATAATCCCAAGTTTTAACAACCCAGAGAAAGAAAGTTTCTGAAAGTGTTAGGGGCAAAGGTAGAAAATACTAGTTAGCAACCAGTGTTTTCTACTTTTTCCAAAAGTTTTATACTTTTTGAAAGACACATCCCACCGTTGGAACTAAATTAAGATTGTCTTCTGCAAACACTTTCAATTTGGACAATTCTGAAATTTTATCACCCGGTAAAGGGATAAATCTTATTTCATGTTATTTTTCAGTACCTTTATATTTCAAGGATATTTTTGAAGATTTCTGTTGCAAGTTTTTGGAGATGGTATTGAATTCATATCTTTTGTTTTGACAGAGTAAAATTTGGAGCCCCTTTATCCACTGCCCTGAAGAATGGATACCTTCCCATACCCATGGTGGTGAGTTGCTTTTAACTGTCATACAGTTACACCTGGCTTAAGGGACCACCCTAGGAAAATCTTAAAAGTGGTCTCTTACAGCAGGTGGTCTTTTACGTAAGTGTTGAACCTTGCAACTTTGACTTGAAATTTTTCTAAGGTCATGCAACCATACTTATGCCAATGGAAGATACTAAGCATTGAATTTCTTAATGCGTTTAGTTGAGCCACATTTCAATTGTCATTTGCAAATGCTTTGAATTTGGGCCAGTCTAAAATTTTGTTGTGTGAGAAAGAGTAAGGTTACATGAAAGATAGAAAAGTCTTTGAGAGAAAGAGGAGCATGTCCGCTATAGAATGAGTTGACAACCTGAAAGGTGTTACCATATTGACTTTGTAGTTTTATGGCTTTGATGGACATTAAATATTGAGAGCAGAAAGGTTTTTTTCCATTTGTCTCTTGCCATATTTTGTTATTTACTTAAGACTTCCCACAACGGTAAGTGAGAACAAAGTAATCTATTGACACATTCTTTCTGGTGCTTGTTGAAGTTGTTCTAGATCAGTACATCTCTAGAATTGTAAAATTCTGCAAGGAGGCAAATTCAAATTTTAATCTAATAGCTGTCGTGAGTCCTGTTATCCCTTTACCGCACAATCCCGAGTTTTAACAACCCCAGACATGAAGGTTTTTGAAAACATTGTGGGAAAAGGAGAAAATGCTTGTAACCAGCATTTTCTCCTATGCCCACAATTTTTTCAACTTATTCAAGGACAAATTTTATCATTTGAGAAACATTAGAATTCTCATCTGAAAATTCCTTCGACATGGACAAGTCTAGAATTTTGCTGTGTTGAAAAGGGTTAAACAGGAGTACGTGGTCTTTTCAAGGACATAATATGAAAACAGAAAATAAATTATGGAATATGATAGAAGAAACCAAGGCATTTTGTGAAAAAATCACTTTACTTTTAGGCTGTAAAGGGCGCAAGGACCTTTTTGTGGGCAGTGTTGATCAAGATTGTACTGCACAGAATGTGCAGCCTGATCTTGGATCTACACTGTCTGATAAAGAGATATCTTTTCCCCCAAAATACCTTTGAAATAGCAAAAATTTGTTTTTGTACTCTCAGTTTGAAAGTTTAATTTTGCTTATTTAACAGGATAAGGGTTAATTCTTGGAACTGTGTTGCTTTTGCAGACAGTTTAGATCACAGTCTGACTGCACAAAACATGCAATCTGTTCTGGGATCCACATTGTTAATTCAGCTTTGAAAAAATTGTTTCAAGGTACTGTCGCAGCCCTGGCATCCATGTCTGCACCATGCAAAACATTGACATTCGATTATATCACTGTTATTACCAAAGACATTTACTTCAAACTTGGACAAGTTGTTAACTTTCAAATGGGGAATCCATACAACAGGGGCAGATAACCATTAAAATATTTTTGGCTCAGTTATGCCCTTTTAGCTCACCTGAGCAAAACGTGCTCAAGGGGAACTTTTAGGGTCACGCTGTGTCCGTCGTCCGTTGTGCGGCATCAACAATTCTTTAAACATCTCCTCCTCCTAAACCACTTGGCCGATTTGGACCAAACTTGGCTGGAACGTTCCTTGGGAGGTCCACTTTAAAAACTGTTCACAGAATTTGGTTCCATCAAAAACTCTGGTTGCCATGGCAACCAAATGGAATTTTCCAAGAAATTCTTTAAAATCTTCTCCTCTGAAACCGCTGATCAGATTTTGAAATAATTTCACAGATGTGTTCCTTGGGTGACCCTTTTCAAAATTTGTTCGCGAAATTTTGATCCATCGAAAAACATGGCTGTGGTAGTGGTGGTGGGGGGGGGGGGGGGTCTTTGCGTCCAGTGGTGTCAACGATTCTTTAAACATCTTCTCTTCCTAAACCACTGGGCCAATTTGGACCAAACTTGGCTGGAATGTTCCTTGGGAGGTCCTCTTTAAAAACTGCTTGGCCGATTTGGACCAAACTTGGCTGGAACGTTCCTTGGAAGGTCCTCTTTAAAGGTTGTTCACAGAATTTGATTCCATCAAAAACTCTGGTTGCCATGGCAACCAAATGGAATTTTCCAGGAAATTCTTTAAAATCTTCTCCTCTGAAACCGCTGGTCAGATTTTGAAATAATTTCACAGATGTGTTCCTTGGGTGACCCTTTTCAAAATTTGTTCGTGAAATTTTGATCCGTCGAAAAACATGGCCGTGGTAGTGGTGGGGGGGGGGTCTTTGCGTCCAGTGGTGTCAAGGATTCTTTAAACATCTTCTCCTCCTAAACCACTGGGCCAATTTGGACCAAACTTGGCTGGAATGTTCCTTGGGAGGTCCTCTTTAAAAACCGCTTGGCCGATTTGGATCAAACTTGGCTGGAACGTTCCTTGGGAGGTCCTCTTTAAAAATTGTTCACAGAATTTGATTCCATCAAAAACTCTGGTTGCCATGACAACCAAATGGAATTTTCCAAGAAATTCTTTAAAAATCTTCTCTGAAACCGCTGGTCAGATTTTGAAATAATTTCACAGATGTGTTCCTTGGGTGACCCTTTTCAAAATTTGTTCTCGAAATTTTGATCCGTCGAAAAACATGGCCGGGAGGGGGGAAGGGCGTCTTTGCACCGTATGGACTTAAAGAAATTCTTTGAAATTCTTCTTCTCTTAAACCACTTGTCAGATTTTGAAATAATTTCACCGAAATGTTCCTTGGGTGCCCCTTTTGAAAATTTGTTCGCCAAATTTTGATCTGTCAAGAAACATGGCTGTGGTGGGTGGGGGCTATTTGCACTATACGGACATGAAGAAATTCTTAAAAATTTTTCTTCTCTGAAACCACTTATCAGATTTTGAAGTTATTTCACAGAAATGATCCTTATATTATACCCCTTATTTAGCTTAGCTGTTTTCATAGAAAACATCGAGGTATTGACATAGCCCTGTTGTTGTCATCTGCGTTGTTGTCGTTGTGCAAAAACTTTGACATTTTGTTATATCTCAGCTTCCACTCAACACATGTACTTGAAACTCGGAGTAATTCTTCACTAGTGAAAAAGCAACCCATACAACAAGGGCAGGTAACTCCAAAATTGTTTTGTCCAAATTATGCCCCTTTTGCTACTTGGAATTTTAACTTACTCTTCAGCAACCAACAGCCAATCATTGACACCCTCATGAGGTGCTCTTGTTCAACTTAATATTTTTAGCCACTATCGGGCATGTGCTCTTGTTCAAAAAATGGTCTTTGGGTGACCTGTCCGAAAATTTATTTGCAGAATTCTGATTCGTCAAAAACATGGCTGTGGTGATGATTGTAGATTTTGAAATGATTTTTACAGGTGACCTTTTCATAATTGCTTGGCAAAATAATGATTTTGTTTCCAAAATTTCAATACTTTAAAAAAAGTTGGTTATGGTCCTCTCAAAAATTCAGGTGAGCAATCCAGGGCCATCATGGCCCTCTTGTTTACTTATAATTTTCACCGAAAATCAAGCGCTTGCGGCTGACAGGTGGCACCCTCAGGTGGTAGTCTTGTTAATTCAGCTTTGAGAAAAGTGTTTCCCTTCTTGCAAAAGTTATACCAGCTTTTGAAAGATATGAGAAGTTTGTTTAGTAATGAGTTAGTTATTGGGATGTTGCTGGTAGGTTTTATAAAGAAACATAAAGAATGTATGTGTATGTATACTTTGAAATACTGTTAAAATTTGCCATTTAAAACAAGTTCTATTTTAATTTTTGTTTTACAGGAACTGCTTGTGTATGTTGCAAGAGAGGGTCTTAATACCAGGGATATTTTCCGACGCCCTGGAAATCCAAATGACACAAGAAGGGTTGTTAAAAGGTTGTCTGAAGGAAAACCTGTTATATTTTCAAACTACAGTTTTTATACTCTAGCTTCAGTTGTGAAGGTTAGTAGAACTCTTTTACTTCCCTATAAACATGATGCTTACAAAGATAAGCTTCACTTAAATTAAAATTCGTAGGCCATATAGGCAAAAACAGGGTCTTTTGTAGGTGGCAAAGATCAAGCTTAACTGAAGGGGATCGTAGATCTATAAAATCCCCATGTTTAGTCAAGCCTACTAGATAGAAATCTTTCTGTCTTTCAATCGTATTTTCATCCACTGAAGGAGGTCTAGGTTATAGTTTTGGTAAGTACTGAAAGAATTTAAGTTCAATATGTAAAGGAAACTAAGTTGTGACAGTCATGATCATGGTGTAGAGTTAGGAAAAAACATTGTTGCAAGGGCCATTGCTAGTTATACCAATTTATGCAGTATTTGCTCAGACCTGCCAGTTAATTAGTTAAAGTAATTTTAAATTTTGTTGGCAGAGTAGTATCAAGTAGGAAAGACAAACTTATTTTGCACAAAACGAATGGAAATACTAAAACATTTTCAGTATTTCTTTGCTGTTGGTAGGGCAGAGTGAATGCTATTTGATGAGTATGTAGTAGTTTATGGTATCTGTGATGCCTGCCTGGAATGTTGATTGTTTTACATAGAGACCTATAGAAGAGGTAATAAATGGCAATTCATAATAGCATTTTTTACATTGTTTAACAGAAGTTCCTGCTAAGTATTCCAGGAGGTGTGTTTACCCCAGAGGGGGAGGAAACTTTGCTCAAAACACTCACCATTGGACACAAGATGGAACAGTATGACGCTATCCATGAGTAAGCTATTTTTTGCTTTACAGGTTGAAGGCTAGTGAGCTTTTGTCATAGCCCTGTGCCAGTCTTGTGTCTGTGCATTCATAACTTTAATTAAGTTAAAATTTATTCTTTGAAACTATGTAACCTTTTTTGACCAAACATACTAGCAGTTTCTCTAATTGCCAGGGGTCCTGCGTGGATCAGTGGTGAGGTATGGGACTAGTAACCTGGAAGCCTCGGGTTCCATCCACACTTGATCCCCTGGGTTTATCATAGGAGTGTCCTTGGGCAAGACACCTCAGAGCCCCAGCCTAGTACTGGTAAAACCCAGGAAATACATGAATATTTGAGCTGTCGCCGTGATATGACTGAAATAATGTTGAAAGCGGTGTTAAACACCATTCAATCAATCAATCAATCAATTCTCTAATTGCCACAATGTTTTTGTGTATCAATAAACCATACCTTAATGCACATTGTTTGTTCATATTTTACATGGATGTTTTCTTTGGGCGCTTGTTTTTTTTTGAGTGTCCTAGGCCCAGACACGTCAGGGCCCTGGCCTAGTACTTATGAAACCCAAGAACATATGACTAAAACAATGTTGAAAGCAGCATAAAGCACAATTGAGTCATTTAACCCTTTATCAAACGATAGAATTTTAGCCTTGTCCAAATTGAAAGCAATTGCAGGCAACAAAAACAATCGATCAATCAAGGATGGTTTAGTAGTCATCAGGATCCATTGTGGTTTAGGCTGTAATTTTTTCGATAGAACATGCACTGTGATACTCAGAATTTGTCTAGCATCTGTAAGGAAATAAGTTAAGAAAGAAGATATTTCAAATAAAACTTAAATAATGAAAATAAAGAGGTAGCATTTCAAGTGGATATCACTTGTTTTTTCCTTGACCGTTTTTATAGCTCATCATTGTGAAGAAAGTACAGTTGTTCATGCTCAGCTTTGGTATTCTCGGATACACATGTCCTGATTTCACCAGTACTCTGTGAGTGCTGTGCATTACCTTTCTTTAGGGCTTTTCCATTAGACTTTTGTCATCTGTAGAGATTGAACCAAAATTTTCTGAGTGCAAAACTTAACACTTGACCAAAAAAAACCCATGTTTAAACTTCTCTATAGAGGAAGCCTTTTAAAGACCTTGTGGGAAAAGGAGAAATTACTGGTAACAAGCATTTTCTTCTTTTTGCACAATGTATTTACTCCTTGCAGTGACAGATATCGCTACTGGTGCTATTTCTTGTTTGCAAATGCTTTTACTTTGACAAGTCTAGAACTTTTGTTATTTTGGTAAATAGTTAACAGTAAAGACACAGAGTTCTCAGAAAACAGTACAAGAATGTTACTAAGTACACATACCATTTATAAGCACATTGATTGTTGTACCTTAAAGTATTCAAGAAAATGGCATCAAATATTCAAGGGAATAGTATGGAATGAATTAAAATGTTTCTCTATTTTTGCAGCTACATCACATCATGTCCACCAGCACATCAACAACTGTTATCATTATTGTTTGGCATATGGTTCACGATGGTCCATAACTCACAACAGAACTACATGACCACAGAAGCACTGTCCAGAAGTATTGCTGGAAGCATGTTCCATACATGTGCCATGGATCCCGCAAAAGTCGAAAAAGCAAGCCGAATCATGCAGTTGCTCATCGATAATTTTGGTGTTGCGCGCGTCTTTGGGCAGCATAACATAGAGTATTTTGCAGAGGCAACACATATAGAGATTCACGTTCGTGAGACATTTAAGTATCAGTACAGTTATCCAGCAGAAGAAATCCTACCTCGTAAGTATCATGTAGTTCATTTTGTACAAGATACTGAATTGCAGCACCTACTTAGTGTGTTAAAGTCCAAGACAAATTCTTGGACTTGTCCAAACTCCAAGCATTTGTAGACAATATGTGAAATGTCTCTCAAGTGATGGGATTTGTCTCTAAAAGGGTAAAAAACATTGTGAGAATTGGAGAAAATGCTGGTTACAATGTTTTCAAAAGCTTTTTCCCTCATGGTCGTTAATTCATAGGATTATTTTGTAATGATTTTAACAATACTATTTGCGGACAGCTTTTATTCATCCAGCAGTGTACCATTTTTGACAAAATTCAAATAAGCAGCTAGGAACTTGAAAAATTCCTTTTTAAAATATGGATAACTAAATTGAATTGTGGTTGAAAATATTATGGGAAAACGAGAAACTCCTTTTTACTACAAGCTTTTCAAGAGTGATCTGCTGCAAGACGAAGAGAGTTGTCTACAGGAGGCAACATTCAGAGTTACACAGAGGTTTCAGTGTTCAATTCTTTCGCTGCTTACTTCAATATCTTCTGGGGATGGTGTAGATCAAGATCAGACTGCACAGAACATACACTCTGGTGTGGGATCTACTGTTTTTAACCTGATGCTAAATTATGACCACATCCTCTTCAATCTATTTTTAAACCTTGAAAAAAGTCAAATTTATTTAGCTGGTAGCAGCAAAAGAGCTCAGGGACATATGGCCTGCAACACGTGAAAAGGGGCATTCGGACATTTGTGTAAAGTGTCGTTTCGGATCAGCCTGCGCAGTCCTCGCAGGCTAATCGGAAATGACACTTTTCATTTTTATGTAATTTTCTGTTTCACGCAAGTCTACTGTAGGACAAAATCTAATGTAGTCGTAAAGTGCTGTCTCGGATTAGCCTGCGCGGATTGAGCAGGCTGATCCGAGACGACACTTTACGCAAATGTCTGAATGCCCCTTTTCGCGTGTTGCAAGCCATATATGGCTTTGCTATAACTGTGGCATGGTTTACCTGAACCTGTTAGCAATGGTCACTGATTTTTATTAAATGTTGACTAAAGCATGTAATGTTAACCAGAGTATGTTAGCAGTAGAGTGCTGAGTAAAATTGTAGTGGCTTTTGCAGAAAATGGAGATCAAGATCAGACCGTACAGAATTTGGAATCTGATCTTCTTCAGTGTTATATATGATTTTAGATATTTTGGCCAAAACAATTTTATATTGCAGTATTTGTACTAGTTTTTTTTTTTTTTTGACTGAATAAGTCTATTTGATTTATTTAAGATCGTGACGGTTATTTTGAAACAGCAATCTCTAGATACATGAATCTTTTACATCAAGGTTTTCTATTTTGACAAAGAGGTGGAGAGTGATATGAAAAATTGATTTATTTCAACTTTCTTTAATTGTAATAAGCATTTTTAAAACTTAAAGCTAATTTTTTTTAAAATTTACAATGCATTTTTAGATACTGTTTTTCTTTTTTATATTTATCATTGCATAAAATTAATTTAATGAGGGCAGTAAAAGCAGGGCTGACTTTGATTTGAAACTCTTCTATTTTTTGTATTGATTTGGATATTTTTATTTGCTGCATGTATTTATCTGTCATTTTATTTTCAAGATAAACCTCGTTTCGTAACTCTGTACCACACAACACAATTTGAGACTTGTCCATATTAAAAACACTTTCACAATGGCTCCAATGATTGGATTTCTCCTTGATAGGATGGAAAATATTGTGGGTAAAGGAGAAAATGCTGGTAACCAGCATTTTCTCCTTTACCCACAATGTTTTCTATTCTTCAAAGGGTATATTTCAGTTTCTTAGTCATATTTAATCTATTGTCTGCAGATGCTTTCGATCTTGACCAGTCTTTTGTGGCATGGTAAAGGGTTAAGAAGTAATGAGTAAACCCTTTTCTAAATGGTCTTGGTGTTTTGTAAAAGGAGAGGATTTTTGAAAAAATCAGGGGAACAAGAGAAAGTTCCGTTAACTTTTTACCAAAGGTTGAAATTGAAAGCATTTGCAGACAACAAATCAAATGTGGCTCAAACCTTGTAATTTGGTTTTGGAAGGGTAAAAGGTTTCTCTCTTGGGTCGTAAAAAGTCTGGATTATGTGGTAAAGGGGTAACCATTTTTTACTCCCTTGTCCAACAATGTTTTAAATCTTTCTTTCCAAGGAAAAGATCTTCTCATTTAAGCTGCATGAAATTTGTTGTGTTTCAATATAGACATCTCAAAAGTTTTGTCATACTGCTCAGAGTTAGGAGAATGCTGCAACGTAAAGTCTCAGTAGTTTGAATATAGGTTTGACAGTTCTATTAGTTCAAAGTAGTCAAAAGGTATGTGTTATTGGAAAAAAATAGTTGAAAGTGTTCAAGACTAGAGTTGTCCAAGACTATTTGATTGACTAAATTCCAAGACTAGGTATTTGATTGACTAAATTCCAAGACTAGGTGTTTGATTGACTAAATTCCAAGACTAGGTGTTTGATTGACTAAATTCCAAGACTAGGTGTTTGATTGACTGAGACAGAACATAAAAGCCGAGCAAATAGCAAGTCTTGGAATGCAGAGCTTTTAAAGAACAGCTAATATGACTCCATAAGTGCTGTAACAGTATGTACAGAAAAGGCATCTTTTCCTCTCAACTCTCCACTGAAAGGCAAAATCTTAGACTTGGAAAGCATTTGCAGACAACATATTAAATGTTGTTGCAATTTGCAGAAAATGCTGTGGGAAAAGGAGCCGAAATGGCAGTTACTACCGTTTTCTCCTTATCGAAGGGACTTTTTCTTAGGTTTGTTCAAACAGGGGATCGTATGGTAAAGGGTTATTTCTTAGAAAGAACTTACCACCCACTGAAACAAATTTGATGTAGACAGTCATGAAAACATCCTTTTGAAACATTGACAAACAGGAAGAATTAATGAATGCTTGTAGAAACATTGTTGTGAATGGAGAATTTACTCTTTATGAACATTTTCTCCCATTACCACAATGATCTTGAAAGTACTGAGGAGTGATGAGTTGAACAATGTATGTAGATGTTTGTGAATTATCGAGAATATACTGTAGTTATTGTTGTTGTTCTTTTGTGTTTGCATGTTTTTGTTTGCATGTTTAGGGAAGAAGGTGCTCCATGCATTTGTACTGTATTTATTATCAGAAGCACAAAAGTCAGGATTTCATCCTTTTGAGAATGGTAAGCAAACCTTGCAGGGTTGTGATAGAAAAACAAAACATGTTTTCACCTACTGTGCTAAATCAAACTCATTACCTCCAGGCTGGGTATGCCTTTTTTTTCCAGATTTCTTGTAAGCTAATCAATAGCTCCTTTGACCTGTTTTGTAAAAACGATTAGACTTTTGGTTTGAGGGCGAGAAAGGGGTTAAGCTAAGGTGTCACCTACTGAAATCACCTAAATACAATCTACATGTATAACTATTCCTTGTAATAGTGATTAATAAGTCAAATGGGGGCACATGCACGAAAAATCATGTTTTCCATGGATACAGCATTTTAATTAATTTACTAAAGGAGAAATTACACTTTCTCCATTAAATGTACCAAATTTACTGTCTTCTTAATAACCTATAATCCTACAAGCAGATTTTACTTGTATGCATCTATGAACAAATTTTCACCAGACATGGATAACTTAAGAATAGATTACAACATAATGAATTCTGATACATAGGTACATGTCTGGACATTATGGTAAAAGAAGGAATTGCCTTGAAGAGGAAATTTTCCTTTTGCAAGGTTTTCAAAATAATCTGTTAGAAGATGAAAAAAGTTGTAAAAAAATGTAAAATGCCTGAAAGACCCATAGGAAGAATATTTAAGAAAAGGATACTGGTTTTGAATGATCTGAACCTAAACACTCTGGAAAAAAGGAATGTTTGTTTGTAATAACATATGCAGTTGGCCTTCATCATTTTCAAATATGAACTAGATACTTTTTATATTGTTAATGGAATATTGAAGCAAAAATAGACTCAGATAGCTGAGTATAAAGGTATTGCATCAGTGGTACAAAAATTGGTAATTGGAAAAGATGATAGAATCCTATTTATCACAACCCTGTTTGTGTGATACCCTCTTTTTACCTTGCCTCCTCTCCCTGGTGTTTTTTACCTTACCATCCTGGTAGATATTTTTGTTTTGTTTGATATTTTGTTTACTTTGTAATTCATTACCTCCTCAAAAAGACTTCTTTTAGTCTTAAAACATATAAATATTGAAAATATTGTGTCAGAAGGAGAAATTTCTAATGAGCAATTTCTGTATTTGCTACATTGCTTTCACATGTGCAAGAAGGGGGTTTAAAGCATCTGCAAAAAGTATCAACCCAATCCTGACCAGCCTGCATAGTTCAAATGGTAGAGCGCAGGACTTGTAAACATCAAGTCTTGGGTCACTTGAGGATGTGGGTTCAAGCCCCTTAGCTGGTCACCTAAAATGACTAATAGTCTTTCAGATGAGACATTAAATCCAGGTCCTGTGTGACGGTGCTATACACCAAGCACATAAAAAAACAGACCTAACTTGGGATGGGTTTCCTCCTGCATATTGCACTATTTTATCCCCTACAACTAACAAAACTAACAGTCTTCAGTGGGTGTCACCCATATTTGCTACCAGTGGTGACAAGAAACAAACACAAATTTAATCAATCAACCCTGTTCAGCCTGGGCAAGCTGACCTGGGTTGAACCTTTTTGCTGTTGGCAATTTTTTCGCATGTCAAAGGAAAATTCTATCTCATGATTCAGCCAGTTTTTAAACTGTGTAAATCAATATTGTGCAACAACTTTCATTTTGAAGATGCATTAAGCCCCCTTTTCTAAGAGTGCTGCTCATTTTATTAGTTTTTTTTTTTGTCTTGCCTAGTTCTTGTTTCTGCGCTTTTTTTTTGGTTACAACTTTGGTCTTGTGCAGCTCTGCTTGTATCTGCCTAGGAGGCATCATTGCTATATTCAAATTAACTTTATAGTGAGATAAAATTTGATAAGAGAAAAAACACAAAGGGAAAATGAGAGAGCATTTGATAGAGAAAAAAACACACAGGGAAAATGAGAAAGTGCTGGTATCAAGTACTTTCTGCATTTGCTATGATATTTTTTGAAAGCCTTGTACATTACACCACAATATTTTTAGAAAGAGATAGTATATGTAAGACCAAGATTTGATTTTAGCCCTCTGAATTTTAACCATACCATTTTAGATATCCAGGAAAGAGAATGTAGTTCTGTTTGTTCTTTTATATGACATTGCTAATGATAAAAAAAGACACCCTCATAAGTAGGGAAATAATCATGTTATTATGTTAACTCTTTCCTCACAATCCCAACTTTTAACGGCCCTGAAGAAGAAGGCCTTTCAAAACATTGTGGAAAAAGGAGAAAATGCTGGTAATCAGCATTTTCTCTTTTTCCCACAACATTTTCTCCTGAAAACAGATTTCAATGTCTGAGTCAGGTTTATTTTGTTGTCTGCAAATGCCTTCAATTTGGAGAAGCTTAAAATTTTGTCATTTGGTACAGAGTGAAAGCAGCCTAAAAACTAGAATTTTTCTAAAGAGGAAAGCTGATTTTTTGGTATGAAGAAATCAGTTGGCTTTGACTGCACTGTTTACTTTTTCATTATGAATGGATGACTATTACAGGATTTAAGACCTTTTTAACCCTTTACCACACAATTCTGAGTGTGAATGACCCTGAGAAAGAAGCCTTTTGAAAATAAAGTTAGAAAAGAAGAAAATGCTTTTAACAAGCATTTTCTCCTGTTTTCCACTATGTTTTATACCCTATCAAAGAAAATTTTCATTCAGTCGACTTACATTGAAATTTTTATCTGCAAATACTTTCAATTTGGACAAGTCTACAGTTTTGATGTGTGGTGAAGAAGAGCAAAAGAGCAATATTTCTGGTACAAAAAAGTTGCCCCTTTTCCCACAGGGATGTGGAAATATGTAGTTGTGGATTTGTTACATGGAGATTTTCTAGATTATTAAATATGTATCAGTGGTTAACTGATACCATAGTTAACTAAAATCTGTTTTAATTGGGATTTTAGCATATTGAACTCTTTACCACATAATTGAGTATTTTAACAACTCGGAAGAAGGCCACTGAAAACATTCGGGGAAAAGGAGAAAATGCTGGTAACCAGCATTTTCTCCTAATTTCAAAATGATTTCTACCCTTTCCTAGAAAACTCCTTGCAACTGAGTAACATTTAATTTGTGGTCTGCAAGAGCTGTCAATTTGGCCAAGTCTAAAATTTTGATGTTTGGTAAAGATTTAAGCCTTTTTTTGCAGAATTTTCAATTGAGAAAAACAGGCAAAATATTGCTAATTCAAGTTTGTCTAGGTCAGGATATTATGTATAGAGTAACAGACCATGTAGACCCAAGAACTTACTGCTTGTCATTTGCAATATGATCCACTGTCTGGAAAAGCAGCAGAAGCTCTTTGGGGTTTAACTCTTTACCAAACAATCCCTACTTTTAACGAGCCCGAGGAAGAAGCCTTTTTAGACCATTGTGGGAAAAGGAGAAAATGCTGGTAACCAGCATTTTCTCCTTTTTCCACAATGTTTCCTACTCTTAAAAAGACAAATTTCATCATTTGAGTCACATTTAAATTGTCATCTGCAAAGGCTTTCAGTTTGGGCAAGTCCACATTTTTGTCGTGTGGTAAAGAGTTAAACCAATGATTTGTCCCTACATTAATATGAACTTTCTAATAGCGATAATACCCTTTTCTGCACTAACAATATTTGGAGTCTCACATAGCATTTGACTCTACTAAGTTGATAGAGATATTAATAACTTGATGGTAGAAATTGGTCAACTCTTTGCCAAACGACAAAGTCTTGATCTCGACCAAATTGAAAGCATTTGCAGACGACAAAATAAATATAGCTAAAGTGATTACTTCTGTCTTTGATAGGGTAGAAAACATTGTGGGAAAAGGAAAGAATGCTGGTTACCAGGATGTTGTCTTTCCCACAATTTTTTTGACACACCCTCTTCTGCAGGGTTGTTAAAACTCAGGACTGTGTGGTTAAGTGTTAAAGGTAGATCATGCATTAATCATTGCTCCCTGCAGAGGGCTCCTCACCCTGCAGCAGTTTTTGAGAACATTGTGACAAAATGGACAAGTGCTTGTAAATAGCAATTTCTCCTTTTGACTCATCATTTTCACATGTATCAGACCTTTACCCATATTACTGGATATCCTTATTTCAGAAGGGTATTTTGAAATTCATATGGTGCAAATTTGTTTCAGGAGGTAGTCGTGGATAGATAGACATTATTTAAACCTTTTGCCACTGAACAAATAAATTGCATTTTCTCAGTTGCTAAAAATACATTTTCTCTGCAAGATCAAGAGACAGATTGGTCATAATCTAGAATATGGCAGTAGACCACATGGATCAGAGATCAGACTGCACATTCTGTGCAGTCTGATCTTTATCTACACTATCCCAAACAGCTTCTTGTGTTTTGTGTGGTATGGAAAGACTTAAGTTTCTTTATGAGATGAAAAATCGTGGCAAGTTTTTCCTTGTCTGCTTCTGTATTCTATCTAGATGAATCTTTTATAAATCTTTCTAGATGTATTGTTTTTTTATTATTTTGTTCCTTTGAATGTTGATAGTTGAAAATTTTCAAAAAGAAAACATCAGGTGACCATTTTATTGGTAAGTTTAAGCCAATATGGCACAATCTGTAGCGTTAATAACCCAGAGAAAGGAAGAATTTTTTTCTTTTCCCACGACATTTCCATGACAAGTCCATTCATTTGAGCCTTGTTTATCTGCAGATGGTCTCAGTATAGACAGTCTACAGTTTTATCATCTGACAAGGAATTGAGATCATGAAAAGGGATCATGTTGGGTCATTGCATGAAATCCTGCACTATGTTGCAGTATCGAGAACTGACGAAGCTCCTCAACTCACTTCTTGCCAAGCTCTGGTAGTTCAGCAGGTATCACACAGGGCTAGTTGTCCAGGGGTTGCAAATTCAAATCTTCACTCAGCAAAACTCTGTTCAGAGTTTGATGAAAGCCATTGTGATACAGCTGGCATTTGACTTTCCCTTAATGGGAAAGCAGTCAATTTTTGTTATGGTTTGTTGCAAGAGTGGAAATGTGTTAATGACTTGAACCTGATGTATTTTCAGCAATTTCAGAGGAAGCATTTGTAGACATGAAACTATCTCGACTACATTCAAGCCGAGAACCAGATGGTGAACGTCAGGAAGACGACGATGAAACAGATAAGAAAGCCATCCTTCCTAAAGTAGAACTGAAGGTGGAAGATGGTGAGACAGAAGGAAGCAATTTGCTGGTCACTTCAACAGTCTCAGTGCCTGAAGTCTCTCTAGTCCCCTCTCCAGAGGTTAGCAAGGTAAGCTAGACAAGTTTGATTTTGTATTTGTGTAGAGAAGTTTCCAAGAAATTGTTTGTAGTGATTGGAACTGCTTTTTTAGCTCCACTGGCCAAAGGCCAGCGGGCTTATGTCAAGGCCCGGTGTCCGTCATGCGTCTGTCCGTCCGTCCGTCCGTGCGTGTGTTAACTTTTTTTTCAAACTTCTTCTTCTCTGAAACTGCCCATCCAAATTTGATGAAACTTCACAGAAATGATCCTGCCATGGTCCTCTTTAGAATTTCTTGAAAGAATTTGATTCCTTCAAAAACTCTGGTTGCCATGGCAACAAAACTGAAAAATATTGAACATCTTTGAAAATCTTCTTGTCTGAAACTATAAGGCCCAGGGCTACCAAATTTTGCATGTAGCTTTATCTAATGGACCCCTATCAAGTTTCTTCATATTATAGCCCTGGGGTCAAAATTGGCTCTGCCCCGGGGATCACAAGTTTAACATGGGCTTATATAGTGACTGTAATTTAAAATAGTAATCAAGGGAAGTAACTCCTATTATACAAGATAAAGTTTGTTACTATTTACCTCCCTTGATTATCAAACTGCAGTTATACATTATTGGAGTTTGGTATTCAAGGATTTTGGAGAGGAAATGTTCAGTTTTAAGGGAGAGTGATTTATTTTGATGCTAATAGTTATGCTTACATGAATGGAATATTTAATTTAAAGTAAGGTTTCTATTACTCAAATGTTTTCAGAACTTTACCTTTCATGCTAATGAATAAACCGGCTTGTATTCACTGACATTATCTTTGCATTTAAAAAGATATGACTCTTTTTGTTTGGTGGACAAGGTGGAGGTTATGTTTTCAAAGTAAGTTTATTACCATACAGACTTTTTATGCTGTAATTCTCTGTCAATGACAATTAAGGGCATGATAAGTTAATTTTACTCTTTAAGAAATGACAATTTTTTTTACTGTACCAAGCTTAAAGCCATTGCAAAAAGACAAATTGAATGTAGCTTAAATGACTATTTCTATCTTTGATAGGTTAGGAAACGTTGTGGGAAAAGGAGAAAGTACTGGCTGACAACATGTTGTCCTTTTCTCATGATGTTTTTGAAAGCCTTCTCTTTCAGGGTCATTAACACTTCGATTTGTGTGGTAAAGGGTTAAAAAGCCAGTGGAGCGATACAGGGCCATCATGGCCCTCTTGTTTGTTTTCTTATCTTGCATTTACTCTGGTTGCTGTAATAAGACACTAAGGCTGAAGAAAGCCCTGATATTGCACTAAATATCATCTGTGACATTATATCATGTTTTCCCTAATTTATTAGCTTCCCCGAGGGATGTGTACTGGAATCAGGTTTTCCATCTCCCTGTCTGTCTAGCAATCCGTCTGTTGAAGTTACCTTGTTTCCCTTTTTTTCAACAGTTTTCAAGTGATTTGACTGAAATTTGAATATCTTCCTCTTACTTGAACTTGCACACCTGCAATTTTCATTAAGTCACATTGTCATTATGTTTCATAGTTGGTATTTGAAAGTACCACATGTGAATTAAAACCAGGAGTACATGTGTGCTTGAACAGGTTAACATTGTGACAACAGTGATACTTACTTCTTGAATGAAGCCTTGTTAAAACTTTATACTTCTAATACTTTATGTAGAATAAAAGTATGAAATGTTCAGTGGTTGGCAAATTAGAACAGTAAAGCATCAAATAAAGAATTTTTCTTCTTTTTCACATATGATTTGAGTATTTTGGTTGTACACATGAGAGGATGAAGAGAGAAGCTGAAAGTCATTGAAAGAATTTGGTGAGCTAATGTATTTGTCACACTTACTCTAATTTGGGTTTTGGGTGTTTGTAAGGTAATTAAATGGTGCTAATTATACATGGAGCTATATTGATTAAATTTGACTTCTCAGGACTGAAAATAGACATTGTAATACCCAGTAACTTATTTTATGTTTCTTTTGTCTTTTTTTCAGAGGCCAAAATCAGTAGAAGATAGCCTTAATGAAGCTCACAACAACACTTTACCGAAACCTAGTTTAAGCAGGTACAACTCAGTTAAACGTAAACAGTTAGAGCGTCTACGGCAGCGTTCTGATTGGTTCCTTGGGCCTAGCACTGTCAGCAATCCAGTGATAAATATAGAAGAACCAGTCACTAGCAGTCATGAACAAGTTAAAACTAAAACTTCAGGGAATTCAAATGTGACTCGGGCCTCTTCTGAAGGGGCTGTACTTGAGGGATTTTCTGATGGGGACAGTGTGTTCAGTGATCATACCAGTCGTAGTGAATCCCCAGCATCGGAACCTGTACGGACCAATAACGCAGCATTGTGCATTCATCGGGATATCATTCATAGTGACACATTACCAGATATATCTCCTGACATAGAAGACAGCAGTACCTCAAAGGAAATGACCGAGGACGAAATGACTGAGTCGGAGATATGCTATTTTATGATAGAGCACAAGTATGGGGATTCATCCCCCAAGTCCTAGCACTTATTGAGTTGTAGAGACAGCTTTTTTTTGTCTCTGCACTGTTATTTTTACATTAGAATTACTAAGTTGTAATTAATGATAGGCTAGATAGTCTCTTTTTCTTGTTTCTTTTAATGAAAAAGTTTTAATTTGTTCAAATTTTTGCAGTTCATATGTTTTCATTTTATTTTCCCATTAAGAATTGCTTTTTTATGACATGACTTCTGATGCAAATTTTTCAGTGTAACACTATAAAATGTGATACTCCTGAAAACTAAAGTTTCCATTATAAGACTATTATAAAGACAACTTTCTAGAAGCCTTCAGTTGACAGCTTTTTGAAAGATTATTGGGAAAGAAGCAATTGTATGTTATAGGCAATTACTCCCTTTCCCAGCCTGTTTTCTAAATGATTAAAAAAATATTGTCCTTTACTTCTGCATTCTTTCTTTTAAACTTGTTAGTGGTACATGAAAATGGCCATGATAGATTTGCATTAAATTCTATTTGCATAAGTTTCTTTTTTGAGGCAGATCACTTCATAGCAAGAATTATCAGGTTTCAACCAGTCGGCCTCTTTTCTCGTATGCAGTAAGCGGTCAAAAATATTTCATCAAATAGCGAATTCCCATTGACTTACGTGTATTTTCAAGTGTGCAAAAAAATTAATTAGTCTGCTTCTGATCACTCAATCATTAGGAAAACTACCAGTATATATAAAGTGAGGTCACTGAAGCTTTTTACATTAATATGCTTATCATGTTCTATGCCTTATATCAAAGTTGTATCTCTCTAAAACATCGTGGTGTTATTTTTCTGCTAAATTTTGGCAATGTCGCCATTGACATCAATGAAAAAATTGTTTTCGAAAATTCTGATCAATTTTTGAAAAGCTGTATTTATTTAAGGAATGAAGAGAACTTTTTTTGTTTTCATGGAGTTATGAAAAAAAAACCTAATCACACTGTATGAAACTGCAAAGCGGTTTCATACAAAAGTGTGATTAGGATTTTTTTTCATACCTCCATGAAAACAAAAAAAATTCTCTTCATTCCTTATAATTCAATATCACAGACAACAAATATGCACTTAAATAATACTAACTGCTTTTTTTTGTAAATCCAACATTGCGTATTTATTTAATGTCCATTTCTTTGATATTTCATAGCACGGTAAACTGCTCGTTTATGAAGTAAAAATGACGTCATTATAGTATTGAACATTTTCAGATTTAGTAGATTTATTATTAGAAGTTCATATGCTAGAAGTAAGTTAAAAATAAGATTGTTAGAACCCAGCAAAGTGACAATAAGATTTAAGCTCTTTAAATTTACTGTTGGATATTTTTTTCAGTATTCAGAGAAAAATGAATTTATCTAGCAATTTGAAATTTGGACTGGATATAAAATCAGAAAGAAAAACATTATGAAATCTCATATACATGTTTGTTTACATTAGTTTGACTGCAAAAGTAGTTCCGGCACTGCTTATTCTTTTTTTATGGAGCTATGAAAAAATTCTTTCAGCCAATCAGAACTCGCCAGTGTTTATGAAAACAACTAATATTGAATTATATAATAATAATAATAATAATAATAATAATAATAATAATACACTGTATCAATTTGAAAATATTCATTTAATGTAAAATTAATTTTGATTTATTTTCATGTAAGTTTCATAACTATAACTTCAGTTTTTGACCGTTAATAATTTTAGGAGTAAAGTTGGAAATAATGTTAGTCAATGGGGATTTTTTTTTTTTAACTTTAATGAAATATTTATGGCCACTAACTGTACAAGCATCAACAGGTATGAGTTTAAGATTGACTGCACCAATCTCAGGTCAGCAATATTCAGATTTCATTTTGCTCAAGAAAACCATTGACTTGGAGCGTAGCCATTTCCTCCATGTAAAATATTTTAAGACATTAGTAGCTCACAGATAAAGAAAATATTGTTACAAATGGAGAACTTACTCCAAATGAGTGTTTTTTCCTCCAAATTTCATTCTTCCAGTTTCATTTTTTTTTCCCATCAGTTTTTGTTTATTATGGAAGAATGAAAAAATTTGGATATCAGCTTGATGGGTAAACATAGAGAAGAGGTTTACTAACTATTAACGACTAAATGCTACAGAATTTTGAAATTAACTCGTAATCTGCAAATTAAATTAACTGAAACTTTCCAGCTGATAGTAATATTGCTATTTCAAAGTTATCTGTCGGGAGAAAAATACCACCTTATGGGACAGTGTAGATCCAAGATCAGACTGCACATTCTGTGCTGTCTGATCTTGTCCACAAAAGGTCAATAAGTCACTTCAGCAGCTTCAGGGTCACGATTTGAGCAGAAGTAACCAAATGAAAATTTGACTAGTATGAGCATTGAGATCAACTGATACTCAACTCATTCCATAGCAGAAGCTTATTTTTACAAGTGAAAATGGCTACCACTATTGACACAAAGAAAGAAAAAGTTGGAAGGGGGAAAAAAAAATCCTGTCTTGATAGATATTGAAAGCACAACTGGAAAAGTAGCAATTGCTTTTGACAAGCAACTGCTCCTTTTCCAATGATGTTTTTCTAAAACTGTCTTCTTTGAAAGAGTCAAGAGAAGTATCTGTATGCTAATGGAACAACCTTTTTTCTCATGTAAACACAACATAGTACGTACTGCTGAACACCATCTGAAAACATTTTGAATTAGTATCTCTTAGTTTGGCCCATTTGCCACAGTATTTTCATGACCATCTCTGCATCAAGAAATTGTATGCACATATGTGTGCCAAGGTTTAAACTACTGATGTTATCAGCTTTCCAGAACTTGAATGTTGCTTGTGAGTTACATAGAAATTGGTATTAACTCTTAACCTTTTACCAGATGGCAAAAGGGTAGACTTATACAAATTGAATGTTTTTGCAGACGAAAATCTAATGTTGCTCAGATGATGGAGTTGGACTTTGAAAGGGTAGAAGAAGTAGGAAAACGAGAAAATAATTGTTATGTGCATTTATTTGTTTTCCTCCATGTTTTCAAAAAGCTTTTTCACTCGGGCTTCTTAAAACAGGGGATTGTTTGGTAAAGGGTTATCCCTATATTAAATGATTCTGTGATTTAATAATGTTGTAGATTTGCATCTATGAAAATATTGTGAGAAAAGAAGAAAATGCTACTTACCAGCATTTTCTCCTTTCCACACAATGATCTCATAATTTGTGAAAAATCCCATCATTTTAGCCACATTTAGTATGTAGTCTCCAAATGCTTTCAGTCTGGACAAGTCTGAAGTCTTTTTTCCCTGATAAAAGGTCAACAGCATAATCACTCCTAATGGTTCAGTTTAAGCAGTGCAATGCAGCATTTTTTTTTTTTGTTTCTTCAAAATGGGTTCTGTTATCCAAAGTTTTGACTTGAGCTTTGGCAAAGTTAAGGTAAAAATTATTTTCTTTGTATTTATTTTTTTTTCCTCTAAAATTTCTCTAATAAATCATAACTACCATTAAATTACATTTATATCAGAATACAATACATCGAAGCTTGCCACTTTATTATAAGCTTATGTAGAATTATTCACCAGGCACATTGCTTATTGTATATTGTAAGGCTACATTGTAAATTTACAGTACCCGTTCACTACTAAATAAGACATGAATAACTCTTACAGACAAAGTAGATCAAGATTAGACTGCACAGAATGAATAGTCAGATCAAGGGTCTACATTGTCTGCCACTAGATTCGAAATTGATCAAGAAAAATTCTCCAATTATAATTCAATTCTCAGCTATAAACAAGAGGTTGGTTTTTGATTTGAACCTTGTACCAAACAATCCTATAGTTTTGCTAACATTGTGAGAAAAGAAGAAGTCCCCTTCTTGTACTCTTTTTTTTTTCCTCAATGTTTCTTACCCTGTCCAGAAGACAAATTACATCACTGGACCCCAAGAGAAAAGACTTTTAAAAACATTGTGAGAGGAGGAAACAATGCTGGGTACCAGCATTTTCTTCTTTTCCAACAATGTTTTCTGTCCTACCAGAGACAAATACCATTGATAGAGCCACATTTAATTTGTCTTCTGCAAATCCTTTCAGTTTGGACAAACCTAAAATTTTGTCATCTGATACAGAGGTATTGGTAAATTGTCATCCAGTAAAGATTTAAATATTTGGTGGTGATATAATTGATATACATGTAAGGACTGCATTTAAACCATTAGCAACTGCAGACATTTTTTTTCACTCTGTAGGAGACCTCATGAAATGTTGAGGGACATGACAAAATTGCTTTTGATTAGTAGTTTTCTCCTCTTACCACAATGATTTTACATGTGCTTATGCATGGACTATTTGCAAGATAACATTTTAGACTTATTTGAATTAAAAGCAGTTACAGATGGACAAATGTGACTAGAAAAAAATGTTGGTAGAAGGGTAGAAAACATTGGGAAAGCCAGAAGATGCTGGTTACCAGCGTTTTCTGTTTCCCCGCAATGTTTTAAAAAACCCTTTTGATGGATTGTGTCGTAAAGATTGAATTTATAATTCATAGTTCATGTTATTGATGACAGTAACAAATCATCTGCTACAAGGTTGTTTTTAGAGGGAATTGGTTAAGTCTTTACCCAACAACAAAATTTTAGACTCGTCCATGTTGAAAGCTTTTGTGGAGGAAAAACTAAACATGGCTGAAATGATGAGATTTATGTTTGAAAAAGTGGAAAACATTCTGATAAAAGGAGAAAATACTGTTTACCTTAGTGTATCAAAAGCCGTCTTTGTCGGGTCGTTAAACCTCTTGATTGTGTGGTAAAGAGTTAAATGGAGTTTTGGAAGTAAAAAAAAAAGGGTATTAATACAGGTTGTATCTAATTCACAGTCATAAAGAACAAATATACATACATGTATTTACATAATTCTATTTTTATTTCTGTTTGTCAGGATGAATGTGGCTTTTTACAATTATAGTATTTTGCTTTTGTAAAGGTTTTATGTCCAATTTTTTAATTAATGGCCACATAGTTGTATTTTCAGATGCAGTGTTTTACTGTGCTTTTGAATAACATGTACTACCAAATTTCTTATGCCATGCTGCACATAAATCTTTAGAATTTAGTGGAAAAGAAGCTGTGTTTCAATAGTTTATTTCATTACTGAAAGGTCCTCAGTGGTTCAGTGGCATACCAAAGGATTCCATATTTCAATGACACCTGTGAAAGTTTTTAAGCTTTTGAAATCATAGTAGGAAAAGGAGATAATGCAGGTTAGCAGCATTTTTTCGTTTTCCCACAATGTTTTTCTTCCATTTGAATGACAAATCTCACACTTTGAGCCATATCTAATTTGCAGTGAGAAATTAAGGTGAAATTACTCTTTAACCTTTACCGCATAATGCCGACTTTTAACGACCCTGGTAAAAAACGCCTTTTGAAGTAGGAAAAGGAGAAAATGCTGGTAACCAGCATTTTCTCCTTTTCCCACAATGTTTTCTACCCTATCAAAGAAAAACTGCACCATTTCAGCCACGATGATGTTGTCGTCTGCAAATGCTTTCAATTTGAACAAGGCTAAAATTTTGTCGTCTGGTAAAGGGTTAAACCCAAAGTATTTCCCTCATTTCTATCACTGTAGGTGATCACATAGTAACATAGGAGTGCACTTGGGAAAGGAGCTACAGAACATCATAGTACTTTTGAAAGCTTAACGTCTAAATAATTTTAGCAGAGATGTAGGAAAAGAAGTTTGATGCATCATACCAAGCAATTTGTCATTGATAAAATCAATTTTATTTATCAAGAGACTGAATTTCGAGGTAGAATGATCTTTTGATATACTTGACAGAAAGTTGTCTAATAGCAAAAAGTTCAGACCCAGGTCAGCTTGTGCTGATTGCACTGGCTGATCTGGATTGATACTTTTTGCAGATGTATAAAACCCCCGTTTCACAGAGCAAGGCTCATTTGTTATTTTTGCAGCATGGACTTAAAGAAACAGAAGCTGTTGCTCATTGTTGTGTCACGTGGAAGCTGTGTTTTTTGTTTAATACAAACAATATTGAGCTAAATGAATTGAGCCCTTTTTTTATGCTTTCCCAGAAAAAAAAGTTACATTTTGAAAGTATGGCAGACAACAAATTAAACATTGCTCAAATAATGGCTTTGTCTTTGAAAGACAGAAAACATTGTTAGAAAAGGAGAAAATGCCGACTACCAACATTGTCTTCTTTGTGATAGTGTTTTAAAAAGCCTTCTTCATCAGACTGGTAAAGTTCAGCAGGGCCCGTATTCACCAACATTCTTAAGACAGTTCTTTGTCTTATTCTCCAGAATTATCTAAATTTGAAAGTAACACAGTTTCTGACTGGCTAAACCATTGGTTTAATCAATCAGAAGTATTGTAACTTTCAAATTTAGAAAATCTTGGAGAAAAGACAAAGAACATTCTTAAGAATTGTTAGTGAACACGGGACGAGGAACATTCGGCAAAGGGGTAACCTTTTGACAGTGGACAATTTCAGATGATAGACAAGACAAAGCATAGGCTTTCTTGGTCAGAATAACTGAAAATATCAAAGTTTGCATCCAAGATCAAACTGTAAGTTCTGTGCAGTCTCCTCTGGATCAACACTGTTGGCCAAAGTAGCCCCTGTTGTCTGTGGCTAAAGACACTGTGTTTCAAATATGAAGCCTTAACATTATTAGTTTTTTTACCATTCATTTAAGCATTTGTTTAACTCTTTACTATACAATCCTGTATTTTAACAACCTTTTGGAAAAAAATCTTGTGTGAAAACATTGTTGTAGAAAGAAGATACTGGTAATCTGCTTTTTCTGCCTTTCCCACAATGCTTTTGGCTTAGTTGAGGACAAATACCATCGTTTTAGCTGCATTTACTTTGTCTGCAAATGCTTTCAATATCAAAAAGTCCAAAATTTTGTTGTTAGGTAGAGTAACTTGATTACCTCCTGAAACAACAATGTTACAGATGACTATGACACACTATTGAGAAATACAGAATAATCAGCATAAATTTTTGTTTACTACATAAATGTGTGAAAACATTTAGTTAAAAAAAGTAAATGCTCATTAAAAATATGTTTATAAAATTAGTCTGCTGCAAGACTCAAGGTTGTCTTCGGAGAAAATGAGTTGAAAATCTTCTAATTTTTTAGGATCTAGGAACTCAGTGTCTCCAACAGGATGGTTTGGCCTTTTATTTATTTATTTACAAGCCATGTCATGTATAGTCCTGTATTTCTATGTATTTACCTGCTTTTTTCTCCCTGTAAAAATTATTTACAGCAAATTTTTAATTAATGGTGAAGGTGCTTTTTTTTCTGTCTTGATTTTAAAATGCTCTGTTTTTCGTTTAAGAGGATAATTGTGCAAATTTAACTCTTAATCAGATGATAAAAGTTTAGACATCCGAAAAATGAAAGCATTTACAGACAACAAATAAGATGTGTCCCCAGTGATTGGATGTCTTTGAAAGGGTAGAAAAGATTTTGGGAAAAGGAGAAAATACTGGTTACCAGCATTTCTCCTTTTCTAACAGTGTTCTCTAAAGCGTTATTCATCGGGGTTGTTTAAACTGGATTGTTTGGTAATAGGTTAAGATAGATACCTGTCTCACAAACTTTAACTGTAATACAGAACTCAGGAAACCCTTATTCTTGTATAATAATTTTCCTTTCAAGTTGAACAAATTTTTATGTTTTTTGGTCAAATACAGTGTTATTACAGCTGTTTAACATAATATAAATCGTCTTTGTTTTGCATTACTTATTACTAAACAACAAAAATTCAGATATACCCATATCAACCCTTTACCACACAATGACGCCTTTTAACGCCCCTGAAGAAGAGGCCTTTTGAAAACATTGTGGGAAAAGGAGAAAATGCTGGTAACCAGCATTTTCTCCTTTTCCCACAAAGTTTTCTACCCTATCAAAGAAAAGTTGCGTCATTTGAGCCACTATGAAATTGTCGTCTGCAAATGCTTTCAATTTGGATAGGTCTTAAATTTCGCCGTGTGGTAAAGGGTTAAAAGCATTTGTTGACAACAATTTCAGTGTGGCTCACATGATTGAATTTGTCTTTGAAAGGTTAGAAAACATTGTGGGAAACAATAATACGTTGGTTAAAACTTGAGGTTGTTTGATAAAGGGCTCAATACCAGATGATAAAATTTTAGATGGGTTCAGTTGAAAGTATTTGCAGGTGACAATTGGAAATATTTCCAAATGTATGTTCAGATTCCTTAATTATCTTTAAAAAACAACTGAAGGTTTTTCTAAACCACTTGCCACACAATCTTTACTTTATCAACCCTCTCAGAGATGGCTATTGAAGCAAAGTTGGAAGGGCAGAAAATGTTGGTAACCAGCATTTTCTTCTTTTTTCACAATCTTTTCTTCCTTTTCGCAGACAAAATCCATAATTTGAGCAAACTTTGTCATCTGCATATTTTAAAGCTTTCAATTTGGGTGATTCTAAAATTTTTTTGGGCTGGTAAAGAATTAAGTAACTATGCAAAGGTTATCCCATTTGATTTTTCATATTTCGTTTGAGTATTTGTTGAGAAAGAATGATACAGAGGTCTTAACTGCATTGTTGCAATTTCCTTCCAAACTAACTTTGAAGGCTGTGGGAATGGTCACAAGTCTGTACTCAATGATCTCTGAAAATATCTTACATAGTGTGAAATTCACGTAATTAAGGTTCTTTTGTAAGCCCACTAGTGACCAAAAATGAACAGTTGAGGAGTCAAAATGCAGGCAAATGTAATTCATACCCTTTGTAAGTATGGATATTATTATGAGCTTGACAGTGTGTTAAAATACAGTCTGTCAAAGTTTCAGTAGTTAGCAGAAAAATTCATTGTAAAACTAAAAGTACCAACTTTAATTCTAGGAACAAAATTAATGTAACTTTTAGTGGCTGGTGGGCCTTTAATACCACAGTATTTTAAAAAAGTTGTGAATGGCAGGGGTATGAATTCTTAGTCTGGTAATGTGTTGCCTTGCTACCTTCTGAAAGTAGCTGACAGCTTTGAAAATATCCTTGTAAAATTTCAAAATAAATTAAGGAATAGGATATGTTGGGGTGGGGGGGTACAAAAGAAATTGCTTATCATAAACCCTTTACCACAATGTTTTCAAATGTTCTGATGCAAGAGAGAGAAAGGTTGACTCCAGGAGATTGAGTTAACCTTTTACCCAACAATTCCTGGTTGTAAAAACCCTTTAGAGGAAGACTTTTGAAAATAATGTAGGAAAAGGAGAAAATGCTGGTAATCAGCATTTTTTCCTTTTCTCACAATGTTTTCTACCCTTTCAAATACTTACCACATTTTTTGAGATCACATGCTTGCAAATATGTTCAATTGATACAAGTCCTAAAATTTTGTGGTTTGGTATAGAGTAAAAGGCATGGTTGTCATACAGCCTGATGCATCTAATCTACTGCCTAATTAGATTGACAGACTATAAGCATTTTTGTTAGTCCCTAAATTTTTAACTAATGATTACCTGTATGTTCATGTGTTCTGAGTATTAGGTGACTTTTTTTTTCTTTTAATTTTCTAAAATTAATATTTCAAAATAAATCACCTCTATTCACAACTACCTTGTTTGTAGTTTGTCTTTTTTTTTTGCAACTTATTTAACAATCAACAGATTGCCACATTTTTAGCTCAGCTGATTTTGAAATAAAAAAAAAAAAGTCAAGTTATTATCATAGCCCTGGCATTGTCTGCATAGTACCAAAACTTTGACATTTTGTAATATCTGTCATTACTTCATATTTACTTCATACTTGAAAGGTTGTTAACTACCAGTATAGGAACTCATACAACAGGGGTTGGTAACCATCAAAACATTTTTGACACAGTTATGTCCCTTTTTTGACTTGAAATTTTCACAGAAAATTAAGCTTTTGCAGCTGAGCACTTGCACCTGTATGCGGTGCTCTTTTTTATTTTTAAGCTTCATAAATAAAGGAGTGTGAAGGAAAGGGCAGATTACTGTGCAAGTGGAAATTCAATGTCCGGATTAAAACTAGACACAGAATTGACCTAGGTTCGTCAAATTTGGCACAGACATGCGTCCTGGAGTGTAAATGATCCCTATTGATTTTGAGGTCAAAGGTCACGGTCACAGTGACCGTCGACATGTTGATATATAGACCAAACCTTGTCTGGATGATAACTAGACACAGAATTGACCTAGGTTCGTCAAATTTGGCACAGACATGCGTCTCAGAGTGTAGATGATCCCTATTGATTTTGAGGTCAATAGGTCAAAGGTCAAGGTCACAGTGACCGTCGACATGTTGATATATTGACCAAACCTTGTCTGGATGATAACTAGACACAGAATTGACCTAGGTTTCTCAAATTTGGCACAGACATGCGTCTCAGAGTGTAGATGATTCCTATTGATTTTGAGGTCAATAGGTCAAAGGTCAAGGTCACAGTGACCGTCGACATGTTGATATATAGACCAAACCTTGTCCGGATGATAACTAGAGGTCAAGGTCACAGTGGCCTTCAACTTAATGATATTTAGACTTAACCTTGTCCAGATGATAACTAGACACAGAATTGACCTAGGTCCTTCAAATTCTGTACAGATATTCATCTTAGAGTGTAGATGATCCCTATCGATTTTAAGGTTAATCTGTGAAAGGTCAAGGTCACAGTGACCACCAGATGATTCAGGGCCCGCACTGCCATTCGCCACTTGAGCCATTTGCTAAAAAAAAAAATTAAAGTGTCTCAAAAATCATCATGTGGCTCAACTTTGGCTCCAACATTTTATTCGCGTATTATCGGGGACGTAGTAAGCATTGAAGTTGACTGGGAAAAAGCGGAAGTCAAACGCGTGGGCTGAAAAGAAAATCGATAACCCAGTCTGTGTATCGGCGACTGTTTACAATCTTGTATGTATACACACGGCGGTGTGTATAATTATGCAAACTGTTGACAGATTATCACAATTGAAGTGGGCTATAAATAAAAAAGATGACATCGATATTTCCCAATCAATTCTTTTGATATCAGTTTATGAACCGTGCCACTTCCTGTATCAATGTGGCAGTAGGGGGGCATGACTGTTTTACAAACAGACATCTTGTTTATTTCAATGTTGAGAGAGCAAATGGCTGTATGTACCATCAACTATCATTAAATCTTGTTTAACCCTTTACCACACAATCCTTTAACAAACTTGTGGAAGAAGCCTTTTGAAAACATACTTGAAAAAGGAGAAAATGCTGGTAACCACAATGTTTTCTGCCCTATCAGGGACAAAATTCCATCATTTGAGTCACATTTAAGTTGTTGTCTGCAAATGCTTTAAATTTGGAGAAGTCTACATTTTTCTAGTGTGGTTATGAGCTAATGCATGGAAACATGTTACACAGAGTATAGAATCAACATGGGTGCAAAAGGTGGAGACAGAGCCCAGTAGCTCAGTCAGTAATATACAATGCTGGAAATGGGGGTGGAGGGGGGGGGTGTTGGGAGGCTTGGCCAATTTCTTTCTGGGGACTGATAAGAGTAATTGGGAAAGGGTTCATTTTTCTCTCACCCATGATCATTTTGAAAATGATGGTTATATGGGTAAGCAGCCAGTGGCTTAGAATGAATATTGTGCCAAGTGCTGGTAAAAGAAACTCCATTAAAGCATGAATAGGTGCACTGGGCATCACAGGATAACTGAAACAATGTGCAAAAGGCATTAAACATCAAATACACAGATGAGGGAAGATTTTTATACTAAGGTTAGGACTCTTGACCAGATGACAAAATTTTGGAACAGACTAACTTGAAAGCATTTAAAGACAACAAAATAAACACAGATCTGACAGATGATGGAATCTATCATTGAAAGAACAGAAAACATTGTTGAGAAAGGAGACAATGCTTCTTACCAGGATTTCCTTTTCCCCACATTGTTTTCAAAAGCCCTCTTTCCTAGGGTCAGTAAAATACAGAACTAGACCCAATTCATCATTTAAGGACTTTATTCACCTTCTACTCTTGAGTTTTGTTCTTACTCCAAGACTATTCATCTGATTGGCTGTGGTACTCTGTCTCAGCTAATCTAATGAATAGTCATAGAATATCACTATCAAAGTGGAATAGAGTTTCCCATACTGTGTATCCATTTTGATAACCTTTCGCTCTTTACCAAATGACAAAATTTTAGACTACTCAAACTGGAGCACACTTGTAGGCGAATCCACTGCAATGTAAATGATGGGATTGTCTTTGAAACAGTAGAAAGCAGTGGTCTAAAAAGAAGATGCTTAGTTACCTACATTTTCCCCTTTCCCCTGATTTTTCAAAAGCCTTCTTCCTCTGAGTCGTAAAACCAGGGATAGTTTGGTGAAGGTTTAAGCAGAAAACCTTTTTCACAATCAGGAATGAGTTGCACAGCACATAGGACAAAACAGACTCATATCCTTGTCAACAAAGAAAGCTGTTATAGTGGGTTCATGTTGGATAGATGAAAAAAAAGATACAAACAGAATACTTTGAAAATTATACTACTTTTCACAAAGGTAAGACAGAGACAATAACTTAATTAAACAACAAAAACAGTTGTAGTAAAGTAAAATACTTAAAAAATCAAAACTTTCAGAAATCTTTTTTCTTTTTTCCTGTTTAAATTTAAATAATTTACATAAGTAAGATACTGGTTGATATCGGTGGTGTGAAACATTAATTTTATCTAATAACAATTAATTTACTAAATACAAGATAAATGGCAATGACAAATTTAAAGAAACTTTCTTTTTTGGTAAATTTTATGTAGTATGAAACGTAATTGTTCCGTAGGTCAAAATACTTCATACCTACTGCAGACCATTTCATCCTTCTTAAAGCAAGTCTTAACTCTTTACCAAATCTAATTTTAGACTTGAAAGCATTTGCAGATGACAAATGTAACTAAAATGCAGCTCAAATTCTTTCAATTTGAAAAAAAGCCATTAATTTTGTCGCTTCCTTAAAAGTCGGGAGGTAATTAGTTGAACACACAATTGAAACAAAAAAAAAAAGACTAGGAGAAAAATAAAAAGACCTGTAAATGATAAAAGAAAATACATCATCAGTAAAAAAGCTTTAAACTGCATTTCAAGATCCATCTTTCAGGTCAATCAACTTTTAAATTTGGCTCAAATACATATAATGGGGTTTATCTTCAAGAAGGTTGGGAACATTGGTAGAAAAGGATAAGATGCTGATTACCAACCTTTTCTGTCCTTCCCACTACATTTTCTACACTTTAACTCATCAGACAACACAATTTCAGACTGAACCAAATTGAAGCATTTGTAGACGACAAGTTAAATGTATCTCAATGTTGAAATTTATCTTTGAAAGGGTAGAAAGCAGTGCAGGAAAAGCAGAAAATGCTGTTTACCAGCATTTTTTCCTTGCCCACAAAGTTTTCCCAAAGGTCCTCAAAACACAGGACTGTTTAAAGTAAAACACAAAAAAGAGCAACAGAAAATAGAAGATTCTTCATAAAAAATATAATAATCAGGAAATAAATGATAATTTTTAGTACATCACTTTGTAAATTCTAAATGTTTTGTTAGTGAACACATGTTTAAAATATTTGGTATAAGCTGGGGTTTGACGACGAATCTCATCACAAAACCGTGGAATGTGGCTCTTGACAAGTCCTGGCTCTGTTTTTCCATTGTCTGGTATCTGAAAAAGGCAGTATTTCAGACTGGTGAGATACAGAGACAGATGATCAAATAAATAAATAAACAATAAGATAAATAGAATGAAATTAATAAATACTTCTAATATGATGAGTGGTTGGTAACGTTTTTGTGTTTCAAACCTAATTTCTGTTGACTCTGTTTTTTACAAGAATGTAGCTCAATTGTGATATATAAAAGATCTCCGCAGTATAAAGTAATATATTGTGTACCTGAAAATACAAGTGTTGCATGCGGATAAAGTATCACCCAGGACAGAAAAAAACCCATATCTATACACTGTGAAATACGGTTCCAAATATGGTATGACGATGTACCTCAGATGTGGTATACACATGTATGTATGTATTTATCTGTAATTTGATTGGCCAAAATCATATGCTGTAATATTCATGTGCCATTCATGAAAACAAAGTCACTGGCTACTACACCATTGTTTGTTTTATATGTTTAAAATGTCAATAATTTGCAATATTTTGTTGTTGTAAAGTGTAGGTATATAGTAAAAGGAATACTATGCTGTAGAAACTTTCCTGACGCCAGTATTTGCTTTTTGCTGCACAAGATAATTTAGACATCTCACTGGATCTACAGTCTCGTGCAATATCAAATTTTATCACACTGCTCGAATCAAATAAAAGCACCATAAAAGTTACAATAACATAATAATCAGTATTTACAGTAAACAACAACAACAAAAAAAAAAAAACAGCATTGTGTGGGGGTATGGTGACAAGGGGGTAAAGCGCCAGCCTCTCACATCATAGGTCAGAGGTCAAATCCTGTGATGAGTGGTGTTAACCTTCAAAACTACCAAATCTTGAAGTTGTAAGATCTTGCTTCACAATCTATGTATATTGAACAACAGCTCCATATGTGCATGTAAGTGCCAATGCTTTGCTGTAGTTCCCTTTTTACTGGAAATTCAAAATCAGAAAAGGGGCATACCTTTGTTAAGTATTTTGAGGCCTACCTGCCTTTCTAGTATGGCTTCCCTTTCGATAATAAACATTGAGCCTGAGTTTGAAGTAAATATCATGAGTTATAATTTATTAAAATATGTTAAAGCTTTTGCACTACAACAATAGGGCTATGAAATTTCCTTGACAATTACTAAGGAAGTAGCTGGGATAATAAATTCAAACTAAAAGCTTTGTTTACCACTCCATTATCAATATCTAATAGATCAGGAAGACGACATCCACCTCTAGATGGTGCGAGACAAATGCTGTCCTCCAATATTATATAGTCTGTCCTATACTTCATCAATAGCTCATACACATCCTCTGGTCTGCGCTTCGCATAATACTGGTATAACTGTAAAATATTCACACATGATACGTAAGAACTGTTAATGCAGTGACTGAACCCTGCACCAAACACTACCATGGTTTAACAAACCCTGCAGAAGAAAAATTCTGAAAACAGCTTGGGAAAAGGAGAAAATGCTGGTAACTCCTTTTCCCATACTGTTTTCTATCAAGGACAAATCCCATTGTTTGAGCAACAATATATAACTTACAGACTGCAAATGCTTTCAATCTGAGTGCACCTATTATTTTGTTATTCTGTAAAGAAATAAAAGCATTACCAAGGGCCAACAGAGGACAGTTGTTCAAAGCTTATGTCCTACATGCACAAAAATGTCTAAGCTCAAGGGAGATAATTCCTGAATGCTTATCCATACATCTGTTGGAGGGCTCAGATCTGAAAACTCCTAGTGGATCAACAGTTTCTGGTTAATAATTAGCCAAAGTTTCAAAACAATGGCAACAAGAAGGTAATTGGCCCCAAAGTACTCACCTGAGTAAAGTCATCTACACTCGATAAAGCTGAAGAGATCCTGGTTTTAATGATGTAAAATACGCATGTGAAAGTGACCTACTTTTTGACCCATCATGGTCCAATTTCCAACTTGTCTAAGATAAATGTACTGACCAAGGTTCATGAGTATCAGGCTAAAAATGAGGCATCTACAGTGCACACAAAGTTTTTTTAAGGTTTTGCCTAGTGACCAACTTATTGACCTGACATGCTCCAATTTCGAAGTGTCCAAGATATCATGAAGACAAACACACTGACAAAATCTCACAAGAAATCAACTGAAAATGTGACCTCTAGAGTGCACACAAAGTTTTTCTTAGATTTGGCCCTGTGACCTACTTTTTTTATCCAACATGACCCAATCTCCATCTCCAACCTGTCTGAGATATCATCAAAAAAAAAAATTCTGACCAATCATCCTGAATATCAGGCTGAAAATGTGGCCTCTATGGTGCACACAAGGTTTTTCTAAGATTTAGCCAAATGACCTACTTTTTGACCTGCCATAACCCAATTTCCAACTTGTCTGAGATATCATCATCAAAACAAACATTTTGACTTAGTTTCACAAGTATCAGGCTAAAGATGTGGCCTCTAGAGTGCACAATAGATTTTTTTAAGATTTGGTCAAGACTTTTTGACCCAACAGTTGTCCAAGATATCATCAAGACAAACGTTCTGACCAAGTTTCAAGAGTATCAGGCTGAAAATGTGGCCTCTAGAGTGCACACAAGGTTTTAGTAAGATTTAGCCCAGTGACCTACTTTTTGTCCTGACATGACCCAATTTTGAACTTGTCCAAGATATTATCGAGACAAACACTTTGACCAATATTCATAAGTATCTGACTGAAAATGTGGCCTCTAGAATGCACACAAGGTAATTATTGACTACCATACGAAGTATGATGGACAATGCATGACACACGATGTATGACAGACACAGCACAATCCCAAAAGCTTACCTTGAGCACTTTGTGCTCAAGGTGAGCCTATAAAAAGTTAAACTTTGGTAAGAGTTTGCAAATACAAACATCTATGCTTAAAGCATTACACATGAAAAAGTGTATGTTCAAAGGAAGATGATTTCCCAATGCTCCATATAAGAAGTCAAAAACTTGTTTCTTGAACAACTGCAGTTTCTAGGTCATAAATAAACAAAAATTTCATAACAAAGACAGCAAAACTGACAGAGTTTTCAGAACTAAATTCCTAAGAGCATGTACACAGACTGACAGATACATATACAAACAGACAAGTACACCCCAAAAAATATGTTCATTTAGAATGACAATAAATTAAATGATGTTCTTATGACAGGATGTGTCTTTATCATGGTAGAAAATGTTGTGGAAGGGGAAGAAAATGCTGGTTACTTGCATGTTTTTCTTTTCCAAACGATGCTTTCAAAGGTCCTCCTGTTCGGAGATTGTGTTGTAACAAATTAATATATAACCTACCTCTTTAGTTTTAATACGGAGTTCTTTGTCCTCATAATGTGGATGATTCGTAATGGGTCGACCAGTACATAACTTAACTCCTGCCATCAACTGCATACTGCCACTTACAGCTGCAGTTGGGGCTGTATTTTTCCTGTAAAGTGTTAAAACTGTTCTATGACACTTCACCACACAATCCTGAAGTAACAACCCTGAGGAATAAAGCTTTTGAAAATATTGAAAATATATCCTTTTCCCACAATGTTTTTATATCCCAAGACAAATTTCATGTTTTGAGTAACATCTTATATCCCAAGACAAATTTCATGTTTTGAGTAACATTTATCGTATATCCCAAGACAAATTTCATGTTTTGAGTAACATTTATCATCTACAAATGCATTCGATTTAGACAGGACTGAGATTTTGTCAATTAGTAGAGAGTTAACCAAAAGAGTGCCATAGCCAGAAGAGCTCAAAATCAACATTTTCACAAAAATGCTTAGCCAGAGGAGCTGAAAATCAACATTTTCACAAACAACCTTGGCTAGAAGAGCTCAATAGTCAACATTTTCACAAATAGCCTTTGCCAGTAGAGCTCAAAATCATTATTTTCACAAACAACCAAGGCCAGTAGAGCTCAAAAGCCCTTTTTAACTCTTTACCACACAACAAAATTTTAGACTGATCTGAATTGAAAGCATTTGCAGACAACAAATTAAATGTGACTCAAATGATGGAATTGGTCTGTGACAGGGTAGAAAATATTGTGGAAAAAGGAGAAAATGCTGGTTACCAGCATTTTCTTCTTTTTCCACAATGTTTTCAGATGGCCTCTTTCCAAGGGTCATTAAAACTCGGGTAAAGGGTTAAAACCACACATTGATTGGTAAGAGGATTAAATGCAATGTTTGGTCTGCTTACTGTATCCATTCCATTAATTCCACTGTATCTGGGTCCCAGAATTCCTTTAGGTCCTCTAAGTCTTTTAAAGCTGGCGGTAAAGCCTACAAAAAAACAGAGATTTATATAAATTCCTAAAAAGATACTTTTTACCAGACAAACAAAGTTCAGGCTTGTTCAAAACAAAAGCATTTGCTGACAGGAAATTAATGATGGCTGAAACCATCCAATTTATCTGTGAAAAAATTGAAAACAATGGCAGGAAACCTTCACAAATTTGTCAAAAGTCATTCTTTGGGGTTGCCTAAACATACGACTGTGTGGTCAAGGGTCATCTTTTTCACCCCTTACCTTCTGGAACAAATTAAATGCAAAAAAACTTTGAAAATAATCTTAAACTACAGCTGTCACAGGCAGAGAAAAACACCCTAATTGCCTTGTTTCTGGATTAGAGGAAAAAAATTCAAAGGGCAAAGGGCCATAACTCCTGTCTAAATGAGCAATCCAACTAAAAAAGCAAGATGCAATCAAATTTTCATACAAATTGGTTGAAAACTGTAGAAGACAAAAAATTAAGTCAGTGACTGACATTCTGACAGACATCCTGATTCCATTATAGCCTCCCCCATCCCTTCATTGAGGAGGCATAACAAAATATGGTCAAAACCATTTTTGAGATCACCTGCAATAAAATTCCATAGCTTTAGTCCTTTGCCATGCAGCCCCAAGTTCTAACAATCTTGAGGAAGAAAGCTTTGGAAAACATTATGGAAAAAGGAGAAAATGCTGGTGACAAGCATTTTCTCCTTTTCCAACGATGTTTTCCAAAGAGTTAAGAACAACAGGCAGCAGCTCTTTGAACACTCCAACATTTTCTAACAAATTTAAGGCTATCCCATCATATCAGAAACATACAATTTGTCATCTGCAAATGACCTTAACTCATTACCAAACAACTAAAATTTCAAACTAGTCCAAATTGAGCATATTCAACAACCTTAACAGAATATTCTTTTAAAAACATTGTTGGAACAGGAGAAAATGCTGGTAACCAGCATTTTCTCCTTTTACAAAAATGCTTTCCATCCTTTCACAAACAAATTTCGTAACTTTAGCCAAATCTGCCTTGGGTAACAATAGTAAATAGTAAAATTACCACTGTTTTTATTCCAAATCCCCATTTAAAGGCCTACTAGTAGCCAAATGTAAACAACTGAGGTGTCAAAATGTACGAAAATCAACTTTATCAACTAAAAAGTATGAATATCATTTGGAGACATATCTTACCGTCCAGTTGCTACATGTAGCAGAAAAGAAAACTGTAAAACATGAGCACAGCAAGCAGGTGCCAATGCTTAGCTGCAGTTACTTGTAGAAAAAGATCGATTTTCAGTGAAAAGTTGGAAAAGAAACATACCTGGTTACCTTCCCCTGTTGTATGCATTCCCCTTTGCAGACCAAAACAGGGCTATGACAATATTTCGATGTTTTCTTAAAACACAGCCCAGCTAACTAAAATTGGAGTTGCAAACTTTTATTCTAGTTTTATGATTCATTGTTCTGCCAGTGACTGAAACTTTGATCTAATGTACTTCAACAGACAGACGTATAATGAATGCCAAACTTTTAAATCATTTTAAGGAATTTATCTGTGTTTCCCACAGAGAACTGCTCACGCTAGGCATCGTTTGGGCCTTTAATTTATGAAGTTTAATACAAATGAGAAAATACCTTTTAACTCTTTACCAAATAACAAAATTTTACACATGTCTAAATTGAAATCTCTTGCAGACAATAAATCAAACGTGGCTCAAAGGACAAAATATTTCCTTTATACGCTAGAAAACATTGCGGGAAAAGAAGAAAATGCTGGTTACCAGCATTTTCTCCTTTTCCCACAATGTTTTCAAAGGATTCCTTTCCTCAGGGTAGCAAAAAATAGGAATTGAGAGGTAAAGGGTAAGATGAAAATAGAAAAATGCAACACCGTAGATAGCAAAGTCTCTTGACAATAATAAAATAGGGTGCTTCTATAATACTCACAATTGCAAGAAGAAGAGCAATGACAGATAATGTTGCAATGTGCCTGGACATTTGAATCTGTAAAACAAAGATATAAAGCACATTCAAATTAAAAGCTTTTCTAGACGTCAAATTAAATAGGGCTCAAATGATAGAATTTGACTTTAAAAAATCTTTAAAAAAAAAGAAGGGAGAAAGCTTTGTGAGAAAAGGAAGAAATGCTTGCTACCTGCATTTTCTCCTTTACCAACAATGTTTTCAAAGGCTTTTTCTCTCAAGGTATTTAAAAACTTGGGTAATATATCACAATCCATAGACATCCCTTTCTTCTCATGGCATACTAATTTTTAAACCAATGTTTATAAATAAAAACCTGCTCATAACTACCTTTTTTTTTTTCCTTTTGCCAAAATGTTTTAACCTGTTGTTCTATTCATATTGATAATCCACACTTCACAAGGATTTTTTAAAACTCTCAATACACTCCCTAGTGTTAATGACCCAGATTGAAAGGCATCTGAAAACATTGTTGGAAAAGGAGAAAATGCTGGAGACCAACATTTTCTCCTGTTTCCAAAACGTTTTTACCATTTCATAAACTTTCATTTGAGTAACATTTAATTTGTCGTCTACAACTGCTTTTAGCTTGGACCAGTCTAAAATTTTGCTGTGTTGTACAGAGGTAAACTTCATCTGCTACAAAATTGTTTTCGGCTGTAATAAGGTGAAAAGAGCTCCCAATACTCACATAGACAAATTCTGAAAATGCATTTCAAGTTTGCTACCATATTGCAGGGAAAAAGAAAAACTGCTGGTAAACAATAATAAAGCATTTTTTTTTTAAGTTTGGCCTGGTAGTAAACATCTGAACAGTCCCCTTTAATCCTATCCCAAACAATCCTAGGTTTTTTACAACCCGGGGAAGAGGCCTTTTGAAAACATTGTGGGAAAAGGAGAAAATGCTGGATACCAGACTGCAGACACTTTGAATTTGGTCTTGTCCAAAATTTTGTAGTTTGGGAAAGGGACAATATTTATATCATATTTATCCATGTTATTTGTTTTTGTTCCTAGGGCACCTGTCCCAATTTCAGAAAAATTTCAAAGATGCAATTTAGTACATGTGTCATTTGAACACTCCTTTATAACTGCTTTAAACAGCAAATAAAATAACCAACCAAAAGAACTTTAAATGCCTACCACAATATCTTGGTTGGCTCTAAATTTGGCAAGTACATTTTTCCAACCCCTATAATCTGCAACACTGAAACCAGCCAGGATACACATGTAGGGTGTCCATAAATATTTCATTCGCAAGGTTGACATGGCAAGAGCTCCAAAAAATACTGCTTGAACTGTATTTACAAAAAAAAAGAAACATATACATGTACATAAAAAAATATTCAAGACATTCGGGAGAGCTAATCTGTTATATGACCAAAATATTAGTGCTATAGGTCCTGTGCTTCAAGAAGAAAAGAATATCCTCAGCTAAGTTAAAAAACAGATGGGAAAAAAATACGTATACGGTCAAAGTTAAACAACCCTAGTTGCCTTGTGGATAGTATATAACATAATCAAAGTACACAGAATATAGTCCGATCCTGGCTCTGCACTTTCTTACATGTGTGTTGTTTTTCTCAGAAATCCTGGACAAATACACCCTAGATACTGCAATATATTTTCCCTGTCAGACTAAAGATAAGTGGGGCTACAATATTTAACAGCATTGACAGTCATATTTCAAAATTCTTTATTTGTAGCAAAGCTCATTATCAAAAAGCCATTTTCAGACTTAGCAATTGAAATCTAACATTTAATAGAAACATTGTGAGACACTCTGCAATTCCTACTTGAAAGAAGCAACATAAATGAAATAATGTTGGAAACAGTATTAAACATTGTTCAGACAAACAAACAAACAACGCTGTCAATTGCTGAAATGTAAAACATCACATGTTCTTTGAATTGGGTCTACTCTCTACCTTATGCCCAAATTTTGGTCCAAATTGAAAGCACTTGTATACAACACACTGACTTTGGCACAATGATGGAATAGCTTTTTTTGATAGACCAGAAAACATTGTAGGTAAATGAGAAAACACTATTTACTATCAACAAATTTACCAAACAACAAACTTTAATATGTGTCAGAATCCAAAGCATTTGCAAAATACAGATTAAAAGCCATAAAAATGGTTGGAACAGGACAAAATGCTGGTTTTTGAAAGGTCCTTTTCTCAGGGATAGTGCAGTAGAGAGATAAGAAGTCTTTGGACAAATGATGAATATTACACAATTCAACATCAAAAGCCATGAAAAATACAAGAAAATACCTGTATGAAAAGCAAGATCAGGTCTACTTGACAGTAAATGTGTTTTCCTTGTAGAAGGGTGATCTTTGAGTCCAATTTCATGGCTATGGTTGCTGTAAAGTGATACATTGTCAATGTATGTAAAAGCTTAACTTTTTACCGAATAACAAAATTTTAGAATATTCCAGCAAGAAACCATTTGCAGACGACAACAATAATGTGACTCAAAAACTTAAATTTGCTTTTGGAAGGGTGAAACATTTTCTCAATTGTGTTACAAACTTTAGTCTTTCTTCAAAAAATACTATAGACTATATAGACATTTTCTCAGTTGTGTTACAAACTTTAGTCTTTCTTCAAAAACACGATAGAGTATAGACTTGATATTCATTCATCGTTACTACGCAACATATTTTTAAACTCATCTATATTAAAAACTATTGCAGATGACTAATGTAAAGTGTTTGAAGAGGTGAAAAACATTGTGGGAAAGGGAGAAAAAGCTTGTAATAATTAGAAAATATCCTACCTCCAGTTTTGCATGACAGCAATAAAAAGGATGGCAAGTAGCGTGATGTGGGTGAGCAGATAGATAGGAAACACGACCAGCTTGGACATCCTCTCATACGTGTCCAACTGGAGGAACCCAAAGGCTTCTATACATAGATACAACCTCGAGTCAAAATCTCTGGAAAATAAGAAAGAAAAACTTTACCAGACAATCCCATGTTTTAACAATCCTGTGGAAAAAGGCCTTTGAAAGCATTCAGGAAAAAGGAGGAAATGCCAGTCACCAGCATTTTTTCCATTTCTCAGAATCTTTTCCCACCATATCAGAGAAATAAAGCCTGTTTGTATCAGTTTCGAAATTGTCATCTGCAGTTGCAATCAGTGTAGAAGCACCTAAAATTTTTTGTTTGAGAAAAGTTGAAAATCGAAAGCAATCAAACATATCTAAAGCTGCTGTTCTCACTCAGTATTTTCCTCTCAAACAAACCTTTTCACAAAAGAAACTTCACACAATACATGTATAAAGCAAATCTTCACATAACGATGGATCCATAAAATCCATTCTGTCTAACAACTGACTGAATCATGACATAAAATAGTCCTTTGACACACAGAAAATTGACCAAAAGCAAAAATTTTTGACCAAGGTCAGCCTGCACAGATTGTGCATGCTGATCTAGGTGGATTCTTGTTTCAAGTGCATTAAACCCTCTTTTCACAGAGCATGGCTCATATATTACATCAAGACTCAATATTTACAAGATATCAAAATGTTAGAATTGTCTGTTTTAACTCTTTACCAAATGACAAAATTTTAGACTGGTCCAAATTGAAAGCATTTTCAGACGACAAATAAAATTAAGCTGAAATGATGGGTTTTGTATGTGAAAGTGAAGAAAACATGGGAAAAGGACAAAATACTGGATACCAGCATTTTCTCCTTTTCCCGCAAGGTTTTCAAAAGGTCTTTTCCTCAGGGTCGTTAAAACTTGGGATTGTGTGGTAAATGGTTAAGAGCATACGCATAAGACAAATTAACTGTGGCTAAAATAATGAGATACATGTAACAAGAGGGCCATGATGGCCCTGTATCACTCCACTGGCTATTAAGTAAAAACACTACAAGCCAAACGTTTTTTGACGGATCAAAATTTTACGAACAGTTTTTGAAAAGGGTCACCCAAGGAACAATCCTGTGATATTATTTCGAAATCTGACCAGCGGTTTCAGAGAAGAAGAATTTTGAAGAATTCCTTCACTTCTATATGGTGCAAGAAGCCCCCATTCACCAGAGCCACATTTTTTGACGGATCAAAATTTTACGAACACTTTTTAAAAAGGGTCACCCAAGGAGCATATCTGTGAAATTATTTCAAAATCTGACCCGTGGTTTCAGAGGAGAAGATTTTTAAAGAATTCCCTAAAAAATTCCATTTGGTTGCAATGGCAACCAGAGTTTTTGATGGAATCAAATTCTGTGAACAGTTTTTAAAGAGGACCTTCCAAGGAACATTCCAGCCAAGTTTGGTCCAAATCCGCCCAGTGGTTTAGGAGGAGTTGATGTTTAAAGAATTGTTGACGACACACGACACACGACGGACACCAGGTGATCCTAAAAGCTCCCCTTGAGCACGTTGTGCTCAAGTGAGCTAAAAAGTTAACATACGGATGGACGCACAACGGACAACGGGCCATAACATAAGCCTGCTGGCCTTCGGCCAGTGGAGCTAAAAAACTTGTCTAGCACCAATCATGTATCACTGCAGCTTGATAATCAAGGGAGGTAAATAGTAACGAACTTTATCTTTCATAAAAAGAGTTATTTCCCTTGATTAATGTTTAAATTGAAGTGACAATATTTTGAAGCCCATGTTAAACTTGCGATCCCTGGAATGAAGGCAATTTTGACCCCAGACCTACAATATGAAACTAGAATGTGTGGTTATAAACAAAAAGATTTTTTAATCTTGCCCAATAAAAAGTCATGTAAAACAAGTTTGCTGAATAAAAGGCCCTGTAAAATATGTGATCCATGACACAGGTTTATCAAGTTTTCACTATAAAAGCCAATGTAAAACTTGTGACCCCTGGTGTGGAGTCAAACTTGACCCCCAAAGTTAAAATTTGGGCCCTCTTGGTAGAGGCCCATTATATAAAGTTACATGCAAAATTTGGTAGCCCTAGGCCTAAATATGGCTATGTACAAGTAGATTATTAAAGTTTCCTTATATAAGACCATGTAGAACTTGTGACCCCCTGGGGTGGGGCTACATTTGACCCCCTGGGCTATAATTTGGGCACCCTTGATAGAGACCCCCTAGATAAAGCTAAATGCAAAATTTGATAGCCCTAGCCCTTATAGCTAGATGCGAAAGATTTTCCTATATAAGCCCGCCCATGTAAAACATGTTACCCCCCGGGGCGAAGTCAAATTTGACCCTCGGCTATAATTTGGACACCCTTGGTACAGGTCCACTAGATAAAGCTACATGCCAAATTTGGTCGCCCTAGGCCCCATGGCTAGGTCAAAGAAGAATTTTAAAGTTCTCCCTATATAAGTCCATGTAAAACTTGTTATATAAGCCCATGTAAAACTTGTTACCCCCGGGCAGGGCCTAATTTGACCCCAGGGCTATAATTTGAACAATCTTGGCAGAGGTCCACTAGATAAAGCTACATGCCAAATTTGGTAGCTCTTGGCCCTATGGCTAGGTAGAAGAGGAATTTTAAAGTTCTCCCTAAATAAGCCCATGTAAAACTTGTGACCCCCGGGGCGGGGCCAATTTTGACCCCAGGGCTATAAATTGAAGAAACTTGGTAGAGGTCCACTAGATAAAGCTACATGCCAAATTTGGTAGCCCTTGGCCTTACGGTTTCAGACAAGAAGATTTTCAAAGATTTTCAAAATTTTTCAGTTTTGTTGCCATGGCAACCAGAGTTTTTGAAGGAATTAAATTCTTTCAAGAAATTCTGAAGAGGACCATGGCAGGATCATTTCTGTGAAGTTTCATCAAAATTGGATGGGTAGTTTCAGAGAAGAAGACGTTTTAAAAAAAAGTTAACAGACGGACGGACGGACGCACGGACGGACGGACAGACGGACGGACGGACGGACGCACGACGGACAACAGGCCATGACATAAGCCCGCTGGCCTTCGGCCAGTGGAGCTAAAAATCATTCTTAGAAAAGAAGCACATCTCCTTCCCCCACTATACATGAATACATGTATTTCAAAATCCTTCTTCCACAGGGTAGCAAAATCACAAGATTGCTCCGTTAAAGATGAAGTCACCACTCCACAAGCAATGTCACCAAAAGGCATGGTCTAAAACTCACCTTGGGTTTCCAATTCCAAATTTATTTAGCAAAAATTTGAAGATATGCTCATCTGCCTCCAAGTTTAAAAGTGTCTGTAAAAAAATTAAACAAAAAATAAATTTTATTAACTCTTTAAGCGCCTTTCACAACTATATTTGCCTTTGCGGCTATTGAAGATCAAAATCTGTGATCTACGCTTGCCGCTTTGCTAAAACATTACAGACAAAAGGAAACATAAATTGCAGTTATTTTTGTCTTATTTCTAGACTAAAATGTCTGATCTGTTTATTTGGGGCTCTGAGGGTTAAAACCATCTTTAAGCCTTTACCACACAATCCGAGTCTTTAACGAGACTGAGGAAAGAGGTTTTTGAAAACATTGTAGGAAAAGGAGAAAATGCTGTTAACCAGCATTTTCTAAATTACCCACAATGTTTGCTACATTGTAAAAAACAAATCTCATTATTTGAGTCATGTTTAATTTCTCCTCTAAAAATGCTTTCAAGATGGATGAGTGTAAAATTTTGTCATGTGGTAAAGAGTTAACTCTTTACCAAACGACAAAATTTTAGACTAGTCCAAATTGAAAGCATCTGCAGACAATAAAAAAAATTGACTTAAAAACTGAAATTTGTTATGTGAAGGGTAGAAAACATTGTTGGAAAAGGAGAAAATGCTGGTTTCCAACAATGTTTTCAAAAGGTTTCTTTTTCATAGTCGTTAAAAACTCGGGATTGTGTGGTAAAGAGTTAACTATTTCCGTGTTACTTGTGCATCAATTTTATCCCATTTCTGTGTTACTATTACACCTACCAGTGGCATAGGTAAAAATAGGAGGTTTGTATAGATCTGTATAGATCACACTTGGACTGCACAGACTGCGTAGTCTGATCCTGGATCTATAGCATCTGCTTGTTTTGTCAGGCCTATAAGAAAAATCTGTCTGAATTTCAGTGGATTGTAGTTTCAGCTATAAGTAGAGCTCCATATCGATGACTATGTCGTCTGCAAATGCTCTCAGTTTCAAAGGGAAGAAATCCACTGATAGGAGGAAAAATCACAACCCTGAATTTTGATGTGTGGTAAAGAGTTGAGGGCTTACTTAAGACGGCCTCTTTTTGAAAATACATTTCGGAAATCAATCAAAAGATCATTGCACTCATAAGAATTACAACTTTCCTTACCTTGGCAGCTACGTTTATAACAAGCATGAGAATCAATACAGATATGCAGTAAAACGTCACTTTAAAAATACGACTAGGAATACTGCATGGGGTCAACTCATCACCCTGAAATATGTAATACATAAATGACAATTAACCCTTTGACAAAACATCCCCAGTTTTCAGAACCCTGTGCTGTTGAAAACTGAGGGAAAAGAATACTGGGAACCAACATTTTCTCCATTTGTCATTATGCCTCTTTTGACATTCCAACTTTTTACTGTAAAATCCAAAGTTTTTTAAACCCCCCCCTTCTCAAAAAAAACATTAATTTTGAAAAAATTGTAGGAATAGGAGAAAATGCTAATAACCAGAATTTTCGAATTTTTCCCAAAATGTTTTCTAACTTTTCAAAAAATTTTCTTAATTTGAGCAACATTTGCTTTAAATTTGGACCAGTCTAAACTTTAGTTGTCTGGTAAAGGGATAAGACAATTTTTACAGCTTGAGCCACATTAAAATGTTGTCCACAAATGTATTCTACATGATATTCTAAAATATGTAATGCAAAGAGTAGAGGAGGCCAAAAACTCCGCAAGGATACTATGAAAGTTTCGCCAGAAGAAGATAAATGTGTGCAAACAATAGTCAAAAGTTTCACCCGTTAAAAGTTTATTTTAACATCTGACTGTTTATTTTTTGGGAGTCATGTTGTTCTCACCTCACCCCTACCACATTACGAGGGTTGTTCGATATGTAATGTGTATTGTACGATATCTCAAAAGCATTCGACTCAAATAGTGAAATGAACATTACATCCCTTCAAAGTATTCTCCGCGGTTTGAAATACGTAATTTCAATCTCTGAATCCATTTCTGAAATGCGTCACGGTACGCTGATTTAGGTAGACCTCTGAGGCACTGACTGATGGCTGAGCCAAGGGCTTGTCGGGACTTGTAACGACGACCAGATAAGAACTTTTTAAGTTTTGGAAAAAGGAAAAAGTCGCATGGGGCTAGATCTGGAGAGTATGGTGGGTGTGGCAAGACGGTAACCTTCTCCGACTTCAAAAATTGCTTCACAAGCTCAGATGTATGTGATGGAGCATTATCATGAAGTAGATGAACATGCCTAAATCCTGACACAGGGCGTCGTTTAAGATAATATTTCTTGACCTTTTTTAGTATAACATCTCGGTAATACCGACCTGTAACACTTTTGCCCTTCGGCACCGGAATTTCTACGGCTATACCATCACATAAGAAGAATATGCAATAAAGAACCTTCTTTGTGCTTATGCTTCTTTTGGCAACTACAGGCCTTCTACCGTGTTTAGTTAGCCATATTCTGTTTCCAATTTTTCTTACTGGTTCGAAATAGTGAACCCATGTTTCGTCACCAGTAACAATGTTTGCAAATTGTCTTTGATTGAATTTGGGAAACATTTTGAGCAATTGCTTAGCGGTTTGTACTCGCACCCGTTTTTGGTCATCTGTCAATATATGCGGTATCCATCTGGCAGAAATCTTTCGTACTTTCAAAATACGCTTCAAAATGAAATGCACCCGCAATAGCGATATGCCAACAGTGTTGGCAATATCACGAATCGTGTATTTGCCATCACTTTCAATTATTTCCCTGACTTTTGAGACATTTGCCTTGCCTGTTACAGTTACAGGTCGGCCAGATTTTGCTGCATCTTTGACGGACTCTGTGCCAGTCAGAAATTTCTTTCTCCACCTATGAACTGTCTCATAAGATACCTTATCAGACCCAAAAACTTCCCCCAATTCAGTAAAAATCTGCATTACCGAATGACCGAGTTTTGTGCGAACTTTTACATAAGCTCTAATTTCTTTAATATTCTTAATAAGTTTCCCAACCAATTTTACAACAGTGGTCAACGAATAGCTCTATTGAAATGACTATAAGTTTAAAACTATGTGGGGCTGAAGGCTTGTGTTTATACCGTTGGAAAGGTATTGAATAGAGCTATTCAAGCGTATCATCATCCACGAAATTGTGCAAAGCGTTATCGCGCTGTGGTACAATACACATTACATATCGAACAGCCCTCGTATCTCAAAATTTGACAACCTCCATGAAGAAGACTTTTGACAACATCTTGAGAAAAAGACAAAATGCCTGTAACTAGCATTTTCTCATAATATTGGCTATCCTTTTGAAGAAAAATTCCATTGTTAACTACATTTAGTATGTCAGTTGTACATGAGTCATGCTGTGTGAAAAGGCGGTTAAATGTATTGGCAAAAGATATCGACCCATGCAAGCCTGTGCAGGCTGATACAGGTCAAAACTTTTTGCTATTTGTAAATTTTCTGCATGTCCAAGGACCATTCTACTCCATGATTCAGTCAGTTATTAGACAAAATGGACATTATGGGTCCAATAATAAGTGATGACTTGCTTGGTATAATACAACATAGAGATACAATATACTCCCCTTTTCCGGAGTTGCCCCCTAATATTTTCAAAATATGAGCCCTGCTCTGGCAAAAGGGGGCTTAATGCATCTCCGTGATACATGATACTTGCCCAAGTCATCACCTAATTATAGATCGGTAAGAGCCACTTTTTTAAAAGCAACCGACTTAATCATGAGGTAGACTGCTCCTTTTATATACAGAAAATTGACTGATAGCGAAAAGTTTCGGCCCAGGTCAGCCTGCACGGACTGCGCAGGCTGACCTGGGTCGATACTTTTCACAGATGCATTAAGCCCTGTTTTCACAGGGCACGGTTCATATATAAGTCTTAAACTTTGTTGTCTAGTAAAGAGGTACATGAATAATTTACAAAGGAAGCTTGTATTATTGAATTTTTATAAGACATATATGACAAATCATGTACAACAGACTTACTTTTAAATACATGAGAATAAATGTTGCTGGGATAAAGCTGGAGACCAGAGAACCAAGAATCATTTTGTTGACAAACTGAAGAAAACATACAGACAACAGGGAGCCAGCTTGTGCAAAAAAGACCATTCTCACCTGAAAATATCATCATACATTTTATTACAAATCAAGTCTCACATGAATTATAATCAAGCAATTACATGTACTAATTTTCCCACAATTTTTTAAACCTGTACCAAAAATCCTGTACTTTTGCAACCCTAGGGAAGAGAACTTTTTAAAATATGGTTGGAAAAGGAAACAAGAGGGCCATGATGGCCCTGTATCGCTCCACTGGCTTTTTAACCCTTTACCACACAAGTGTTGATGACCCTGAAAGAGATGGCTTTCGAAAACACTGAACATTGTCAGGCAATACAAGCAGGTTTATTCATTGGCATGGAAAGTAAAGTTCTTGGAAAAAAAAACTGAATGATAGAAACTTTACTTTGAATTTAATATTCCACTCATGTGGGCATAACTATCAGTATCAAAATGAATCACTCTCCCTGAAAACAGAATATTTTCTATCAAAAAACTTAAATACCTAGCACCAATCAAGTATCACTGCAGTTTGGTAATCAAGGGAGGTAAATAGCAACAAACTTTATCCTTTATAACAGGAGTTACTTCCCTTGATTAGTATTTAAATTGAAGTGACTATATAAGCAAGCCTATGTTAAACTTGTGATCCCTGGGATGGAGCCAATTTTGACCTCAGGCCTATAATATGAAACTTGTTAAAGGTCCATTAGATAAAGCTACATGCCAAATTCAGTAGCCCTGGACCTTATGGTTTCAGAGAAAAAGATTTTTAAAAATGTTCAATACTTTTCAGTCTTGTTGCCATGGCAACCAGAGTTTTTGAAGGAATCAAATTCTTTCAAGAAATTCTGAAGAAGACCATGGCAGGATAATTTCTCTTAAGTTTCATCAAATTTGGATGGGTAGTTTCAGAGAAGAAGATGTTTGAAATAAAAGTTAACGCACGCACGCACGGACAAATGCACGGACGCACGTAAGACGGACACCGGGCCATGACATAAGCCGACTGGCCTTTGGCCAGTGGAGCTAAAAATGTGGGTAACCACAATGTTCTCCTTTTCCAATGGTGTTTCCTATCCTTTCAAAGACAGACACCTCCTACAATGTTTTCTCTTGCATAGACAAATACCATCATTTGGTTTTCAGTGACTTTGTCATCTGCAAATACAGACCAGCTCTCAATTTAGACAAATCTGAAGTTCTCATGTCTGGTACAGGATCAAACTGTCAATTGCAGGCACAAACATAGCTGTATTTGTACAGCACTGATCTACCAGTCTTTCATTTTACTCATAACCAAACTGTCTATATTTGGAAATAGTTTGAACTCGTAAAAAAATCCTGTTTATAATTGATGTGTAAAACACAGCAGAAAAAATGGGCAATGCCTCTATCAAGCAATTGTTTCTTTTCCGACAATGTTTATGTGTGGTGTCTACAGAGACTAAAAATGTGATTGTCTACCTTTGTTTTTACCTATAACCCCACTGTCCAATTTTGGGAAATCTTTGTAAAATGTTTCAATAACATGACAGCAAAATTAACGGAAGAGCTTGAGAGACAAATATAATTATTGTACTGCAAAGAAATTTCTCGCGATCTGGTTGGATAATATGCTCCGAACATATATTGCTGTACACTGGCAGTCAAGTGGTAGGAGACTTGGAAACTTGTTCATGGCTGTGGTGAATCATGCCGCCACCTTGACTTCAGCTCAGGGGGACATGAATCGCCATAGCTATGAACAAGTTTTCAAGTCCCCTATCACCTGACCATACAACTAATAATGTACACATACTTATGTGGATTTACAGAGACAGACAGACATACAGGCAGACAAGCATATACATGTAGTCAGAACAGTCGACTAACAGATCATCCAACCCAATGTATAATAAACAGACTGAGTGGTGCTGGTATACTCCAAATATGTTTGATAGGCAGGTGTATGAACATAACAAGAGCATGGCATCCAAGTGCAAATGCTCAGCTAGAGTTGCTTTTAGAGTGAAAATTGTTCACTTGAAAAAGGCCACAACTGTGTCAACAATATATAGATGGCTAAATTGCCTTTCATGTTTTGGGTCCCCTTTTGATATTTCACAACTGGCTATAGTTTAAAGTGAAGTTCTTCAATAATGAGAGAGATATAAAAAATGTAAAATTTTCACAAGGTGAGAATGATGCAGATCACAACAGGGCTATGACGATACCATGGAAAATTCTTTGAAAACAGCCAAGCTAACACATATAAATATGAAACTTACTTTATGTGCAGGCACCATGTCCAAAATCCAGACTCCAAACAGAGCAAAAGCTTGAAGAAGTAAAATGAACTGGTTAAACTGCCAGAACAGACTGAAGAGGAACGTGCTCACCAGAAGTATACATATGCTCATCTTCTGTACAAAGAAATCAAGATAATTACGATTGAATGATTGCTTTTGTATATAGTGTTTCAGCAGAGCAGGTAGTGTTGGCCAAAGATCAGACTGCATGTTCTGTGCAATCTGAAAGGCAACTACAGTTATAAAATGTGCTTCAAAGGGCAAACTAATCTTAATGGAATCAAGTAGACTCATTTTAATATTTATCTTAAAGAAATCGTGTAGATATATATTTTACAGCTCATCGACAAGAAATCATGTAGAGTTATTTTACAGCTCATGTTCAAGAAATCATATAGGGTTATTTTACAGTATAATTTCAAGAAATCATAAAGAGCTATTTTCTTCAAGGTTGAAAAACATTTTCATTACAATAACTACCATTCACTAATGACCCTTTTCAGTGCCTCTTTTGGTTAAACAACAGGATCCTGTTTTGATGAAATTACTGTAGAATGATAGAACATGAGATTCTGTTTCCAAAAATGTATGCATTGTATAAGGTCATAAATAACACTAACAACCTTGTTATTCTATGAAATTGAATTGTTTCTTTTCAACAAGGGTTTTAAAAGCAGTCTCCTTCCAGGATGGTAAAGCTAGGGATAACGTGACCTTTTACTAGATGACAAAATATTAGATTCATCTAAAAAGCAGTTGCAGACAAAATTCAGTGTGTCTCAAATGTTGGGGTATGTTACTGGAAGGGTAGAAAAAATAGTGGGAAAAGGATAAATTGCTGGTTACCAACATTTTTCCCTTTTCCCACAAGGTTTTTAAAACCCTTCTATCTTAGAGTTAGTGAAATTCAGGATTGTTGGGTAAAGGGTCAAAGCCATGATGATACCTCTTTTGATCTAGAAAGATTCGGTTTGAAGTACAGTGATATAGCTGCTATCTGTAACCATAGAAATGGCAAGGAGAAACTTTCTCGTAGGGGTATAACATACTCCACTCTTGTTGTATCCAACCTGAAATTTATAGTAACCTGGGTGGGTGCTTATACAACTCAGCTGAGCATGAAATTTCAAATCTATACAGAACTGATTTGATACACTTCAGAGAGCTACTTTTTATCTTTCAAACTTCCCTTTCCTTCTTTTTATTAAATGAAAGTCGTTTCTTTTCGTAGTCGTACTTGCAGAACCACAAATGAAGTTGAAAGTTTGAAAAAAGAAAAAAACAAGAACACCGCATATGGGAGCCGATGCTTGGCTGCAAGTGCTTAATTGTCTGTGAAAATTTTAAGTTGAAAAAGGGGCATAACTGTGTTAAAAATATTTTGATGGTTACCTGGACCTGTTGTCTGAGTTCCCCTTTTGATAGTTAACAACTTGTCAAAGTTTGAAGTAAATATCTTCAGGATTAACAGAGGCAATTTATATTTGAAAGGGTACAAAACTTCATGGCAAAAGGAGAAAAAAAAGTGGTCCCAAAAGCCTTTTTCCTCAGTGTCTCAAGATCATAGGATTGTCTAGTAAAGAGTCAATTTAAGATACGGAGAGATAATACATGTTGTATAATCCATAGGCAAAATTTTCATTGCTTGAGCACTGGACAACACGTAAAATAGCACATTAGGGCATTGCTTCTATGTCTTGAGTAATAACACAAAGTGTGCAATCATATTAGAGAAAATTGACCCATTGTCCCTTTTGAAGAATATTTAACTCCCAAAAATATTTTCGGATTAACATATATTGTCTTTAAAAAGGTACAGGCAGTGAATTTTCTCTGATTTAGTTGCATACCTTGTGATGTTATACACTATTTAGAGGCCATGCTCCAATGTGCTAATTTAGTGACAGTGTTTGATGATCAACCAATGAAAATTTCATTGTTCCATTATAGACAAAATGGAGCTTCAAAGGCCTGCATATAAACATAGAAGATATATCTTTTTTTTTCAAACAATTTTCTTGCTGAGTTACATGCAGCAAGTATCACATGACATGTTGCCCATTACTAGACAATCAATTTTAGGATCATCAGGTTACCAGCATTTTCTCCTTATCCAATAATGTTTCTACCATTTCAAAGACAGAAATTCCCTTGTGACCTTGATTTAATTTGTTGTCTGCAAATTCTCTGAATTCAGCCTAGTGTAAATTTTGTCTTTTGGCAAAGAAGTAACCTTTTACCAAATCACAAAATTTTAGACTCTTCCAAATTCAAACCATCTGCAGACAACAAATTAAATGTTGCTATTGCTGTATTAGTCTAGGAAAGAGTAGAAAACATTGTGGGTAGAGAAGAAAATGCTAGTTACCAGCTTTTTCTGCTTTTCCCATAATTTTTTCAATGTGAGGTCATAAAAACATGGGAATGCTTTCGGTAAAGGACTAACTCTTTTCCACAGGAAGAAATTTTAGATTTGTCCAAATTCAGAGCATTTGCAGACGACATAACAAACGTGACTCAAAAATTAAAATTTGTTTTGGGAAGGGTAGAAAACATTGTTGGAAAAGGAGAAAATGCTGTTTACCAGCATTTTCTCCATTTTCCACAATGTTTTCAAAGGCCTTCTTTCTCTGGGTCGTTTAAAGTCAGGATTGTGTGGTAAAGGCTTAATACCTTCAGTAAACTCTGCTTACCTGTTAAATATGTAAAAACAACCAGTTAGTGCACCTGCCAGCCAAGATCCACTCAGCATCCAGGAAGTTACAAACAGTGAACACACCAACATACCATGCAGAGCAAATACTGAGTTTATGTAGAAAAACACCGGTTCCATGAGATTCTGTAATAATGAGTGGAAAATGTAAAGCATGCTGGTATCCATCCACTAACACCACAGTTAACAGTCACATATAAATGAGTTGTCCTCTTGCAAAAGGGGGCTTAATGGATTTCAGTGATGCAAATATAGCAAGCAAGTAATCATATAATCATGGATCTATAAAATCCATTTTGTCTGACAACTCACTAAACAACAAGGTAGATTGGTCCTTTGATATGCAAAAATTTACCAATAGCAAAAAGTTTAGGCCCAAGTCAGCCTGCATGGACTGCACAGGTTAACCTGGTCTAATACTTTTTGCAGATGCAATAAGCCCCCTTTTCACAGGGCATAGCTCAAAAATAATTAAGCAAGCACTGTCTTGTGATTAATATTTTCTCCTTTCCCATAATGTTTTCTACCCATTCAAAGAAAATCCTATCAAATGCCCTACTTTTAATTTGTTGTCTGCAAATGCTTTCAGAATGGAAATCAAGTTTCCCACAGTATTTTCTACCCTGTCAAAGACAACTTCCACAGATTTAGCTACATTCAATTTGGCGTCTGTATATGCTTTGGGTTCCGACTGGTTTGAAATGTTGTGTGGTAGCTGGTTGAACTGAGCCAAGCTAGAATAGTGACACATGCATGGGGATAGACATTTCATAACTAGTTCATATTCTTGAAATAATCCTACAGTTACTGGCACACAACACAGTTATATGTAGAGAGATCAATTGGTCTGCATGGTGGAAACATGCATTATTGATCCTCTTTGTTCCCATATTAACCCTTTACAAATTCATCAAACTTAGAACTTGTCCAATTTGAAAGCACTTGCAGATGACAAAATAAATGTGACTCAAAAATTGAATTTTTCTGAAAGGGCAGAAAACACTTTGGAAAGAGGAGAAAATGCTGGTTATCAGCTTTTCTACTTTTTCTAGAATATTTTCAACAGTCTTCTTCGAATGGATATTAAACTTGGAATTGTTAGGTAAGGGGTTAATAACAATGCTCTAAATATTGCATCATCATCTTTCTGAGACAGTTGGCTTTATCCTACTGTTCCAAATATAGCTTTTTACCAAATGATGCAAATTTAGACTCGACCATGTTAAAAGCATTTGCTTACAAAAAATTATATGTTCTTCAAATGGTTGAGTTTGTTTGGAAAGGTCAGACAACAAATTAAATGTGGTTCAAACAATTCAAGTTTGTTCGGGAAAGGACAGATGACAAATTAAACATGGTTCATGCTTCATTTTGTTTGGGAAGGGTGGGAAACATTGCAGGAAATGAGAACAAGAGGGCCATGATGACCCTGTACCGCTCCACTGGCTAATAAGTACAAACCATACATACCAAACATGACAATTCTAGGCCAAAGGGTTTCGAACAAGAAGATTTATAAAGTTTTCTCAACAATAGCCCATGTCAAAAACCATTTTTGACAACAGTCTTAATTACTTAAATCCTGGTGGAGGTTAACAAGATAAAGCCACATGTCAAATAATGTATATCTGAGACCATAAGGCCTATAGCTACCAAATTTGGCATGTTTGAAATAAAGGTTAATCCATGTATGGACAGACAGACAGTCACAGGGCCATGACATAAGCTCACTGGCCTTTGGCCAGTAGAGCTAAAACTGCTGGCAACCAGCATTTCCTCCTTTTCCTACAAGGTTTTTAAAACCTTTTTTATCAGAGTCGATACAACTCCGGACTGTGTTGCAAAGGGTTAACCCTTTACCAAACAACAAAATTTTAGACTAGTCCAAATTGAAAGCATTTGCAGAAGACAAAATAATTGCGATTGAAAAATTGTAATCTGTTTTGGGAAGGGTAGTATACATTGTGGAAAAAGAAGAAAATGCTGGTTAACAGCATTTTCTCCTTTTCCCACAATGTTTTCAAAAGGCTTCATTCTCAGGGTTGTTGAAAGTCAGGATTGTGTGGTAAAGAGTCAAAGGACCAAGTTATAACAATTTTGAGACTGACAAATAGTAAAGCTATCTTACATCATGGCATTACATTGCTGATATGGATAAAAAATACCCTTTTGTGTGAACTGATCTTAATCACATTGTCAAGAATAGACAACTAAAGTCAATCTATAGGATAGTGAAGGGGACCATATCTGTTTATCATACAATCATACGATTTACATCCCTTAGGAAGATGTATTTTGAAAACCATGTGGGAAACGGGGAAAATCCTAGTAACTAGTTGCATGAAAATGCTCCTAGTCCAGCACTATTTGCCTGATCTTTTCCTTTATCTCAAATATTTAGACTTTCTTAAAACAATTTCTGGTACCTCTAAAAATAATCTGAAGGGTGATTGGTTATATGAATTTTAAAGCCATGCAGAAAAGTGTTAACTTAAAAACTCTCTCTCTGCACAAGGCCCAATTAGTATTTGGTATCTTTTGCCTTACTCTTATATATGAACCATGATCTGTGAAAAGGGGGCTTCATGCATCTGCAAAAAAAAAACATTGACCAAGGTCAGCCTGCGCAGTCTGCACAGACTGACTTGGGCCGAAATTTATGCTTTTGGTAAATTTTCTTCTTGCCAAAGAGGCAGAGTCCCTCATGATTCAGTTGGTTGTTAGACAAGATTTTATGGATCCATAGTTATGCGATGATTTGCTTGGTATCACAGATCATGGAGATGCATTAAGCCCACCTTTTGCCAGAGCATGGCTCATTGCCATGCTCTGGCAAAAGGGAGTTTAATGTATCTCAGTAATGTATTGTACCAAGCAAGACATCACATAATAATAGATCCATAAAATCCATTTTGTATAACAACTGACTGAATCACTTGTCCTTTCAGAAAACTGACCAATAAACTTTTGGCCATATCAGCCTGTGTGGACATGGGTTACTACTTTTTGCAGATACAGTAAGCCCCATCTTCTCAGCGCATGAATCATATATAATTAATCTTTACAAAGCCTTTTATGACTATGGTTGCCTTAGCAGCCAGTGTAAAGGGTTAAATGTATTAAAGTCTGCAAGACAGGTTCAAATACATCATGTGACTAACAATCTATGGAAAAGAAAGTCTCAAAGTAAAATCTCATTTTTCTTCATTTAAGAATTTTTATTCAGTAACTACTGTCTAGAGAGAGTGCTCCTCGGATTTATTGATTTTTTTATTTCAACCCCTTGAAAGCAATTGCAGACAATGATAAGTGAAATATAGCTTAAACAACCGGGTTTGTCTTTCAATGGAAGAAAAAAATGTGGACAAAAGGGGAAAATGCTGTTTACCATATTTCTTTTGGGAGTTAATTTACTGCAACAATTTTTTATCATGATTTGGACTGTGTAACTCTTTATTACATGACAAAGTTTTAGACTTGTCCAAATTCAAAGCATTTGCAATTGACAAATCAAAGATGGCTCAAATGACGAAACTTGCCTTTACAGAGTAGAGAACATTGCGGAAAAGGAGATAATGGTTTCAAAAGCTTGCTTCCTCAAGGTCATTAATACTCTGGACTGTGAGGTAAAGACTTTACCCTCTACCAAACGACAAAATTTCAGACTGGTCCAAATTGAAAGCATTTGCAGACGACAAATTGAAGATGGCCCAAATGACAAAATTTGTCCTTGATAGGGTAGATAACACTGTGGAAAAAGGAGAAAATGCTGGTTACCAGCATTTTCTCCTTTTCCCACAATGATTTCGAAAGTTTTCTTCCTCAGGGTCATTAAAACTCGGGACATTGTGGTAAAAGCTTAATATGAAATAATGATGGCTGAAGGATAGCATATTGCAAGTATTAAGTATTAAAACTAGAATATTAGAAAAACACTCTAGGCAAACGCAGATTATAGCAGCTTATTGCGAGCAACTCTTTTTTTATCAGCGACTTTCTGAAAGGCTGTCTGTTGCAGATGTATTAACCCTTTCAGTAACAAAAAAACCCATCAGACATTTGCAGCCAAGAAATTAGACTAAAATAATTGCAATTTTAAGGTTGCTCTGGTCTAAAATGTCTCAGCAACGCCAACAAAGATTAAATCAAAGATCAGCCTGCATCTTTTGTGCATTCCAATTTTGATCTACACTGGCCACAAAGGCAACTAAAGATTCGAAAGGTATTTTAAGTGCTAAAAATATATACATGTATGTTTTATAACAATACCAGCTGCAAATGACTTTCCCATTTTGTATCTGACAACTTATAAAAGGTTAAAAGTTGCATTTTTGCTTTTGCCACAATGCTTGCACATGTATTCATGCATCAGACCTAAACCCGTAACCCTTTACCACATAATCACATAGAAGGTCTTTTAAAACATTGTGGGAAAAGGAGAAAATGTTGGTAACCAGCATTTTCTCCTTTTCCCACAATGTTTTCTACCCTTTCCAAGAAAAATCTCAGTTACAAAAAAACATTCAAATACCAAGCACCAATGACTAATACCCAGACACCAAGTGATGATTGATCAAGAAACACACATGGCCCTGATGCCTGTGAGCCAGGTGAACTGAAAAAAAAGATTACCACTCTCTATAAGTGAGTCATGCTCTGAGAAAAGGGGGCTTATCACATTTGCAAAAAGTATAAACCCAGGTCAGCCTGTGCTATCTGCGCAGGCTGACCTGGGCTGAAACCTTTTGCTATTGGTCAATTTTCTTCATGTCAAAGGATGAGTCTAGTGCATGATTCAATCAGTTGTTAGACAAGGTGGATTTTATGCATCCCTGATAATGTGACAATTTGCTTGGTATGGTGCATTAACATGCATTAAACCCCCTTTGGCCAGAGCATGGCTCATATATATATGTAAAACTTACCTTGAATGGAAGTATCCTGTAGAGGACACTGAGAATCACCTCCTGATATATATTCATTCTTTCTAGAACATTGATAGTACTGGGATGTTCTGTCAGGTTGTCATGGGTTATCTCATATAGTCCTAGCAAAGAGAAAACACAAGAGGACCATGAGGGCCCCAGTCCCTCTACTGTACTTACTGGAAGGTTAACTTTTCACTAAACTGTCCTATGTTTTAATGGTTTCGAAGACAAACGCTTTCTAAAACATTGAGGGAAAAGGACAATATGTAGATTAAAAGCATTTTCTTCCATTCCCACAATGTTTTCTACTCTTTCAAAGTAAACTCCAATCATTTTAGCCAACTTTATCAGTCTTCTGCAGATCCTTTCAATTTTGATTAGTCTTAAATTTTGTTGTTTGGTAAACAGTTTGACAGGGTAGAAAAGCTTCTGTAAACTAAACAGAGGATCTTACATGAGTGTTTATGTATTATCATTTTTATCAAACGAGTTGACTAAAGTTATATGACGCGAACCCTAGCGAGCATCAAATACATTTTAGTCAACGAGTTTGATAAGTGATACTACATAAACACAAATGTGAGATTCTATTTGTCACATAAAACAAATGACAGACAAAAAAAAATCTGCATCATCACCTGTTACCTATATACTGTTCATGGGTCCATGTTTACAGACGTAGATTGGTTTCAAATGTGTACATACACAAGTGGATAGCTCTCTGACATTTACACCGAAAGTGGAGTACATTTACACCGAAAGTAGAGTACAACAGTTTCTAGAGGGTGTAAGTCCATTCTATTTAAGCAATTTTGTTGATTTTGAAAGACTTTCTGTGCATTTCTTGGTTTTTATTAAACATGAAAATCAGAAATCTCCTCGTGCATATGTTTTAGCAACAATATCATTTTTTCGCAAAACAGTGTAGTAGTAATAATTCCAGCACATGCTGTGGTTGGTTTCTCAAGCTTCATGTGCTCATGACTGAAAACTGATCAGAACCAGGATCCAATATATGATAATACACTAGTGTATGATTAAAAATATGTCATGGGTTTAAGACACTGCCGGAGGAGGTTTTATGTGATAATGTCTCATTTTATATGTACCCTGTAAATGAATCTGATTTTTGCTTTACTTTATAAGAATCATTTTGATGTCTAATGATTTCTTGTTGATGACTTGATCGTACAGTTATTCCGTTATCTAGCAATTCTGCATTTTTACAACCCTGGCAAAAAAGACTTGAAAACATTCATCATCAGGAGAAAATGCTGGTTACCAGCACAATGTTTTCTACTCTGTCAGAGACAAAACTTCATCATTTGAGATTCATTTAACTTGCTACCAAATGACAAAATTTTAACTGATTCAAATTGAAAGCATTTGCATATGCCACATTAAATTTGGTTCTAGTAATGGCATTCATACCAGAAAGGCTACAAAACATTGTAAGTTAAGGAGAAAATGCTGGTTACCACCAGTTTTCTTCTTTCCCAAAATTGTTTTCATAGGTCTTGTCGGTGCAGTATCAATGAAACAAGGGATTGTTTGGTAAAGAGTTAACCCTTTACCAGACGACAGAACTTTGGCCTTGTCCAAATTCAAAGCATTTGCAGGCGACATTTTCAGTGTCGCTCAAATGGTGCCATTTTTTTTTTGATAGGGTAGAAAACATTGTGGGAAAAGGAGAAAATGCTGTTTACCAGCACTTTCTCCTTTTCTTACAATGTTTTCAAAAGGTTTCTTTCCCAGGGTCGTTAAAAGTCTGGATTGTGTGATAAAGAGTTAATGTCTTCCGATGCTTTCAACATGGACAGGTCTAAAACTTTGTTGTGTGGCAAAGACTTAACCAATTATTGCACAATGCCGACTTTTGACAACCCTCGGAAAGAAGCCTTTTGAAAACATTGTGGGAAACGGAGAAAATGCTGGTAACCAGCATTTTCTCCTTTTCCCACAATGTTTTCTACCCTATCAAAGAAAATTTGCACCATTTGAGTCACACTGAAATTGTTGTCTGCAAATGCTTTCAATTCGGACAAGGCTAAAACTTTGTCGTCTGGTAAAGGGTTCAACCATTACTGCACAAATACCATACCATTTTACCTGATGAAACAAATTTGCAGAAGACAGTTTTATATCAACAATGTTATAAAATATAGGAACTAAAAAGGAATCAAGAAAAGAGTTTACCGGTAATTCATGAAGATATTGTGAAAACTTTGTAGCAAAATGAGAAATTGCTTGTCATTGGCTTCAAAATTAAAAAAATGCAAGTCTTACCTTGTGTTATGGTCGGGGCATTCACCATCTGCTTGTAATAGGAGTAGTACAGTCCAGACTCTGTCCGGAATGATATCTCTCTCTCCACCTCCTGAAATAGAACACAAATAAATCTTTTAACCTTTAAAGTGCTGGAACTAGTTAAAGTCACTTTCCCTGATACTCTAAATCCAAGATCAGACTACAGAGAACAAAGACAAATCTTTTATCTTCTAAAGTACTTGAACTGGCTGAAGTCGGTTTTGCGGATACTGTCAACCAAATATAAGACTGCACAGAACACAGAAAGACAATTCCTTTAACTCTACAGTGCCGGAACTGGCTAAAGTTAGCTTTGTGGAAACAGTCAATCAAGTAACAGACTGCACACAATGTGCAGTCACGTGATGGACCCATGGTATCCAGGACTTTATTTTATATTCTGGCCAAAACAACATTGAAATAACAATAGTTCAGCATCTGCAGATAAAAAAATTAAGGTTTGTTCAAATGATGTAATTTGTCTCAGAAAGAGTCAAAAACATTGTGGGAAATGGGGTAAGTGCTGGATACCAGTATTTTCTCCTTTTCTCAAAATATTTTCAAAAGCTTAATTTCTACCTGTCACTAGAATGTGGGATTGTGTGGTATAGGGTTAATTTTATGGTCTACCTTGAAAGATCTGGGATATCAAGGATATCTCAGAAATCAATACAAAATACATGTAAACCTTACAAGGTTTCATCAATGACACAAACTAAATCAGACAGTGACTAGGCACTATGACTGATTATTTCCAAGAGCACACACACTTGCACATTTGATCTATACTGCTCAAGTAGATGCAGCCTCACATGATGATAAACTTTTGTCATTATTCATAAAATATTATGACCCTCTCTTAACCATTTCGCTTGATCAGTAATTCCAAATATCCTGATCTCTCAATTATTGCATAGCCAAAATTGGCAGTAATCACTTGACTAATTTTGGGCCCACTAAGTCTTGTAAACTGTATTAAGAATTTTGCCACATTACAAAATCAACTCTTTACCAAAAGACAAGGGTTTAAACTTAAAATAAAAACATTTACAGATAACAAATTAAAGGTGACTCAAAAAATTCAACTCTGTTTTTAGAAGGGTAGAAAATATGTTACCAGCATTTTCTCCCTATCCCACAATGTTTTCAAACCCCTTCTTTAGGGTCTTTTTAAGTCAAGAAAATATGGTAAAAGGTTAATTTATGGTTAGATTTTGAAAATATACCTGCAGGTACCAAGAAACCCAGTCACTGATTTCTCCAAAAATCTAGACTGGGTAGCATAAGTTGATTGATTTACCGTTTATTCATTAGCGTCTGCCCATAAGGGCAATTCCCTGAAGGCTGTTATGTTATTCGGGTTAGTGGAAGATACAAGAAGATACAACCCATCCTAATGTTTAGGATGCTACAGCTTTTTGCTGTGCAGGCTGGTTGGTAGCATAGGTGGCTGTTGTTGACAAAGATCAGGGAGACAGTGGTGTAGGGATAGAGCATCAGCCTCTCACATCAAAGATCCCATGATGAGCCCAGTCAACCTTTTAGAACTTCTTGCACAGTCTGATCTAGGATCTACACTGTCTGCTACTTTTCAACATATTAATGCGAAAACAACTTTGAAAAGCAGTGCTTAAATCTGCTTTTCCCGATTAAAAAAAGTTCATTTCCTTCATTCAGCTTCAATGGCCCAAAATTGGCCAAAGTAAACAATGCTGGTGTCAAAATGCATTTAAACTTAAGTCAAACCTTTTAAAAATATAGAAAATATTGTGAGAATGACAATCTGTTATTCTGCAGTCAGTCCAAGTGTTAGTTGCTGGCAGAAAAAAAGTTTGAAGTTTAAAACCAGGTAAAAAGTAAACAAAGATAAAGCAACCTGGAAACTTTTTTACCTAGTTTTAAGAGTCATTTTTCTGCCAACCACTAACACTTGAAACAACAGTACACTAACAGATTGTTATCTTCACATTAATTCCCATTACCACACAATGCCAATTTTTAACGACCCTTGGAAGGAAGCCTTTTGAAAACATTATGGAAAAGGAGAAAATGCAGGTAACCAGCTCCTTTTCCCACAATGTTTTCTATCCTAGAGAAATTGCACCATTTCAGCCACATTGAAACTGTCATCTGCAAATGCTTTCAATATGGACAAGTCTCTAAAAATTTGTCATTTGGTAAAGAGTTACATGGAATGAATTCAAATTTAAAATTAATGTATTTTAACACCCACATTGTTAACATTCAGCCACTACTGGGCCTTTAAGGACTAAAACAAATCATAGCATGGTCCATTCACCATCTCTTAACCTTTGTTTTTTATTGATTTTCCATATAATACTTTATAATAATGCAATCTATGTCCATATGAAATTCTCATTATGCTACAAACTCAGTTGTATACCTATTGTACATAATAAGACTCTATCTCAAAAACAATGAATGTACTTCTGCAGCTTTATTGTGTTTCATTTGCTACAATGTTTCCTAGTCTACAACTGCATAAAACATTTGTAGATACTTTTCATCCCTTAGCACTCCAACGGTTAGCCCTTTACTACAAAATCCCGAGTCTTGACAACCCTCAGAAAGAGAGCTTTTGAAAACATAGTGGCAAAAGGACAAAATGTTGGTGACCAGCATTTTTCTCCTTTAGCATAATGGTTGCTGCCCTTTCAAAATAAATTCATCATTTGCACCATTTATCCAAATTGAAAGCATTTGCAAGCGATGATACATGTAATAGAAAACATTGTGGAACAAGGAGAAGATACTGGTCACCAACAAAAAGTATTTTCTCCCATTCATCATAAGCCTTCTTCCTCAGGATTGTTCAGGATTGTTTGGTACAGGGTTAACCCATTACCACACAATCCCTACTTTTGACGACCCTGAGAAAGAAGCCTTTAGAAAACATTGTGGGAAAAGGAGAAAATGCTGGTAACCAGCATTTTCTCCTTTTCCCACAATGTTTTCTACTCTTCACAAAACAAATTTCAAATTTTCAGTCACTTTTATTTTGTCGTCTGCAAATGCTTTCGATTTGGACAAACCTAAAATTTTGTCGTTTGGTACAGGGTTAAGTATTGGGCATGATCTATCACCTACACAGACAAAGCAGGATTGAAAGGTTCATGCAGGGGTTAGAGAGACACAATGGATGCTCTACAAAATACAATCAATAATCACACATTCAGGCTTACACAGTATGTTCCTAGATTCAAATGCCCTTTCTCTTAGCATGTTCTGCTATAACTTGATGAAAACTTTCATCCAACATCAAGGAAAAAGAAGCCATTAACCCTCTGAGGGCTACATTTGAAATAAATTGTTTTAGCACCCTTTATGGATAAAGATCAGACTAAACAGATTATGCAGTGTGATCTTGGATCTCCAACATTCTACTTTTCTCTTTAAGAGATATTTTGGCCAAAGCAGCATTGAAACACAGGAAATGCTGGTTCTCAGAATTGTCTCTTTTTCCTACAATGTTTTTAAGGCCTCTAATTTATGTTCATTAAATAAAAAAATATTGAGAGTTTGACAGTTCAAAATTTTGAAAGCAAGAAAATCTCCAGTAATGGATTTATAGTTGCAATAAATTAATCTTCTTATAGTCTTAAATCTTTACCACACGGTTCCCAGTTTTATTGACTGTGCTTTTAAAAACATTGTGGGAAAAAGGAGAAAATACTGGGAAACAGGCTTTTCTACCAATGTTTGCTACCCTTTCAAATACAGAAATCAGCATTTCAGCCATATTAAATTTGTTGTCTGCAAATGCTTTCAATTTGGTCAAGTCACAAATTTTGTTGTGTGGTAAAGAGTTAAATATGTATTGAATAGTATTGACTAGTTCTATTGTACAGCACATACTAAGACAAATTTTTAACCCCCTGGCAATAAAATAGCTTCTCAAACATTGCAGGAAGAGAAGCTGTTGATTATAAAGAAATAACTGCGCATTTCATCTCCAAGATTTACATTGATTGATTGACTGATTTTATGGTGTTTAATGCCGTTTTCAATGTTACTTCAGTTATATCGCTGTGGCCAGTGCACCTATCCATGCTTTCCTGGCGTTTCTTTTACCAGTACTCTGTACAATATTCCTTCCAAGCCGCTGGCTGCTTTCCCACATAACCATGGTCGAAACAATGGTCAGTGACAGAGGTGAGAGAGGGATGACTCCTGTTGCAATGACCATCACCAATCCTCAGAAAGAAATTGGCTGAGCCGGGGATCGAACCAGCAACCCCCTATTCTCAAGTCCTGTACACTACTCACTGAGCTACTGTGGCTCAGCAAAGTTTCACATAATGCTACAAAGAATAAAATTTCCTTTCCTTCAAATGTGTCTGTTTTTTGTTATTTGTCAGTCTTTTGGATTAATATGTTTATAGCACATTATCATCTGCATTCCTCACTTTTTATCTAGTGACAGACTTCCAATTCTTTAAGTCTTTATCAAAGGACAAAATTTTGGACTCAACTAAATTGAAAGCAGATGACAAAAAACTTGTGGCTCAAAAATAAAAATTCACTTTCTTACTGATCGAATCATTGTAGGAAAAGGAGATAATGCTTGTACTCAGCATTTTCTCCTTTTCACCCAATGTTTCCAAAGGCCTTTTCTATCAGGGTCATTAAAACTTGTGATTGTGTAGTAAAGAGTTAACCTTTCACTCTCCATTTTAGTTCTACAGAATTCAGATTGTATCATGGCACGCAGGGCACCTTACCTGTACTATGCACAACAGTCTATCAAAGCCACCAACTGCTTTCAAACTTAAGTTGATATTACAAAAATGTACCAACCTTTATATGGGTAAACCACATGTTATTCTCATGTATTTGCCTCATATAGTATGAATGTTTAAATCCAATGTACAAACACAGCAGTATTCCCGTAACATTCACAAAACATTGCTGGATGCTCCATCCAAACACTGTGATTCCTTCTTTTTCTCGACTACTGCTTTTCGTAATTCCATTTCTCTGATGTCCACTTTGTTTGTATCGACCACCCTTACGTCTCCTCACTTCCATCATCGTAACCATGTTATTATCTGATTTCAGGAATTTTTTCAAAATGTTTTCAGAAACGGTTCCAAATTAGCACAACTGCAAAATAGTCGCTTACTTCACATGCAATTCTCAAATAGAAAATATATGTATACACAAGAAATGTCCGAATGTAAAGCCTGTCATAAAAACATTGCCACAAACAGAGAAAATGCTCTTTTTGAATAATTCCTTGATTTGCCACCATGTTTTTAACCCTTTACCAAACAATCCTGACTTTTAATGACTCTGAGAAAGAAGCCTTCAGAAAACATTGTGGGAAAAGGAGAAAATGCTGGTAACCAGCATTTTCTCCTTTTCCCACAATGTTTTCTACACTTCCTAAAACAAATTTAAAATTTATTTTCAAATTTATTTACTCATCTGCAAATGTTTTCAATTTGGACGAGTCTAAACTGTTGTTGTTTGGTGAAGAGCTAAGCTGTAAATTTTTGTCATAGATGCATAAAAAATGTGTACATGAGCTTCAAAGTATATCACAAGCATGACATTTGTTAGGGGCATAGTACATAAATGGTACATTCCATACACTGTATTTTATTTAGTATAACCCTTTACCACACAATCCCTGAGGAAGAAAGCTTTTGAAAACATTGTGGAAAATGGACAAAATGCTGGTAACCAGCATTTTGTCCATTTTCCACAATGTTTTCTATCTTATCAGAGAACTAATGCTCATCAATTTCAAAACTGTTGTCTCCAAATGCTCTCAATTTAGAAGAACCCAATATTTGTTGTTTGGTAAAGGGTTAACTCCCACAATGTTTTCCACCCTTCACAGAACAAATTTCAATTTTTAAGTCACATTAATTTTGTCGTCTGCAAATGCTTCCGATTTGGAACCGTCTAAAATTTTGTCTTTTGGTAAAGGGTTAAGCATTCAATTTAATCTTTAAATCCCTCTCTAAACCTTTGACCAATGTATGATACATGTAGGCGACTTCAAAAATACATTGAGAAAATTGTTGAAAGAGGCAGTTTATTTTATGTTTTTTGGGATGATTAATTATGCCATTTTCACAGGTAGGAAACTTCATATTCAGAGCCAATGGCTCCGACGAGAAAATGTTGTGTTGGTCTTCCGTTTCTGAAGATGTCGGCTGAAAAACAACCAAAAAACAGGTAAGCGTGTCATTATTTGTAATCATGTGTTCTTAGATCTTTGAAAGTCCAAAAAAGGAGAATGTCATGCAATGCTCTGGTCTTTTAGCATGTTTTCTACACTATGGAAAGTTGTAACAAGTGTATGATGTTGTCTGAATCATTTGTGGCGTGGGTTGACCTTAGCTAAAATAATATGTCACGGACCTAAATTCAGTCTATTATTGCCATATAAATGGCAATTAAAAGAGAGTTTTGCTGTTCCAAAAGCTTGAATTAATGTCTTGAAATGTTACATTTACTTCTGGTAAAGAATTGAAAAGAAATAGCACAAAAATGGTGAAAATAAAGAAGGGCTCCGATTATTGGGCCGGCTCTGAATATGTAAGTCAGCACCGATTGATGAGGGCTTCATTTCAAAACTTTAGTTTTTTGTAAAAAATTACTTAGGAAGTAGGCTTTGTTTTTCCGTTAATATACATCTAATACCACTGATACCTGCACAAGGAAAGATGCAATAAAGAACATTACATTGAATACAGTTTAATTCTGAACTGAGCAATAACATCCAAGTCAACCAACCCAAAATCAAAGACAACTAAGAACTGTAAGTACAGTGTAGTCCACAAATATCATAAAATACACTAAAACATCCTCCTAGACTGAAGATTCAATCCTTTTTTCCCAATATTTTGTAGCAATAAAGATTGTTCTTCTTTCCATCTAAATCCAATAGTCTTTGTGTTAGATGTGTTAGTGAGAGGGAATCTATCGATATTGTGACCCTTTCCTCACTGGCGAGGATTTCAGGACTTTTGAAAACATGATGGCAAATGGCAAAATGCGTAATTTCAGCAACGCTTCTGTTGGTCACAATGTTTTCTTGTTTACTTCTATACCTGTATATTAATCATATCAGCACATTAAACACTTTCATTTTCAATAGCCTTCAATGTTGGTAGACAAGTATTGAAAACCACATGACAAGCTTACTCAGTGTTAAATGTCAGTGACTTATTCACCCTCTGTTTCTCCAATTAATCCATAGAGTGCGATACACAACTATACTTACTCTAGTGGCCAGTGAAGGTCAAGATCAGATTGCATGTTTTCATGCAGTCTGATCTTTGATCTACACGGTCTGTTATATAAAAATACTTAGGAAGAAAGCAACCTTGAACACACTTTTTCATGTTCTTTATAAATGTGTGTGTGGGTTTTGCTTTTACTCTTTACCAAACAACAAATTTTTGGACTGGTCCAAATTGAGAGCATTTGCAGATGACAAAATAAATGTGACTGAAAAGTTAAAATTTGCTATGGAAAGCGTAGAAAACATTGTGGGAAAAGGAGAAAATGCTGGTTACCAGCATTTTCTCCTTTTCCCACAATGTTTTCTAAAGCCTTCTCTTTCAGGGTCGTCAAAAGTCATCATTGTGTGGTAGAGGGTTAACTCTCTACCAAGCGACAAAATTTTAGACCTGTCCAAATTGAAAGTGTTTCGAGACAACAAATTTAATGCACAGTTCAAATGATGCAATTTTCATTTGAAAGGGTAAAAAACATTATGGGAAAAGGAGAAAATGCTGGTCAGTATTTTCTCCTTTTCCCACAATGTTTTCACAAGCCATTTTTAGGATTGTTAAAACTCAGGATTGTGTAGTAAACGGTTAAACAAGTCAACATGCTACCACCCTAAGATGCTTTTTTGCAAGTAACAGTTGAGGAATCTCTTATAAGCATATGAACAGTGTCTCTGTTTCTTTAATTGATGTAAAACAAATATATTTAAACTAAGACATGGTGGAGAAAGGAGAAATGCTGGTAACCAGAATTTTCTCTATTCTTCACAGTGCTTTCTACCCTTCCAAAAACAAATTTCGATATTTTAGTTACCAGTAAAATTTATTTTGTCTTCTGCAGATGCTTTCAATTTGGACAAGTCTAAAATTTTGTAGTTTGGTAAAAAGTCTGAAAATGACTCATGGTGATAATCAGTATTGTATGAGCAATCTGTTTAAACCATATTTCTGGTAGGAAGGAGTTGAAAATATCGTGGAAAAATGTGAAAATGTTGAAGACTACCATTTTCTCCATATCTCAAAATGTTTACAATCCTTTTCAAGACGAATACCATTATTTTAGCTACATCAAATGACTTGTCTGCAAATACATTCAATACCAACAAACCTAAATTTTGTAGAGTTAATCAAAACAGAAAACACAGTGGAAAAAAAAAAGCACTTCTTGTAGCGCCTATTACAGCTATAGTTGCCTTTGCGGTCTGTGTAGATCAAGTTTAGGCTGCACAAAACGTCCAGCCTGATCTTTGATCCACACAGTCCTCTTTGCTGAAATACTTTAGGAAAGAACAACTTTGAAAATATGATTATTTGAGTCTTATTTCTAGATTTAAATAGGTCTGTTAGGTTTATTCTGTCCGTTAACCCTTTACCACACAATCCTGTGTTTCAACGACCCTGAGGGAGAGGCCTTTTGAAAACATTTTGGGAAAAGGAGAAAATGCTGGTAACCAGCATTTTCTCCTTTTCCCAAAATGTTTTTTACCTTTTTAGAGTAGGGGAAATTTCATCATTTGAGCCACACCTTATTTTGTTGTCTAGAACAACTCTGAATTCAGACAAGTCTACAATATTGTTGTTTGGTAAAGAGTTCAGGGTTAAGAATATTTTGAATCATTGGTGAATACCAGTGCCCCTATCTTTACTCTGTCACAGCAAGAAGAGAAGGTCATTCCATGATTGAAGTGTCGCCCGAAGGAATAATTAGATTTTATAGCGGCACAAATCTCCAGGAAATTTTGTCTCCTCTTTCCTATTGATTTTAGAAGCCATAAAAACCTTCTGTCTGTCATATCCCATTGGTACACAGATTATTTTTAGACATTTAAAACACTAGTACATGTACAGTCAAACCCATCCTTAGCGACAAATTTTAGATTCTTTGAAACTGAAAGCATCAGCAGATGAAATTTGGTTTATTTGGGACTCTATGGGTTGAAGAATTTGTTTAGTACACCATTTTCAACAGTATTTCAGCTATATCTAAAGCACCTTGCCATTTCTCCTGGTGTTATTTTTTCCAGAACTGTGTGCAGCTTCATTTCTAGGCCATTTGCTGCTTTCCAACATAAACAAGTTGAAACAGTATTTGAGCAGTGACAGGGAAATGTATCCTGCTGCAATGACTATCACTGAAAAGTTCGCCCAAGCTGGCATTGGAAACAAAAGAAAATGCCGTTTTTTGAATGACATGATAAACATTATGAGAATGGAGCAACTGCCTGTTACAAGCCATTGCTGCTTTTACAGCAAAGTTTTAATGATTAATCCTTTACCACACAATCCCATGTTTTAACAACCCTGAAAAAGAGGCCTTTTCAAAACAATGAACCAGCATTTTCTCCTTTTCCCGCAATGTTTTCTTCTCTTTCCAAAACAAATCTAATCATTTAAGTAACATTTGATTTGTCGTCTGCAATTGCTTTCAATTTTGTCAAGTCCAACATTTTGTCCGCTGGTCAAGATTTAAAGGCCTGGGATCAAGTCAAATTGATTTTAGATTGAGACTGTTTACTACTATGTTACATATTTTGCCGGAAACTTCCTTGAAATAGCAATATTTTGTGCTGTTTTTCCTAATTAACAATGTCCAAATCATTAAATCCTTGAGTGCCGAATAACCCAAACTGAAAATTTCAGTATAGAAATTAGACAAAAATAAGTGCACTTTCAAGATTGCTCTTATCTTGAATGTCTCAGCATAACTTACAGTGTAGATCAAAGATCAGACTGCATGTTTTGTGTAGGCTGATCTTGATCTACACTGGCTGAAAAGGCAGCTATAGGTGTGAAATTGTGAAGTAATATAGGGTTGATTCAGTGGTGTAAGGGTTAAAATGCTGTCCCATGCAGCGAGCGTCGTTTATTTATTTGGAATGGCGGTGTAAAGCCCCTCCGGTCATTATCCCCTACCCCTAAAATAGACAAGCCGGTCAAAAGCCCCTTCACAATATTATGTTAGCGGATATAACAATTGCACGACACAGACAAAACACCCTAACATGGTTTCTCAGTTAACTCTTTACCAAACGACAAAATCTTAGGCTTGTCCAAACAGAAAGCATTTGCAGACGACATGATAAATGGTACCCAAAAATTGAATTTTTGCGGGGGAAGGGTAGAAAATATTGTGGGAAAAGGAAAAATGCTGGTTATCAGCATTTTCTCCGTTTCCCACAATGTTTTCAAAAGCTTTCTTTCTCAGGGTTGTTAAAAGTTGGGATTGTGTGATAAAGGGCTAAGGAGCATAGCGGCAAACGTCAGCTTATTTTAAGGGGCTTTTGTTCGCCTCTGACATTTACTAAAGGGGATAATGTTCGCCTTTGCGAAATCGCAAGGGGCATTTGACTCTAAGAATTGATGAAGGAGATTATGTCCGCCATCGCAAAATCGTGAAGGGGCTTTTGACCGGCTTGTCTATTTTAGGGGTAGAGGATAGTGACCTGAGGGGCCTTTGACCATTTATCATTTATTTGCACAGTATTTTATCTTGCTTTCGACAGTACCATATTTCGCTGCAAAGGATGTAAAAAGCAGTAGTTGCACGGTAATATAAGTCCTTTGCATCTATTTGTTGCTCAAGAAACATGAAATGTCACTTGTATTCCTGAAGTAGATATTTTTTCTCCTAAAATTTGACAGAGCTGCTGCAGATACGTCATACCATTTGGATGGGTTTTTCTATTTTCCTCTACATCAAAATTGTAGTTTTTCCTGTTTTCTTGTAATTCTTGACAATAAATTTTTAGAGTTATCCATATTGCAGAGCATAATCAAATGAAAAATTAAGTGCAGCTCAATTGATGGGAGTTCTATTAACCCTTTATCACACAATGCCGACTTTTAACAACCCTGGGAAAGAAGCCTTTTGAAAACATTGCAGGAAAAGGAGAAAATGCTGGTAACCAGCATTTTCTCCTTTTCCCACGTTTTCTACCCTATCAAAGTAAAATTGCACAATTTAAGCCTCAGTGATATTGTCGTCTGCACATGCTTTCAATTTGGGCAAGGCTAAAAGTTTGTCGTGTGGTAAAGGGTTAAAAAAAGTAGAAAACAAAAATGGAAAAAGGGAGAAGTTTTGGTTATCAGCAGTTGTCCTTTTTCTACAATATTGTCAAAGGCTGTATTCCTCAAAGGCTAATTGTTCAAGCATAATAAAACCTTGATCATAAAATCCTGTCCATGTGCAGATTAGAAATTAAATCAAATGATAATATCTGTCATTGAAAGGGTACAAAACATTGTGGGAAAAAGGAGAAAATGGTGATCACAACCACTGTCTACTTTCTCCACATTGTTTTCCATAGAATCCATAAATTATTGGATTGTTTGGATCAGGGTTAATTGTCTAAATAAATCACACTTACTTTGATGTTTGTGAACCACATTAAGTTTTCATGAATGGTTGCCATGTAAACAGAGTGAATGTATCCTAGTATCACCATAGCAACTATCCCCACTGTAACATTCAAAACCACAAGGAGACTTTGGACAGAGAAGTTGTTATTTTCCTGGACTCTTCCACTCTGGGTAAGGTCTGTGGTATTCAAGTCTTTCTTTTTGGAGGAAGAATCTTTTTTCTGGAAAGAAGATTTTCTTGCCTTCACTTCTGACATCTTCATTTCCTAAAATCAAATAAATACACATAATTATTTACAGGACAGCATTAAGGATTGTTATCATTGCAGACTTTCATTTATTATAAAAACAAAAAAAAAAAACATCTGTAATCCAATTAGATCTACCTTTTTTTTTTTGAACTTGACCTTTTTTGGTCTCATACCCCCATTTCTTAATTGTAGGGGGTAAAAACCCCCGCCCCCAAGGTTTGATTCTCATTTGGAACACTTGCTGCTGCAAAGGTAAGCAGAGAAACAATAAAAAAAATAAAAGCGGTGCTACACTTTGGATTGATAGTAGGGGTCTTAGTACAGATAACTGTACCTGAAAGCGATTTTAATTACATGTATTGACAGGTTGCCTCCAGGTACAGACACTATCTCGAAAAAAATGGTTGAAGTCTTCACACAGATTTTGTGCGCACTTTTGAACTCTCATAGTTTCACAAATAGATCTCAAAACTAGGATTTGAACATACCTGTTGCTTGCATATTCAATGATCCTTTGCAAATACAAATATTTTAAATTTAAATGTGAAACATAGGAAAAAAAAGTTTATTTCATATGTTACTCAAGGTGTTTATATTCCCGAAAACACACAAAATTGCCACCACACATGATAAATTTCATCAGATTTTTTTCAAGATTTACATATTATTAACAACTTTTACAAGTGCTCTATGTAATAAAAAGGTTTATTAATTCGTCTTTGGTCATGCTTGTCACTAAAAGTTATTTACATTTTGCTGCAATAGAGATTAAACTGACCACACAGGTAGTCAGTACAGCGCTCTTTCTTTGCTAATGGAAAATTCACAATGGACTTGAGACGGTGGGGTGCACAGTACATGTAACATTTCTGAAAAATAACCTCCCAAGGCGAGCATTGAACCCTGGACCTCCAGGTCCCAAGGCGAACGATCTACCATGTTGCTACAAAAGCTAGCTTTATAGCAAGTGTCCCCTTATACAAACACAAGCTATACATTTATATCTATCTGTAGGATAGCCCAGTGTACTACACAAATATGAAAAGAAGCACTGTAAACGTCTCATTATTGTAGACTAGTAGGGGTCCTACCTCCGAATTGGGGACTAGCTCCGATGTTATTTTAGTGACTTTTTCTCAGCTAGCCCCAGCAGCAGCCACTCTTATGTCCCATCTGGAGTGAAAAATCAAAATACCGGCATCGCTTCAAATGGCCGTATGCGCCGATCTTTTCTTTGTCAGTGAACAGCAAGGTCCTTTATCGATAGACTAATGATTAATCTTTACAAAAACACCGAAATAATTAAAAAATGTCAGTGTTACCTCCTTGTAATTCTATTTTTTCAGAATGTAAATACCCATTGACCCACTTCCAAGGAAATTAAACTAGGCTTGACATATACTGCGCATGTTTCGGAAGTCATTTCTGGTACAATAAAGTTCTGTTTTTTCACAATTTATCAGTGTCTGTGTTATCAGCTTGGGCACTGAAATGTATTTCATTTACGAGGAGTCATATTTATCACTTAAATTGCTGATCACAAAATATCATTTTTTCAAATCAAACTGACCACCCATGCACAGTTAACTTAATTTATAATGAGTATTTGCGTACAAATTAGCCTGATGTGTTTATGTCAAATAAATGGTAAATTACAAAAAGATCAATGAAAACCTTGCACTAAACTTGGTGTTAACGTGAAGTTAAGTAATTTACGATTTTATCTTCCGATTCCATGTCCATTTTCATAGCTGACAAGCAGATTAAAGACACATTATGCCAACTGAAAAATGACCGGTAAGATTTTTAAATTTCCAGATGGTATTAAAGAATGGCTGCTATGAAGGTGTGAAACAATCACAAAAATAACATAGGAGCAACCCTTAGATTGAAGGTAGTAGGGGTCCCAAATCGGGCCCCGTATCGGCCGTACTTCTCCTTTGGATAAACCAACAGTGTAAGCACTGGTTGTAAGCACTCTCTCTCTTTTTGCTTGAAAATTCTCAAACTCAAACGTGGTCATCTGCAGGGCGCAAAGTGGTCTGCAATGGCCTGAATGGGGGCAGTAAAACTTGATGGCGAACTATGCGCTCATGAAGACCAAAATAACTTACTTTTAGTGTTTTATTTCAGAAAAGACTCACATACAAATCTCAGAAGACACGTTTTGAGGTTAGCCTTGCCACATGTCACATCCTTATCTTATCTCATCCAATCTTACAATCAGCTATGGAACTTTATAAACTTTTCTGAAACCGAAAGCACTATGAGTGACTTCCCTTGAATTCTGGATAGTTCGTCCGAATCAAATTCGTACCATTTGTAACGTCACCTAAAGACACCTCATCCCAACATTTAAATGAAAAAAAAAAAACAATTACCTCAGAAAAAGACCAGTCGTTCTATGTGACACTATCCGAATGACATCCTATGTCTGTTAAACACAACTTAGGGGAAAATGTAAGTTGTATCAAAATTATAAACATTCATTACAGGCTCGAATAGCCAGATCACTTCGTAACAAGAAATATCTTTAAAAACGATAGGCGGCTTTAATTTGCCAGCAAACAGAGGCCCTCAGATTAAACAGACCTATATTTTTGACCAATCATAAATTCCTATTTATTAATTTGTTGCACAAAAGTGTCAAAAGCTACGCCGGAAAAAAAAGGGAACAAGGGAAATAAACCATGCTATCATCATCTGGAACATATTTGAGTTATTTCCCATAGTTTATCTCCTGATGGCCTATATTATTTTGAATCAAAACGCGAATAACTCGAACTAAATATGTTTAAACTAAGATTTTGCAGAAAACAAGAGAGAGAGTGAGAGTGAGAGAGAGAGAGAGAGAGAGAGAGAGAGAGAGAGAGAGGGAAGGAGGGGTTTACTTAAGATTTTGGAGGAATCCGGAAACCAGGCAGAGAGAGAGAGAGAGAGAGAGAGAGAGAGAGAGATGCTGTTTGATTATAGTTTAATTGCAGCAACGTGTCAGGAAGCTCATTTCCAAGTAAATAGCTCAGTTTACTCTTACCAGATCTCATCATTTTAGATAAGTCAGAACTGAAAGCATTTGCAGATGACAGAATGATTGTGGCTCGGATGATGGGACTGATCTTTGAAAGAGGAGAAAACACCTGTGGAAAGGATGAATGGTGGTTACCTGCATTTTATCCTTTACCCACAATGTTTTCAAACGCCTACCCCCTTCCTCATGGTCTCTACATACCAGGATCGCTTGGTAAAAAGTTAAACTTGTGGGGGGGGGGGGGGGTGAAAATGATAAAGGGCATTGCGTGGCTGGGTGTTGATGATAATCCTATATAATGTTCATGAGACAGCCTATGTGAGCTGATCTTTGTCTTTTCTCTTCATTTTTCCCACTCGTATCAAGGTAGTCCTGTGCAAGTTAAAGGTGATTGACGGGGCGTGATCGATGAGCGGTTGTCAGACTGGGGTTACGCAACACGATCCCTATTCCATAAATCAATTTAAGACGGCAAGATAAAGCCCAGTTGTGAAATAAATTTAGTAAAATTTGCATCCCTTTGCTCCTGCACAAATCTTTCATCAACAAACATGCGATATGGTATTTATGATAGATTGTTTTACCGTAAGAATCTAAAAATTCGAAAAAGTATACATGATATTCATAACAGGTTGAAATTATTGAAATTTTATGGTCTAAGGGAAGCAACTCTTACTGTTCATATTTGAATACAGTATGATTGATCTCCCTTGTTGTGGCAATATTTGACATATTGAAATCCCGTTTTTCATAATTATTCAACCGTGTTTCAACCGTATAATTATGATGTTTTTTTTTTAAATAAAATGTTATCATCTGTATATTCGGACAAATCAGCTGAGGTATGATTTGTTGTGGTGAATAGTGTTTTATTTTGCTTTCAACAGTAATTTAGTCATAATTACGGCGTCAGCTCTCCCACTCAAATCTTTCCTTGGTTTCACAAGTGATTGGCTCGAGACACCGCACAACCTTTGCAAAGAAGACACTGGCATGTAGCCAGTTTTGCAAATGGGAATCCGAAATAGAATTTAATGCATACAAGTCCAACTCTCGAATCCCTGAGGCTTGAAAGATATATTGGTGAATAATAGAAATAAATGGCAGAAGGTCTTATTCTAATTCTTTACAAAACAATCCATCGTCTCTCTTGAGGACGAAGTCTGCATAAAAATCTTTGTTGGAAAAAGGAGTAAACGCTGGTAACCCATATTTTCTTCTTTTCCAGCATCTTTCCTGTTCTTTCAAAACTTTTAAAGCCGAGTCACATTATTTTGAACAACATTAAATTCGTAGTCTGCCAAATGCAGTAAATTTAGACAACTCTGAAATTATGTTGTCTTGTAAAGAGATAACTTTTTTACTGCCAATAGCCTTTGCTGACAGCATAGATCAAGATCAGATTGCACAGAATATACAGTCCGATCTTTGATCTAAATCGTTTGCTATCGCATGCTGAACTAAATGATCCCCAGTTGCATTAAAACTGTTCTCACAGACCTTAACCCTTTACCACACAATCCCGAATTTTAATAACCCTGAAAAGGAAGGCTTTTGAAAGCATTTTGGGAAAAGGAGAAAATGCTAGTGACTAGCATTTTCTCCTTTTCCAAAATGTTTTCAAAAGCCTTCCTTTTCAGGAAAATGCTAGTCACCAGGATTTTCTCAATTGCCCACAATGCTTTCTACTATACCAACGACAGAGATCATAAATTGTTCCTCCTTTAATTTACCTTCTGCTAATGCTTTCAATTTGGTCTAGTCCAAAATTTTGTTGTTTGGTAAAGGGTTAAATAAAAGTCGGGTTTATCCAATACTGAGAGGGAACGAGTTCAGTCTTTATCAGACGACAAAATGTTAGACTCATCCATATTGAAATGATCTCAAGACGACAAATCAAACATGTTTGGATAACGGAATCTGTATCTGAAGGGGTAGAAAACAATGTGGAAAAAAAAAAAAAATGAGAAGAAAAAATGAGAAAATGCTAATTACCAACTTACCCAACATGTTTCCAATTTTTTCTTTGTCGTTTTCAATAAAATACAAAAATATTTGATACTCATTCTTTGACCAAACAATTCCGTGCAGAAACCTGAAAGGATCCTAGGAAGAAGACTTTTTAAATGCTCTGCTGGAAAAGAGAAAAATATATGATTCCCATAATTATTTTCCAACAACGTTTTCTGCCATATCAAAGGGAAATCTCATTATTTGAGTCACATTGAATTTGTGGTCTGCAAATGCCTTGACCCATAGGCTGCTGAGCGCAACTCAAAGAACTTTAGCGGACAAGGTCTTGGTCTGCACTGTGCGATAAGGAGATTCATTGTACTTTTTCAACTCGAAGAACTTTAGCGGGCAGTATAGACAAGATCAGACTGCACAGAACGTGCAGTCTGATCTTGGATCTACACTGTCCGATGAGGTGATATTTTCCCGCAAAAATTAACTCTGAAATAGCAAAATTTGTGTTTTTACTATAGGCTTGAAAGTTTCATTTCATTTATTTAGCTGGTTAACCCTTTATCACACAATCCCGACTTTGAACGACCCTGAGAAGAAACCTTTTGAAAACATTGTGGGAAAAGGAGAAAATGCTGGTATCCAGCATTTTCTCCCTCTCCCACAATGTTTTCTACCCTTCCTAAAACAAATTTCAAAGTTTGAGTCACATTTATTTTGTCGTCTGCTAAATGTTTTCAATTTGGACAAGTGTAAAAGTTTGCAGTTTGATAAAGAGTTAAGGGTTAATTTGGACAAATCTAACATTTGGAAGTCAGGTAAAGAGTTGAAGAGTTAAAAAAAAAAACAGCAAAAAATCTGCTAAATCATGTAAACGGGCAGTATGGGAATAAATGTACAATCAATCAATTACCCCACCATATGGCCGCCACTAAGTAACTGATTACAGTTTTATGGGCGTTTTATGACCTTGCGCCCCGGATATACGGGACTGAAGGACGATTATCCCTGTCTGGGCTGACCATATTGACCAGTACTGACCACTGATCCGTCAATCCCATACACCCACACCAGTTTCCTGTGATGTAACCAGAATCGTTTCTAGTGGATACTTTCTGTTTTCTTGATTGGTTCAACTTCCGTCAAAAGATCTTATTGTTCGCCGCCTCGCAGCAGATCATACTGATAAGAACTTACTATGTATTTTCTCCCTTTGCCATAACTTTTTCATATGAATTCATGTATTACATTGTACCTGCTTCTCAGACGACAAAAAACAGACAAAATGATACCAATTTATTCTTATCACGTCCCGATTCATCATAGATAGATAGATAGATAGATAGATAGATAGATAGAAAGATAGATGGATGGATGGATGGATGGATGGATAGATAGATAAGATATATAGATAGATAGATAGATAGATAGATAGATAGATAGATGGGTAGGCAGGCAGGCATACGGACGGACGGACGGGAGGACTAGATAGATAGATAGATAGATAGATGGGTAGGCAGGCAGGCATACGGACGGACGGGCGGACGGACGGACGGACAGACTAGATAAATAGATAGATAGATAGATAGATAGATAGATAGATAGATAGATAGATAGATAGATAGATAGATAGATAGATAGGTAGGTAGATAGATAGGTAGATAGATAGATAGATAGATAGATAGAAAGATAGATAGATAGAATGGAAATTTCCCAAATAAAACCCCAATTGTTGCGATTTTAACTTTTTGATATAAAGTTTGGACAACGTAGATCAGACTGAAATTCTCTGCAGTCTGATCTTGATCTACACTGTGCGCAAAGCGCTTTACAACGCACTCAGCAGCCGAGTTGTTTAATGTTCGTCCTTTTTTCGGCACGTTCGTTTGTCATTTTTACGGTGATGGAAAAATCTTATAAGTTCCAGAAACCAAATGGTAAAAACGTAAGGATCTACAAAGCATTAACCTCTTGAGCGCAACGCACAACTAAGGTCGTTTCAGCAAACGCTAGGGATCAAAATAGACTGTCATTTGTGGATATCAAAGCTTCTTGCTAATGGTCAATATTCTGCATGTCAGAGGACCAGTTTATCTCATGATTCAATCGATTGTTAGACAAAATAAATTTATGGATCCATGATTATATGATAATTTGCTTGGTATAATGCATCCCGGATATGCATCACGTCCCTTTTCCCTGAGCGTCGCACATATAGTCTGCAACACGCGAAAAGGGACATTCAGACAATTGCGTTAAGTGTCGTCCCGAATCAGCCTGCGTAGTCCGCGCAGGCTAATCCGAAACGACACTATCAGTTTTTATGGAATTTTCTGTTTTGCGCAAGTCTACTGAAAGAACAAACTCTAATGTAGACGTAAAGTGCCGTCTCGGATTAGCCTGCGCGGACTGCGCAGGCTGATCCGAGACGACGCTTTACGCACATGTCCGAGTGCCCCTTTTCGCGTGTTGCAGGCCAGTATATAATTTTTTTATTCAAACACAATAGAAGCTATAGGAATGCATTGGATGAATGCAACAATGCAACGAAATGCTGTATGCGTTAACCGTTATACTTCTAAATAAATGAAATGAAGTTTTCAAGCCGATAGTGAAAATCCAAATTTTGCTTTTTCAAAGGTACAGTATTCGTTTGGGAAAGACATCTCTTTATCGGACAGTGCAGATCAAAGATCAGACTGCACGTTTTGTGCAGTCTGATCTTGATCTACACGGTCCACAAAAGGTCAGAGAGTCGCGCTTAGCAGCCCAAGAGTTAAACACTTGAGAAAGAAATAGAAGTCCTCTTTTTTAGAATTGTTCGTTAGGGAGCGGCCAAAATTCCCGGAATCTGTTGATGGATAAATCAACAAGCGATGAAAATCAATTAGAGGTGCGTGGGACACGGTACCGGAAATCATTTACAATCGGTGGCTGACGAAGATTAACGAGTTTTAGATAATCCTAAATCGTCAATATACGTATACTTCAGGATGGCCTAAACCTCTGTAGGTTTTTCTTCGGACAGTGTACACCAAGAGCAGTCTACAGAGGACGTTTGGTGTGAATTTGGGTCTACACTTTCCACTGTCTAGAGAGCTCTGTTGTGAAACTTTCATGTAACGAATAGGCGATCAAGTTTATCCAAGACTATATGAGTATCAGATTAAGTTCTGACGTAGATGACATGATTAGGATAAGTTTAGTCTCAATTCCTGTTTTTTTTTTTCTTATTATAGATATCTCTGTACTTTCTTCCCGGGGGTAATGAAGCTTTCTTTGACACTGAGTGGAAAAACACTCACAAGCAAGACTTTTAAACCCTTTAACAGACAACAAGATTTGAGATGCGTTTGTATTGAAAGCATTTGAAGGAGGTCAGATAAATGTGACTCAGATGATGAGATTTATCTTAATAACGATAGAAAACATTGCTGGAAAAGGAGAAAATGCTGGTTACCAGCATTTTCTCCTTTTCCAACAATGTTTTCAAAAGCTCTTGTTTCCTCGGGACTGTTTAAGCACGTGATTGTTTAGTAAAGAGATACGCAGCTACCAAGGATACAAAGTTGGCCTTTCTGACAAGTGGCTGTATAACACAGATACCATTACATTCTTGGTAAGATTTGCTGCACTGAAGATACCGGTTGTATAATACAAGTCGTTGCATGGTACAAGTGTCCACAAACAGATGTTTGACTTTGTATTGTATTAAAACTGGAAACAAAACAATCTAAACATCGCAAGGGAAGGAACAGTTTATCCAAAACCAGACAGGACAAATAAATAAGTCAACAAATTAGTTCAGACATGGATGTGAAGGTGACAGGTGAAATGTATTTGAAATTATGTTGGTTTACCCCTACCCAAATTATCGAGTATATCAACGACTCTGGAGAGGAAAACTTTCAACAACATACCGGGAAAAGGAGTAAACACTGGTAACGAGCGACAGATCATGCAACTAGAAGAAGAAATCAGCTAATACCCTATTTCTGTGAAGATAGTTTATCAAACATTGAGCCAGAAGGACAAATTACTCATTAAGAAATACGTCGACAAGAAATGATGTGTCAAATACAAAATTTAAAGTTTTTATTTCATTTATTTGAGAGCGCTTCGTTCTCATAATATTACGTACTCAATTGTAACCACTATTGAAAAGAGTGTTTAACGTTTACTTGTCAAGACGGGTTAGAGAGTCACACTTGGGTGTAACAAGCCCAGTTTCATGACGAGGTCTTATTGTTTGGGCTGTCAGTTTAGAGTAGAAAACTTTCAGAGCAAATCACTGTAAACGTATAGACTGCAGACCTAGGTCCGTATTCCCGAACTGTTCTTAAGAACTTTCTTAGTATAATTGTTATTCTTAGTATAATTATAGATTTAGAAAGTAACACACTTTCGATTGGCTAAACCATTTGGTTTAGCCAATCAGAAGTTGTGTAACTTTCAAATTTAGAAAATTCTTGAGCATAAGACTAAGAACGATCTTAAGAATGGTCAATGAATATGGACCCAGGCTTTTTTCGTGTTACAACATGCGACCTTTTTTTTTTCAAAAGAAAAGGAACAAATAATTAACATTTGATAAGGTCTAATATGCGAAATACTCTTTGAAACCATTTGGCAAATCCGAAATTGCTCGTCATGAGCAGCCTTTTATTTTGCCACAATGGTTTCCAAGTGTATTTCTCAAAATAGAACTTTTTAAATGTTGATTATTTATTTTTCTAGCAAAAAATGTTTTGCGAGTGGCTTACTACAATTTTGGTATAGACGATTTCAGGAAGTCACAGTAGGGTGTAACAAGCCAAGTTAGATTGCCGGATCGTATTGTTTGGGCTATCAGTTTAGAAAAAACTTTCAGGGCAAATTGCTGTAAACACATCAACTGCAGACGAGCCTTTTTCCGCCTTTCATCAGGCGAGTTTTCAATATTCAACGTCAGAAAAGTGAAATATTGTATTACATAATTGCTCATAGAAACATTGTGGCGGTAAGAGAAATTGCCTGGAATTGCTCGTAATAATTTTTTATTTTGTCCGAATTTTTTAGCAGAAGAAGTCTGCTGAAAAAAAAAAAAAGTCTTGACTTTGGAAACTTGTTTCAGCTGGTAATGGCATATATAAAACAGATTTACACATAGATGTACTAAGTTTTCCTTTTTTCTTTATTTTATATTTTATTCGTGAGCAGCATAGGAACACATTTACGGAACACGGTCGATCCAAGTGGGTATTGAATGTTTTTCATACAAATACAGATCAATACCTCGTTAATTTTTTACCAGACGACAAAATTTTGGACGTGTCCAAATTGAAGGCTTTTGCAGACGACAAATTAAAGGTGGCCCAAATGACGAAAGTAGTCTTTGATAGGGTAGAAAACATTGTGGGATAAGGAGAAAATGCTGGTTACCAATTAATACCAAATAAATAAAAAGTAAAAATAAAATTCAGAAAGAAAAAATAAAGACAAAATGAGTAAATTTAAAATATCATCAATCGGGTTTTTACTATCGGTTTGAAAGTTTCCTTTATTTAAATAAGCAGGATTAAGGTTAAGTTGTGAAAACACAAGTTTTGGTTACACCTTGTTTATAGTTCAAATATTGGAATGATCAATTTTCACGTTTTTAGGAAACTTGAGTAACATGTAACAAAATTGTTAAAATCGCAATTGAACAACAAAAATATCTACATAAATTCCAGCTCAAATATGTTACGGAGACTTTTGTTTTTAATGTTTTTAAGTAACTGAGTAACGTGCATCAACATTGTCAAATTCGCCAAAATATTTACACAAATTCCATTCGTCTAGACAACATATGGGCGGGCAGGGGCATTCCATCAACCCGAAAACATTAATCCAGTCAAAATTTTGATTAAATTAAAGAGAATACGATAATCAATAGCCAGGTATGTAATTGTATATACTCGTATCGAGAAAAAGGGGCCAATATGGACCCCTAATTGGCGCCAATTAAACAATCAATCCCTTCCATTGTGAGAAAATTACCCGATTTTCTTCGTAATGACTGACTAAGAGAACGGTGTGAGATCACTCATTGTCAATTCTCATTGATGTGACAAAAGTATAATTATTTTATGACTGTTCTTTTTTCCAATTTTCTTTTGATTACATTATTTTTGTTCCTTAACATTTTACCTTCTTTCATTTTTTTGTACATATATTTATAAATAGTCGATTTCTCTTTTTTGTATGTTCTTTTCCCCATCCTCTTAAAAGTACCTGTAATCCTCAGTGACCAGTCCCATCTAGATGTCATGGCGACAGCTCTGTGTTAATGCACATGATTAAGTAACAAGGAGTTATGAGTCTGTCGGAATATTATCTAAGTTAGATTACTGATATTGCTGCAGGATCCATTCCATCCTAAATAATGAATAAATTCAAGATAATGAATATGTGAGCAGCCAGTGGCTCGCAAAAGAGTGGTTTGCTAAGTGCTGAGAGATCCAAAAGTAGCGGTAGGGGTGAATAGAGATATAAGGGTTAAACTGTCCAATTTCATTTATGTAGCAAATTCTTGATGAATCCGTGTTAAAAGAAATACAATTATTATATTCATAAGGCATATGAAAACGATTTTTTTTAAATACTGTTTTTCCAGCAATATTTTCTATGTCATAATTCAATTTATTAATTCCCCTTTTCCTGCAAAAGAATCTTTTTTTAGCCACACGCACGAGTCTACGGAAAGTTTGAAATTTGTGTAACAAATTCCGTATAACTCAAATTGTGAAATTTGTCTTTTCACCCTTTACCAAACAATCCTGAGTTTCAACGAACCTGAGAAAGATGACTTTCGAAAACATTATGGGAAAGGGAAACCATGCTGGAAATCACTTTTCTCCTTTTTCCACAGTTTTCTATTGTATTTGAAAGACACATTTTATTATTAACGCCACTTTGAATCTTTCGTCTAGGAATGCTTTCAGTTTGGACAAATCTTAAATTTTGTCGTCTGCTAAAGAGTTTAAAGAAGGGTAGAAAACAATGTAGAAAAGGGAAACACTTTGTCAACCAGCATCTTCTGCTTTTCCTTAATACTTCTAAAGACCATTTGCCTCAGGAACATAAAAATCACCGAAATACGGTAGTGGTTAATCCTTTACAGAATATTTCCGCATTTTTACGACACTGAGAAAGAATGCTTTTAAAATCATTGTGCGAAAAAAAAAGTAGTCACCACTTTCTCCTTCTCGCACGATGCTTTTCTTTCCCTTCAAAGACGAAGCCCATTAGAAAAGGAACATTCAATATATCGCCTGCAAACTCTTTCAATTCATTAAAATTTACAAGTTTATCGTCTGTTAAAGGGTTAACCCTTCACCAAACAATTCCGAGTTTATACGATCCTGAAAAAGGAGGCATTCAAATAAATTGTTGGAAAAGGAGAAAATGCTAATAAGGAGCATTTTATACTTCTCGGACAATGTTTTTTCCCCGTTCAAAGACGATTCCGATCACTTGTGTCACACTAAACGTTTTAGTCAGCAAGTTCTTTCAATTTGTGTAAGTCGGAAACTGTGGCGTCCAGTAAGTATAGAGTAAGTCTGAAATTTGAATTTGAGTTCCATGACTGAATGTTCGGTATTAGCCCTTAGGCTACTCACTGACCTTTTGCGGACAGCGTACATCAAGATCAGACTGTACAGAACGTGCAATCTGATCTTGGATCTACACTGTCCGATTAGGACATATTTTCCTCCAAAAATATCGTTGAAAATAGCAAAGTTTGGGTTATTACTATCGGCTTGAAAATTTCATGTTAGTTATTTAGCAAGATAATAGGTTAACCCAAAACCTGCTACATACTAGTAAGTGAAATGAAATTTTCAAGCTGCTAGTAAAACCCCAAATTTTGCTATTTCAAAAGTACTTTTTGGGAAAAATATTTCCTTATGGGCACATTCTGTGCAGTCTGATCTTGACCTACACCGTACGCAAAAAAGTCGTTGAGTCGCACTTAGCAGCCTGGGGGTCAAAGATGGATTAAAGTAGGTTCAGTAAAGTCATACACGTTTCTAAGGAAAAATGAACTGCATTTATTTTTGTTTGTTTTTTAAATCTTTACCAAAAATCTCCTGTTTCAACGAACGGACGAAAGAAGTCTTTTGAAAACTTGTAGGAAGAGGAGAAAATGCTGGTTACTACAATTTTCTCATTTTCCAACAATGTTTACTACCTTTTGGAAGAGAATTGCAATATTATCAGCTATAAATAATTGGTTGTCTATTGTTGCTTTCAGTTTTGATAAGTTAAAAAATTGTCGCCTAAGAAAGAGTTAAGCAAAGAACGTCCAAATAGATGGTTGCGAGGGCAAATGTTTAATTTCAAGTGATAAAAGTCTGTTACATCAAACATTTTCTTAAATTAATTAATACCAATATCACGTGATACGATAATCCATAGAGCAGGACCAATAAAATAAGTCTTTTTATCGACTTGACTCCGCCCCCGACGTTTATCCGACATCTGATTGGGGGATTGATATGGGACTCGGCAAGATCAAAGTACGGGCCATTAAACCTCACGTACCCGAGAAAGTTTTATAGTAAATAAATGTAAAATCATTGACATAAGCAGTTTGCATCTTCATCCGAATTGTAGCACTTCCCTGTGGTTCCACAGCAAACTGAGTGGATTGTAAAGTTTAACTAAAAACGTAACACACTTGTGAATAGTTCATAGATGTTAAATTCGCCACATTTATGTGACTCGAGTACTGAATAAGTGAATCAATTTTCGTGGATTGTTCAGATATTATTGATGGTTTAATTGTTCGAAGGAAGAAAACACTTTTAACTTGAATGTAATAACTATGAAAAATCAACAAATGAATTTAAATCAATTACTGGAGGTTATGGGACCAGAGTTGCCGGGCTCGGTCGGTAAACTGGAATCTGAGGGTGTCGAGTCGAAATGTTCCGTGAAACTGGAGGAGAAAGAGTTATGGCTGAAATTCAAGGAATATACAAACGAGATGATAGTCACAAAGAATGGAAGGTAAATAAAATTTGATTTTTTTTCCAAAAAAACTTTTTCATACAATAATAAGAGAGGAATCTACTGGCAAAGTGATAAATCACCGCATTTACCTTTACATAATCGTTATTATTTTAATATGTGACTAATATAGGCCACAATATTTATTTTACAGTTATTATTATCCAGATCGGTGCTCAATAGCCAGCTTGCAGTGTTTTGTTTTTCTCTTTAAACTTGGTTACATTTAGCGTTACAATGCATAACACAAACAAAATCTCTCTAAACCTTTTGTACTCAATCGAAACAAATGAACAAAACATGGCAGACACCAAGAACTAATATCAAGTAACACTAAAAATGATTTTAAGAAAAAGTAATAGTCTACAAAAATTCAACATTAATTCACTTCTTCAGTGAATGCCAGTTAATCAACCTAATACCTATATCCTTGAGGATAACAACTTTTGAAAGTGCAGACAGAAAAATGTAGTATTTCCTTTGATTCCTCACGGTTACTTTCCATATCGTTTAGAAAAGACATCGCATTGTTTTTTTGGGGGGAAAAATGGTTTTTCGTATATGCAAGATCTAGTCAGTACAATTTGTACATATAGTATGTTTGGTATTGAGTTAGTATCCCTCTATCGAACGACTTTTTTTTTCTGTTCACTCTTCCAAACTGAAAACATCTGCAGAAGACAAATTCAAAATTCTTATAACTAAGCCAAAGATATCTTACAGGAACAAAACACTGAATTGTAAAAGCAGAAAATGCTAGCTAGCAGAATACTTAGAGTACTTTCATTCTTTTTCTCTATGGCATTTTAAAACATTGAAGCAAAAGAAGTAGTAGCTTGTAAAATTCAAGCATTTTCCGCCTACGTTTTCAATCTCAGTTTACAACGTATTTACCATTTAATGCATACATGTCTGAATGAAATAATGAATGAGATAACGAACGAACGAGAGATCGAACGAAAGAACGAACGCATGCATGAATGAATGAATGAATGAATTTCCGTTAAAAATATAGGTTATTCATATGCATACCTCGAACCAGTAAGTTCACGTCATGCATTATTAGAAGGAAAGGAAAGTGGTATTTTTTAAAATAGCACAGAATAACGTTGTGGGAGAAAGGAGAATCGACTTGTTACAAGCAATATCTTCTTTTCCATTTCTTTTTCAAAAGCTGTCTTATGAAAAAAAGAAAGTGATCCTGTACTCGTAGTAACTGACTTTTTTGTGTGTATACCTAAAAACACTTTTCAGCTGACGTTTTTGAAAAGAATCTTATAACGTAGGGCTAATTGAAACAAATATATATAGGTTTAATACACGTAAATACATGTGAAAACATTGTCAAATGGAGAAATTGCTCTTACCGAGCATTTTCTCCTTTTGACACAATGTTTTCCATAGTGATTTCCTACAAGGTGCGGTGTAACGAGTTACAGCAACGATATAGACCCGTGAACATATTTAGGAAACAACTGTAAATAAAGGGGCCGACCTGAGTGATAAATAAGACGTGTCTTCAATGGATATTGAAATAGCGAATATAAAAGAAGATTGACCATCCTTTTTATGTGGTTTGAATGTTTCAAACAATCGCTTCTACCCTTATATCAGGTTGTGGGCATCGGTTGGTGCCTGTTTTTGGATAGTTTAAATGCAAGATCAGATTGGAGGGAACTTGCAGTCTGATCACGGATTTTTTAATTGATATTCTTGTGAAAGTTGTATTTGAGTCGCGATTTTTGGTTGTGCTTCATAATTTGAAAAAAAAAGAACAAATCTTTTCCATTTAATCTGAAGTCAAAAGATTAACGCTTTACAAATTGATCACATCTTCTTTCATTCCTCGGAAAAGGCGCGATTGCTTGGAACAAGAATGGTTATTTTTTCACAATGTTTCAAAACGATCCCAGAATTAAACAATTTAATTTTCTCAATTTCTCAATGAACTCAAGTTTATAATGCTTGCATTTGGTTTAAGTGGATCCAAAACTAGCCTGTTGAATAATGGGTTTACTTATTACTTATTGAAAAGAATTTGTCTCTGACGCCTCACTTTAAAAATAAATACGCTTGAAAGATGTGGATAATCAACCTATAGTTTCGTTCCATGAATATATATAAAAACATTGTGGCAGAAGGAGAAATTGCTCGTCTCGAGCAATTTCTCCTTTTGCCACAGTGTTTTCAAAAATCGTGGGCTTCAAGTCGATGAAATTCCTCTGTAGGTGGTCTTGTTTTAAATATACATGATATATTGTTGCCACCTTTACCGATACCACCTGTGAATATGGTCGAAATAGGTTACGAGGCATCACATGTAGGTTAACATTTTTTCTTGGGATTTTTGAACATATGCAAATGTGATGTTATAGATCCATTGTAAGATAAAAATTAATTGTAATTTTTAGCTTTTGAAACGCCGACTAAACTGTATGGACATTTACATTAAAAAAGTAAGACCCTTACCATAGCAGTTTCAATTTTGCTGTTGACCGTAATGTTTCAGCAGAGGGGACTGTGCGAAGTAAAAGTTTTCAGACAGCCTGAACTTGATCTACACTGTTGGCAATGGCAACGTACGAATAGAAAAGCGATTTAGGGTATTTTTTAGAATTGATGTTTTTGTAAATCAACTTTTACTTTTTTGTTAGTGTGAATTGCATCAGAAATTACACGATGTAGCCTAACCCTAACCTTGCTAAATAAAACAAACAAAACTTTCAAGCCGACAGTAAAAGAACAAAATATTGCTGTTTCAACGGTATATTTGGAGGAAAGATATCTTCTTAACGGACAGTGCAGATCCAAGATCAGACTGCACGTTCTGTGCAGTCTGATCTTGATCTACATTGTCCGCAAAAGGTCAGTGAGAGTCGCTGTTAGAAGCCTTAGATTAAACATTTTCTCTGGCAGCTAATGCGGACGAGGTAGATCTAGATCCAACATCAAAAATGGTTATGGAATAGAGCCGTCTGCTGCGAGTCGAACTACGGAACAGAGCGGTTTAAAATAACGTTACTTAATGAAAATTAATTGCTAAGAACGATACTTGTTTATTATTATTATTATTATTATTATTATAATTTTTACTATTACTACTACTACTACTACTGCAACTACTACTACTGCAACTACTACTACTACTTCAACATAGTATTTAACCCTTCGATATATAATCCCGAGTTTTAACGACCTTCAGGAAGAAAGCTGGCGAAAACATTTTGGGAAAAGATGCTAGTGACCAGCTTTTCTCCTTTTTCAAAAAATGTTCCTTACCCTTTCAAAGCCAGTTTTCACAGTTATATTGACTTTGTCCTCTGTAATTGCGTTGGATTTGGACATGTCCAAAATTTTGTCACTTAGTAACGACTTTAGAAGAGTATAGAGTTCTAACAATTAAAAAAAAGTTAGAGGTTTCAAAAAAAAAAAAACATTTAAAGATGCATTTGATGATTATCATAAATTTTAATACACGTCATTTAAATATTAAGATTTGATTCATACAACTGATCATTTAAAAGACGATTCTTTAACAATAAAAATAAAGCACCATATAAGATAAAGAAGTACTTGGTATGTACAATATCTACAAAGTGCACTTTTTCTGATGCCTTTTTGTCGAGTTTTCTTTGAGTAGAAACTTAATTAGAACTGGCTACTTTTTGTGTATTCAACCGCTATCGGCACGCTTTGATGTGTTAATGAATTAATACAGAAGGTTTAAATCGACCTTTATTAGATAAACGTTTATTATCAAACGCACGATAAAAATCTCAATAAGTTTTATTTCGCCCCGGACATTAGTCCTCTCATTGCAAGGGAACAGAAATGGACAGTCAGTTTAACGAGTCGATATTCTGAAATTTTAAGGTTGTTTTGGCCAATATAGCACATAAAATAACGAACAGTGTGGGTTTAAGATCGAACTGCATGTTTTGAGTATCATGATCGTGAGCCATACTATCCACAAAAAGTGACTACTAAGATTTACTGTGTTTAGACGACATTATTTTAGATCGGTTTATAAAATAAACATTTTGGGGATGACAAAATTACGCTTGGCTTAAATGATGAGATTTGTCTCCGAAAGGGTAGAAAACATTGTCAGAAAGAGTGGAAAAGCTGGTTAGCAGTTTGAAGTAAATGTATGCATGCATGATATGATTATTTATGCATAATGCTATAATTTATTGATTTGGGGAGGGGGTGAGACAGAAACTGCCGTTTATAAGTTATTTCTCCCTCTGTTTCTAAATTTTTGTTTTCCATAAAATAATTTCAACTGGATAAATAAAAATAACTTTTGTGAGGAAAACCTTTAAAAAGGTTTCCATTACTCGAAATCGGAAAGATTTCTGTTTACCATATTCGAAATTTTCTTTCATTTTTTTGGTTATTCTTGTATTTACACAATATAAGACTCTTGGGGAAAAATCAACAAAATTTAATATTTGAACTTAAATTAAGGGAAATTTGGGGTTAAAAATTGTACATTTATATGTTTCTTTTTCCAAATTCTTCCTCTAATTTTGATAGACCCATTTTCTTTAAAAAATCGTCTTTGAATTACATATAAACTGATTTTACTGTAAAATATGCTTTATTACGAACAAGGTTTCAATCAGGCCCGTGTTTCTCACGACACTGTGGAGGAAAGCCTTTTAACTCTTATCCTGCCAAATAAAGCCGATAGTTAAACCGAAATTTTGCTATTTCAAAGATATTTTTGGGAAAATATGTCCGTATCGGACAGTGTAGATCAAAGATCAGACTGCACGTTCTGTGCAGTCTGATCTTGATCTACACTGTCCGCAAAAGGTCAGTGAGTCGCACTTAGCAGCTTAAGGGTTAATTCTTTACCACATAATCACGATTTTTTTTGCTACCCTTAGAAAGAAGGTTTTTCAAAACACTGTGGTCAAAAAGGAGTAAAGTGCTGGTATCTATCATTTCTCCTATTCCTACAATGTTTTCTACCCTATCAAAGATAGAAATCATCATTTGAGCTTGATTACTTTATGGTCTGTAAATGCTTTCAATTTGATGGAGTCAATTTATAAAGTTAAAACATGAGGGTATAGGGGAAAAATGATGGTAACAAACAGGACATCATTTATTGACTGTGTTTTCTACCTTTAGATAGACGAATCTCATAATTTAAGCAATATTTAACTTGTCGCTTGCAAATTCTTTCGATAAAAGTGGACAGGAATAAGATTTTGTTTCATGATTAAGCGTTTTAAAACTTCTAAAGCAGTATGATCAAATTGAATAATAAAGAGCTCTTTTCTTTCTGTAATCTTTACAAAGTTTTCTAAAAATTTTTGACTGCCAACTGGAGAATATTTTAGAAAATAGAAATAACCAGGAAACCTGTAAACTATATCATTGAAGTAACTGCACCCAACAAAGAAGACAAATCGGTAATATTTAACAAACAAGATGATCATAATTATATCAACTCATACGATGCTTACAACAACCTAGACCTAGATCACGTTTGCAGGCAATGTTGATCAAGATTAGGCTTCATAAAACATGCAGTCTGATCTTCCATGTAATATTTGTTGAGATATCCTAGCCATGTGATGGTTGTTTCTTCGGACTACAAAATTTTGCCAAGCTACAGGTACATGTACTTGTCAAACCGTATTTATTTTTATTATTTTCGAATGATGACTTTTGAAAAGATTTTGATACGGAAATCAGTGAAGTCTAAAGTACTAGGGATAGAATGAAGAAATATGAATTTTAAAGTTATTGCAGAATTTATTAATTATTTCTTTCATTAAGTCAGTATAACCAAACAATCGCATGTCTTTAGGCCCATGAGAAAAGAAAAACTTTTTGTGAACATCGTAGGAAAGGGAGAAAATGCTGGTTCCTACGATGTTTTCAATACTTTCAAAAATCAAATTGTTCCATTCGACCCATCTTTTTGAAGTCAGGTAAGAGTCTAATAGCATCCAAGTGACTGTCTGTTGGCGCTAAATCTGTTATCTTTCTGATATTGTACAATACCAGCCACCCTCAATGTCGCATGTCCCATATTGGTCTAATTAAAGAGACTCTTGAAATTTACATCAAAGGAATAATGGATGCTCCCTGCTGGATCGCGACTTCTCGAGAATTTTTTACCTCCGATAATGCTATGATTGGAACCAGGCATCTTTTTAAATACTTCCGGTTCAAGTGCATTATGATTACAGGACTTCTACCCTTGTTTACGACTAAATTAGCATTTTATTGTTGCATTTTATTATAGAAATTTGCATTCAAAAAGAAACACACACAGACTCTCTAACATAACAGAAAAAATTATAATGTACATGTATATAGCATCATTGTTTTCAAGATTATTTGATATTCTGTGTGGAAAAAATGGTATTTCATAGTCCATGTCATACTGTTTCAAAAATGCAACTTTCCCGAGTTTATTGTCTGAAACAGCCGCATAGCTTTGACAGAAAGATAAAATTCTTAGCTGAGAGAAATATTTCAACCAATCTAAAGCCCCCTTTTTTTAATGGCTTAATTTTTTAGTTTCACATGTATTTTTCATCGAAGTTTTAAGGAGATGAACACATTTGCTCCTGCAGACGATTTTTTACGTCTTGCAGCAGACAACTCTTGAAAAACTGTGGGAAATGAATGTATAATTTGACAAAACATAACTGTAATTATTATCCTACATAGGTGAAAAACCATATAGGAAAGAAAAGAGGAAACCTGGAGAGCGAGAGAGAGAGAGAGAGAGAGAGAGAGAGGTTGAGAGAGAGAGAGAGAGAGAGAGGGTACTTGTACCTTGTTATATATGTATTAATTAAAAATATTGGACATAAAAGAGAGAGAGAGAGAGAGATGGAGAAACAGAGACAGAGAGAGCGGTACTTGCATTTTGTTATATAAGTATTAACCCTTAACCAAACAAGCCCGTGTTTTCAACCACCCTGAAATGGGAGATTTGGAAAACATGGTGGAAAAAAGGAGAAAATGCCGGTAACCGGCGTTTTTTACTTTTTTCACCGTGTTTTCTACCTTTTTAAAGATAAAACCCATCATTAAAGCCTTAATTTATTTGTCGTCTGCAAAAACGTTCAATTTGGAGCAGTCTAAAATTCTGTCCCTTGGTAAAGAGTTAAATATAAATACATGTGTATATTTGTCCGAGAGAGAGAGAGTATTTTGTATATTTTTATATGCGTAAATTGATCAAATATACAAACATGATGTAATTTTGAGAGCGAAAGAGTGGTGACCGAAAATGAGAGAGAGAGAGAGAGAGAGCGAGAGAGAGAGAGATGTATCACGTGGGACACTTTGAAATTGTTTTGGTTGTAACTGACTATGTACAGGATGTATAAGTCAATAAAGTCATTCATTCATTCATATTACAATTTATTTTGAAATTCAAATGGATAAATATAAAAATATGTTCAACTTGTTGCCTACTTTTCTAATCTCAGCCGAAAGCTTACCGTTATTTTGCGACAAATTATCAGCTCGCAATGTCTTGAATCATTCTGTAAACTATCGAAAACAGTAGCAGTTAATTATTTAATGAATTAAATATTAAACACCAATTCAGGTTTTAGGATCGTAACAGATTATTTATCTGACGCTTCAATTTCTGCAAATTATTGTGGAAAGTTGTTACTATCCGTAGTATTAATAGAAGAAAACAATTTTTAAAGGTCTATTAGATAGAAGGGAAAACTCTGAACGCATGCTAGGGAGAAGTAAGTTTTCCAAACGTTTGCATGGAGTCTTAACCCAAAGAAAATTTTCGGAATATTTACTAGGGCCACAGAAAATTTTCGAATGTTTACTAGGGGAAAAGAAATATTTCAGAACCGTTTGCTAGGGAAAAGGACATTTTTAGAACGTTCGATAGAGGGAGAGAAATTTTAGGAACGTTCGAATAGAAGGTAATTTCAAGAACATTTCTTTGGGAGAAGGAAACTTTTTGAACATTTGTTAGGGAGAAGGAAATGATTTCGAACATAATCGTGTGGCGGAGAGGAAGGAGGGAAAAAGTCCGATCCGATCTGAACACCTGGGCAGGGGTCATAAATTGTACTGGAAATAAGTTATTGTAAAGGCGATATATAAATATGCAAATAAGCATAAAAGGATGTATATGAACTTTGTTATGTGTAATTTTAATATTGTTATAATTGAGTATCTAAGATGGCTATCTTAAAGTTTACCCTTTGTCACAAAGTTCTCAGCAGGATTTCGTATTGGACAATTTTATTTATAGAACAATTCTAACTGAAGGACAGACACATTATGCAAATTTGAAAAAAAAAAAAAACATTGTGAATAGATAAAATCTAGATATTACCAAGAAAGTATTGCTCAAAAATATGCATATCATTAGAGCATTTTCTCTGTTTATCAAGATGTTTTTCAAAAGTTCGTAACGCCGGAACCGACTGAAGGAACAATTCATAACCCCTTTGAACAAATTTACAGCAGACAACGTTGAAAGATAAAAGATCAGCGAGAGTCAAGATATAATCAATCCATAAATACACGTGGAAAACATTGTGGAATAAAAAGAAATTGCTCGTCAGGAGCATTTCTTCCTTTTGCTAAATTGTTAAAAAAAAAAAAACATTTGCGGTAAGACTCAATAAGTTGTCTGCAGGGAGGCAATATGTTCTACTCTTCAACATACAATCGTGCGCTTTAAATACGCCTAGGGAGAAAGCTGTTGAAAACACTTCGGGAAAAGGAGAAAATGCATGCAACCCCCACATTGTTTTCTACTCTATCCAAGACAAAGTCTATCATTTGAGCAACAGTTCAATTTCGTCTGCTACTGCTTCCAGTTTGTACCAGTCTAAAATTTTGTAGTTTAGTAAAGGTTTGATTCTTTATCGTACTACATCTACACTTGGTCAACTTACGGCGGGTTCAACCCCGTAAAACGCAATAAAACCCACAATGAAAAGGAAAAGTAATGTCCATATAATAGTTTAATAATATTTCCTTTCATTTCATTTTTTCCCCCAAATGTCTGTCTTACCGAGTTTTTTTTTTGGAACCTGGCTTGGACCTATATTTATTTCTTTTAACCGAAAGATCCCTTATTGTTACTGCTCTGAAATAGAGGGTAGGGGTTGTTCGAAAACTTCATGTAATACAAAGACATTCTGGTAAACAGTAACTTCTTGTCCCACAATGCTTCACATATCTGTCAATGACTATCCCAGTCATTTGGGTCATTTTTGTGGCCTGCATGTGAAGCATTGTGGGACAGTCTGATCTTGATCTACACTGTCCGCAAAAGGTCCTTGAGTCGCACTTACCAGCGTAAGGGTTAATACCTTTAATCTTCAACGATTATTCACCCTATATCATCATCATCATCATCATCATCATCACCTACCATTTTATTTTCCAGACGTATGTTCCCAGTGTTCAAAGCGAGCATTTCTGGGCTAGACGCCAACTCAATGTACACAATACTGCTCGACTTCGTGCAGGTCGACAATCACCGCTGGAAATACGTCAACGGAGAGTGGGTGGCTGGGGGTAAGGCTGAGCCCTCCGTCCCAAACTGTGTCTACGTGCACCCTGATTCCCCAAACTTTGGATCTCACTGGATGAAGGAACCAATTTCCTTTAGCAAGGTCAAGCTCACGAACAAGTTAAATGGAGGTGGACAGGTAGGTGTTTCGCTTGGCTTTTAGTCATTATAATAATTGGCTTGCAACACGCGAAAAGGGGCATTCGGACATTTGCGTAAAGTGTCGTATCGGATCAGCCTGCGCTGTCCGCGCAGGCTAATCCGAGACGGCACTTTACGTCTACAATAGATTTTGTTTTTCAGTAGACTTGCGCTAAAGAGAAAATTACATAAAAACGAAAAGTGTCGTTTCGGATTAGCCTGCGCGGACCGCGCAAGCTGATCCGAGACGACACTTTACGCATATGTCCGAATTCCCCTTTTTGCGTGTTGCAGGCCATATAAGCTCGGGGCTCATTCATACAGTACATATTAGAAAAGTGTTCTGTGCATTCTTGGTCTGTATTCACCAACCATTCTCAGTTCCATGTCCAGAGTTTCTAAATTCGAAAGTAACACAAGTTCCGATTGGCTAAACAATTTGGTTTAGCCAATCAGAAGTTGTGTTTCTTTCAAATTTTGGAATTCTTGGAGATTAAGACAAAGAATGTTCTTAAAAATGATTGGTGGAAACAGACCCTAAGTTGGATCTTGACTTTTTAGGGGTTTTTTTTTATGTTTTGAAATATTCTAGCAGAAATTGTATAGAATTGAAATTTTGTTGTTGTTGTTGTTTTTTTTTTTTCTTTCTTTGAAATGAAATTGTACATCTATCGTTTATCAAGAACATCGAAATTCATATTTGAATATGATTTGGGTGAAAGTTTCTAGGTTTATTCCCAATTTCAGGATTTTTATGCCATCAAAAAGACGCTTTTTCTTCATTTTTTATTTCTTATGTATTAAAATTGATAAATATGTAAAACGCCAGTTTTCTTTTTTCCGAATATTTAACTTTAACTCTCGGAACCCTGAATCGACACGAGATAAGCTTTTGAATACATTGTGGAAAAAAGAAAAATGTCAGTGACCAGCGTTTTCACCTTTTCCAACAACGTTTTCTACTCAATTTTAAGGCAAGTTTCATAATTTGACCCACCGGCATAGATTTGCCATCTGTATATCCTTTGGATTTGGACAAGTCTAAAAAGTAGGTTTGTTCAAAGTTAGATAGATAAGCATTGTTGCATAAAAGCTACCACCGAAATGAAATGTTGAATTTCGGAAGAAGTTGTTGTTCAATGCTTCCTAAATCCTTAATCCCTTAATCCATAGCAAAAGAGAATAAGCCTTTTGTGTTCGACTAGATCTCTGACATTTCACGTACTACTGGAAATGCTGTCATGTCTGTGTAAATGTGTAACGGATAAATTAAATATCTCTCTCAAGAATAAAATGGTTGGGGAGATTACGTAACTGAATCGAGACATTCCTGTAATCTTTTGAGTTACAAAAGCAACTATTTAGTGCTATTGTAAACAGTATAGATCAAAATCGGACTGTTCAAGAATGCAAAGTTGTCTTGCATTCACAGTATCGGCTGCGATATACATTGATATATTTTGTTTATCCTATAGGTTGGCATGCAAACATTGTATTGGGATTTCATCTAGTACGAACCGAATAGAATAGACATTTTAGTCAGAAGTATACATAGTTCATTGTCTTGTCAAAATATAATTTTTTTCAATGAACATATCATTATTGTGTACATACTTATTTTGACGAAACAGCAAAATTGAAGGAATAAAAAAATGGTTTACCTAAACATTGTAATTATCATCTAAAGAAATAGTAGATTTAATTTCAAGAAGGGGGGGGGGAAATCTGTACTCGTAAAATAAAAGCAACCGTCCTAATTTCTGAAAATAGATTGCACAGAAATAACATATTAATTGCATTCTTCTTATTCTAAATTTAGAGAGTAACAAAATACCTGAATGAGTAACTTTTTGGTATGGCCAATCAAAAATCGCGTTGCTATGAAATTTAGTAAAATTCTTAAGAAAGAGACTAACAACTGAGAATGGCTCGTGAATACGGGTCCTGATAATATTATAATTGCAAGTGGAACGAACAGATTTTTTTCAAATAACAAAATTAGAACTCACAACTTATAAAGGTACAAAACGTGTCCCCTATGAAAATTCACGTAGATTCATGAATGCACGTACAAATCTTATTTATTTATTTATGTGGTATATTAATTATGATTTGCATTTCTATTATTACAGATAATGTTAAACTCATTACACAAATATGAACCCCGTCTTCACGTTGTCAAGGTCACAGCAAACGCTCAGAAAAAACGTATAAACAGTTTCAACTTTCCAGAGACACAGTTTATCGCAGTAACTGCTTATCAGAATGAAGAGGTGAGTTTTAATTAAACTTTTTGCACAATGTTGAGAAAAATGGAGAAATTTTTCAAAATAGGCTCTTTCCCAATTTTTGTCCTGATACACATTTGACAGTCTTGTTTTCCTTGCAAATGCTTGATATTCTTGTTTCTAGAGTTTTTAACCTTGTACCATATAATTTCGAGTTTTAACAACCTCGAAGGAAAATATTTTTTTTTTTTAAAAATGTGGGAAAAGAAGAAAATGAAGGTAATTTGCATTTTATTTCCATTTCTCTCAATATTTTTTTTTTATCATTTGAAAAACAAATTTCTACATTTGTGTCCCTTTTAATTTGACGTTTTCAAATGTTCACAATTTGGACAAGACAAAAATTTTGCCGCCTGGTACAGAGTTAAAAGCATAAAGTGACCGGAAGTATATTGGTGATTTATGTGTTTGTGAGCAATAATGTCGTATTGAAATGGGATCGTTATGGTATTTTGTGTAGGTCTTTTTATTCCAGTATATTTTGGGGGAAAACATTTAACCAAACTGCGTCGCAGATTCTTTTTTATGTCTGTTTTTTACTCGGTATGAATTTGTCCAAATATTAATTTTGTCACGACAATCTCCCGTCTTTTGCGATATTTCATCTAACTTTTTACCACAAGATCCCGAGTTTTGACGGCCTAGAAAAAGAAGCCCTTTGAAAACACTGTGGGAAAAGGAGAAAATGCTGATAACCAGCATTTTTTCCTTTTTCTATCGTATCAAAGACAGAAATCACGATTTGAGCTGGCTTTGATATGTCGACTTAGAATGCTTTCAATTTTGTTGGGTTCTAAGTTTGGTTAAGAGTTAATCCTCGGACGGCTACGAACAAATTCAGTTGTTCTTATAGACAATGTAGATTAAGATATCTTTTGCAGACAGTGTTCATCAGGATCAGACTAGTTTCTGTAGAGTCTGATCTTAATCTACAGAATCCTGAAAGCCACTTAGGAATATACGGCACTGCAAGGGATATAACGGACCCCACATAAGTTGGCGTTGTAGATTAAATTTTATTAAATGTGTCATGGAACTGTTAATAAACGAGCGAAAATGTTTCATAGACGACTTTGATAAAATTTGATCCCAAAAGTCAACGAATGTCAGATTCTTTCTATCACATAACTGTACACATTAATGTATAATATTTAGATTTATATGTATGGGAAACCGACATAACTTTTCATGAATATAACAGGCTCACTGTTTTGACCAGAGTGTATATTTTACGGACTAAAATAGTCTCAAAGAAGCTGACATACAACTGTTTGATTTGAAAATCTAAAATTGACAAAAATAATGGCTTTACCAAGATGATCGATTTTGATAGTTGAACAGAACAAGATTTGTGTCTGTCGTAATTTGGAAATAGCGCTCAGGAAAACAAAACTTTAATTTTAATAAGTGGCGTCACACGAGGCTTCTATGACGCCATGCAATCTTACCTCATATGTGTGTAAGATAAGAAAATTTTTGTAACCCGTACGTTGAAAACATGGGAGGTTGTGTGTCAAAACGTTCTCTTTCACGCAAAATTTATATAAATATTTTTTGCGCAAAGTATTCACCTTAACTCTCCCTTCAATTTCATTACAGATTACAGCACTGAAAATCAAACACAATCCATTTGCAAAAGCATTCCTGGACGCCAAAGAAAGGTGGGTTGAAATAACATTTTGATACGTAATGCTGCTTCGTCAAGAGTTAATGTACTAGCCACTAGTATACATGTATATTACCCGTTGGTTAGTTCGAACGGTATTTCACTGCTTTTTCAACAGTATTTCAGCCATTACCATGACTTATTCATGAATTTCTGGATTTTTACCGACACACACACACACACACACACACACACACACACACACAAAAAGAAACTTAATACAGCCATTTCCAGTGACAATCCCGCGTGACAAGGGCTGCGAGCTGGGCTGGAACTAGGATCTCTTGATACATACCAAACTCTTTAATATAGAAGTAGCACTTTAGCAAATGATTCCATGTTTTAACGACCCCGATAAAGAAGGCTTTTGGTAACCAGCATTTTCTCCTTTCCCACAATGTTTTCTACCCTTTTGACCCTTTACCTGATATGCCAATTTGAGGCTCTTCCATTTCAGCAGCAAATAAAGATATGATGTCAAAAATATGGACAAATGAGGATACAAATATCTGACTGAGTGGAAAACATTGTGGGAAAAGGAGAAATTGCTCGTTACGAGCAATTTCTCCTTTTCCCACAATGTTTTCAAAAGCTGTCTGTTGTTGATACGTCAAAATGAGTATCTATGGAGTAAAGGGTTAATATCAAATTTCAAGATATGAGCCAAATTCCATTTGTCGTTTACAAACCATGTGAACTTAGACACTTGTAAAAGTTTGATGTTTGATAGAGGATTAATTACTGAGTCATGGCGGATCCAAGAACATGTATGATACTCAATATTACCATTATACACGTGCGGCATCTGATCGATAAGTTTATTAAGATTACCTGTTGGATACTAACTCCAAATACTTCGGATAGTCAAAGAAGTACCGCCAGTGTAGTTTAAGCATATTTTATTCCAATATGCTTTCAACATTGTAAATACCAGACAAGACAGAATGGAAAAAGTGTTAAAAACCACAACAAGAAACAAAAAGAAACATTGTTAGGAATGCTATTTTGGACAGGGTTGCTTGGAACTCTGTTCTTAGTTCACTTGAATTCTGAAACACCAAACGTCTAGATTCTAAAAATAGCGAAAACTGCCTACCGGTACTACTTCCAAAGGAAACTGAATTCGGTGCACTCCCCTTGCTTGGTTGAAAAGCAAAAGTTCCTAACATGTGTCCTGATATTGCTTAATGATTTTATTCGTTCAAACTAATAAAAAAAAGCCATCCCTTCGTAGTTCGGACCCAAGGTTTGATAGTTTGATACAATGAAAATACATTCATGTAGATCTATATAAAACTTAGCTTTTTGTGTGTGTTTTCAGACCAGATCAAAAGGATTATATAGAAGATGGACTCGACAATCAACAGAGATCACTGTCACACTGTAAGTTACTCTATTCTCTTTCAAAATCTCAAAAACATACTGTACAGGTTTACTATCAAGATTCCTGACCATGTATTACATACCAAAAGTGCCTTGTGCATTTCCAACCATAGACCAATTTATTTTACGGGCTCCAACAATAATTCAACCATTCAACGAACAAACTTACATGTTTCACGACGCCGATGAAGACAGTTTTTCAAAACATAATGGAAATAGAAGAAAATGCTGGAAACCAGCATTTTCTCCTTTTCACAGAATCTTTTCTTTCCTGTTTCAAAGACAACGCCTTTTGCTTGAAAAACACCTAAATTGACTTCTGCACTAAATTTTTTCCCTTCTTTTAAAAAAAAATTCTATCATTTGAATCCCCATTAATTTGTCGTCTGCAAATACAGTGTACTTTAAATATGGACATTCGTAATTTTTTTTTCTTTTGTAAAGAGTAAAAGTTAGGGCATTATCATGCTGTTGATAGGATAATTCCATACAGTCACGCTGTACTCACTAAATACGAGGACGGAACACTGGACTGAATACGAGCGAGGTGGCAGGGGTTGACATGTCCAAATTGCAACTGTTTGCAGACGACAAATAAAATGTTGCTCTCATGATTGGATTTTGACTCTGAAGGAATAGAAATCTTTGTCTGGACAAGCGGCAAAAATGATTATTACCTGCAGTTTCTCCGTTTTCCCCCGGGTCGTTAGTATACGGAATACGGTAGTTTGTTAACTCTTTTACTAATGAACAAATAATTTGGCTTTTGCTCAAAGGCTAAAACACATTTCCTGTGTCAATATCTGGAATATAGCAGTGGACAGTGCAGATCAGAGATCAGACTGCACGTTCTGTGCAGTCTGATCTTGATCTACATTGTCCACAAAAGCTTCTGGTGTCGTCTATGGAATAGAAAGAGTTAAAAGGGCAAAAGCCAACTATGATATATGTTAAACTTCAGTACTTTTGATTTACAAAGTATAAATGTAACTGAATCTCTTTTTTTTTTTTTTGGGGGGGGGAGGTGTGGGTTCAGAGGAGACACCCTAACAGACTAGGGGACCTTTTTTTTTGTATAGGGTTATTAAACAGATAAGGGCCCCTTTTTAAACTTTCAGACATTCTTGACGTAATATTACAAAGGGGTTCGCGCACACAACTTTGTTTGTCTTTTGACGGACGGCCTGTTCATGTAAACACTTGTCCGAACAAATATTACTTTGTTGCAGTCGCTACTGTCTGTTTCTTTTTAACTCTTAGACTGCTAAAGACGACTCAAGGACCTTTTGCGGACAGTGTAGATCAAGATCAGACTGCACAAAAAATGCAGTCTGATCTTGGATCTACACTGTCCGATAAGGACATAATTTTCTTTCCCAAAAGAATACCTTTGAAATAGCAAAATTTGGGGATTTCACTATCAGCTTGAAAATTTCATTCCATTTATTTAGCAGGATAAGGGTAAAATTGAAATTTTTACTGTCTGTTTAATTTTAAAATTCACGCCCACTGCAGAATTAAGCATTTTCTCGTTTTCCTATAATGCTTTCAAAAGTTTGCCCCTAAGAGTAGTTAAAAACAATGTATTGTTTGGAAAAGGGTTGTTTAATTAACATTTCGTGCTGGTGTAAAAGAACAAGTATTGGGTTTTTTTTAAAGCCGCTTGTTACCATTATATTGGTGACCATATCGGACAGTGAAGGTCCAAGATCAGATTACACGTTTTATGCAGTCTGATCCTAATTAACGTGTCCACAACGAACAGCGAACCCTTATTCACGTTTAACAGTCACAGGGTGAAAACATATAAGCATACATGAAGACGTAACCTTGAAGGCCAACTCTAGCAACATTAAGTATACTGCACTCAAAGAGACGCATTGGGCAAAATGCAAAGAAAACGCTTATTAACAAATAAACATAAGCGATTTTCTCATTCTACCACAGTGTTTTCACACACATTTATCTTTTTCGCAATATACAAGGATGTTTCAAATTTTGTGTTTCAAGAGTCAATGCGGTAAACACCGAAGAACTTCGCTCTATGATATAAATAACCGCTTTTCTGATACAAATTTCCAGCCTGTAAAAGCCTCTTTTGCAACACCCTATCTGGTTTTCACTCACTTTTATTCCTTATTTCTTTGTAAAAAAAAAAAATGCAAGAAAATAAATCGGAAAAGGAAGAAGGAGTAAAATTAATCAAAGATGATATACGGTTTGATTTTTGTGTTGATCTTACGCACCTGTTATCCTCACGGTCATCAATTGAGGCTTGTTTGTTTTGGTGAAGTACCTCTCAATATAACAAGAAAGTAAATCAAACGGGTGGAACAGATAGCTTTCAAAAACCATCTTCAAACCCTCTCTACTGTTTTTTTCTTTTCCATGCTCAATTCATTTATGTCGTTTGCAAAGTTTTGTGTTTGTAGAAGTTTGCCTTTTCTATCACACACACAAAAAAAATCCGAGACTTTTTTTGATGGCAGTGCCTGATTTTCAGGACAACGAATCCGAGTATTCAGTACCGGACAAGAAAATTTAGTTTTCGAAATTTCTTTGCTTCAATGAATTGACTTTATAAAATCTGCATTAAGATTAGGAATGTATTTCAGAATGGTTGGTGAATAAGGGTCCTGCAACAAATTTGCAGCAGATCACTTCAAGTACATCTTTGTAATTTACGAATAATCACACCGTCTAATTAAGGTTTAGAAAATGAATTCACGTGAAAACATAGTAGTAGAGAAGAAAACGGTCTGCGAGAGAATTTCTCTAGTTGCCATAATGTTTTCGACGGTCTAGAACAAGAAGAAAAATGACAATAATAAAAAAGGACTGAATGGAAATAGGTGTCAATCAAGCTCTGATGGGAAAATGCCGCTTATCGAGAATTTCGGAGTCACATGTATTTCGTATTATGAATTTTGAGTCTTTCATAGAAGTCACAAATACCCCCAGAAAAGGTTATACAAGACCGTCAGAAGCTAATCCCACTCATATAACATGACCTTTTTTAATCCAATGAATCTGTTTTACCGCCCAAAAGGATTGTGTGAACTTTTCCTGTAACTAGTACCAACGAGGCCGCACATTTTGTGGCACCTATTTGGAAATTGTAACTGAAAGATTTCACTTAACGTTATGGTTCATTTGAGTAAAATCACACGACTCAAAAATTCCTTCTTGTACAGCTACGAAGTACATCTGCACGTTCTATAACATTCCGACTCGTTCTATAACATTCCGACTTGACGTTTGATATATTAAAGTACGGTAACCCTTGTCTTGTGGAATAAAATGGTCAACAGTCGTTTACAGATCTATTTATTAGATACAGTAAAATGGAAATGATTCATAAGGTAGTGATGAGAGCTGAACAAAACAAAACTGCATGTCTATGCAGTCTGATCCTGGCCATATTTTTTTCACAAAGAGTTTTAAAAGGTCACTAAACACAGAGTGTGTCTTAACCCTTCTGCTGCTCAGCGCGACTCACTGACCTTTTGCGGACAGTGTAGATCAAGATCAGACTGCACAGAACGTGCAGTCTGATCTTTGATCTACACTATCCGATATTTTTCTCCAAAAAATAAGTTTGACATAGCATTATCCAGGGTTTTACTATCGGCTTGAAAGTTTCATTCAATTTATTTAGTAGGATAAGAATTAACCACATCTGATTTGTCTGTAAATAAATCAACAAACTATCAAGTTTACAATGTGACGAAACCGTAAAGATGAAGAAAATGTGTAGCTGCAAATTAATCTATGTACAAAGGAACATTGTTTTAAATGAAAAAAACAAATGCTTGTTTCAAGCAAGTTCGCCGCCATGTATGTTTTTTTTTTCTTCCTATACTAATATTCTTAGCAGAATGAGTATTACAAATTCACCATCTTTTAAAAACAAGTATGAGGGAGAACGGTTTTGTTTATAAAGTTTACTCAATGCAAGTACATAAAAAAGGCCGCGATTGCCATCGAAGTTTTTGTCAAAATGTCAGTATAACTTATCGGACTAGGTGAGAAAGACTGAATAGCGGTTGTGTACGAATTGAATAGGGGCCGTCTTGTAGTAGTCGTGTTCATCGAATTTTCTCTGATTTCGTCACGTAGTTGTGAAGTTAGACCGATAACCCGGCTACCTACTTATCCATAAATTACGACCAACACTTTCGACTTATGAATAACGGAAGTTCATTCGATACAACATAAGTTTTCAACGATAACTTGCGAGAAGCTTCAGTCGCTAGATCAAGATCATGGTCAGGTGATCGATATAATTTCTTTGAATCTAGCAATCGACTGTAAAATGTAGGCATAACTATATCGTAAGGGCAATTTGAACACCTAAAATGATAAAAAGAACCTTTTTGTAGGGGAATGGGGCTGCCTTTCGGAGTTTTCTGGATGACAGAATGGTAGATTGTTGTTTAATAAGAGCCAGGTGGTGGACAAGTGATAAGAAGATTAACAAATCTTTAAGCCTGTTTGTAAAATGAATGACTGTACTCGGAGTCGTTTTAGAGATAGATGTAAAATTCAAACAAAAACAAACATTCCTCTCCCACCCCCTTCCTTCTTCCTCAGTTTGATAGAAAAAAAAAACAGTAGCTGATTTTTTTGTAACATATGTTGAAACAACCGTCTATCGGTTTTCTCATTTATAAATTATTGACGTTTGTAATTGTGTCATTCTCCGTGAAAAGGTGGTTTAATGCACATAGAAAAAAGTATTGACCTATATCAGCCTGCGCAGTCTGACATAGGTCGAAACTATTTTTCTATTTGTGAGTTCTCTTTATGACAAAGGACCATTCCATGTCATGATTCAGTCGATTGGTAGACAAAATGGGTTCTCTGGATCCAGAATGATGTGATGACTTGCTCGGTATAATGCATCATGAAGATGCATAAACTGACAGCCTATTACCAGAGTGCAGCTCAATTATTGTGCTGTCGGACCGATTCTCTTTGCCAGACGACAAAATCTTGGGCTCGTCTATATTCGGTAAGCATTTGCAGACGACAAATACGTGGCTTAAGTAATGGTATTTGTCTTTGGAAGGATAGAAAACATGGCTGGTTACCAGGCATATTCTACTTTTTCCAGAATGTTTCCAAAAACAGTCTTTCTCATGGTCGTTTAAACTTGGGAACATTAGGGTAAGGGGTTGCCTGGGTTCCAGTCCGATCATTTTATCCTTTTTTATGTTTGGGCGTTACTTTGTCAAAAATGACGTTTGACAAAGCCAAGTCAAAATATATAAAGGAAAAAATGATCGGGCTAGAACCCAGGCTAGGTAAGGGGTTAAACTATGTGAATACATCTGTATATCTCGTCCTGTGTCTCTCGGCCTCCGTGTCTCTCTCGATGACCATCAGTTTAAATGTACAGGACAGGAGAGTTCTCGTAGATTGCATGTATCCAGGACAATACAGGAGTACCATATCTTTATTTAATCAGCGTAAGCTACAGAAGTACAGTTTGGGTCAATCCTGAGTCAATAGATTTACACCTTATTCTTCTGATCCTGTAGAAAATGAAAATTAAAACTTTCCATCTTATCTGATACGACCAATACGATAAATAATATCCATCTTCACCTTGTTGTTGATTAAATATAGACATCAAAGGTACCGAAGTTCCGTATTAAATGGGATTCTTTTTGGGGAGACGACAACGACGGATAATGATTAAATCTTAGACTTATCCCAGAGACGGGACGGTTCCTTGTTATGGGGTTTTAGAAAATAAAAGAATTAACTTTGTATAAAACCACTTGTAATACCAAACACATTCTCAATAAACTTAAGTTGATAATCGGAATTATAACTGTGATTTATCACTGTACATTTTAAACAGTGTTATATACTTAATCCGAGCAAAGTTGTCCCAATTCTATTCCAGCACTGACGAAATATAGCAAGCAGCATTTCCTCGTTTTCCCATATTTCCTAACCTTACAAAAATAGATTTCGATTTTTTAGTCACATTTCTTTTTTGTTGTCTGCACATGCTTTAAATTCGGACAATTCTAAAATTTGGACGTTTGATAGCGAGTTAATGCCGTAAATGTTTCTCACGTTACGACTTGTATCACCTGTGGCACTGAAACCTGATTAAATTGCTGATGCTGACAGCGTAGAGCACTTCTAGACTGCACAGAACGTACAGTCTGATTTTGGATCGACAGTGTCCGCTACTTTTTAAGGTACTCTGACAAAGAACAGCCTTGAAACTGCAAAATACACATCTTTAGCTCTTTCAGCGCCAAATAAATAAACTCGACCTCTTTCGACGGCTCTAAATACAATCCATTGAAACTTAGAATGAATTTGAATGTATAGACTTGTCTACACAAGCGGACGGTATAGATCAAAGATCAGACTGCACGTTCTGTGCAGTCTGATCTTGATCTATGCCGTCCGAATAAGTCTTCGTTTTCGTCTATGGCGCCGAAAGTGTTAGTAAATCTATACTGACCGTGAATGTCCATTTCATTTGTAGCACTACTATGGATGTTGATGCACACATACATGTATTTAGAAACGGTGAACAGCATTATAAGATTAATAATTCTCCCGGACAGTTGTATCGAAATCAAACCCACTTATGTTAACCAAAAACGGACTGAAAAGGGTCTTAACTGAAAGGTTATTGTCATAATAAAAATGTTGTTGTTTTTTTTTAAAGTTTTCTCAAAACAGTAGTCTTTTTTAGTTACGACCTTAGGAAGGCAGATAACAAATGGCGAAATCGCCTAAATTGTTAGCAACAATTTCACAAAGTCATTTTTCTCCAAATATGTACATCTAGTTCTATTAGCAAAAAAATCACCTTTGGAATTTGCAGTATCTGGGTTTTACTTATCTACTGAAAATGTATATTTTTATTTAGTAAGACATAAATGAGCTAAAAATTAGTGCGCTCTTAGGGAGTACTGAAGCCGTCAAGGATTATAATTATTTTTGTGCATGTATATACGATCCCTGGCTCAATCAAGCTGTCTAATGATTGAAATCGAAAAGGAAGATGCGGTCAACTGCGGTTAATTTAGCAATCGAGATAAGCAAAGTGGTATCATTGGATATCAGAATTCAAAACACCGTGACACATATCCACTACTCGGCGCCGAATCTCATTTTCAAATTTCGGATTTCTCTAATTGCCCCTTGTGACAATGATAATGATAACCCAGGTTGTCTTGCAAGCAATGTAGATCAAGAGCAGACTGTATAGCACGTTAGTTTGATCTGGGATATACAAAGCCTCATAGATTCTCTTTGATATTATTTGTACAAAACTCTTGCTGTCTGTTTACCTGAGACGGGACGCCTCTGCGTATCAGATAATTTGTCTCGGAGGTTACAGTTGAGTCGATTTCGGCCCATATTAATTCTTTTTATATATGACAACGCCCATTTTGTTTTAATTTTTTTAGCATTTGAATGGTTAAAACAGTACAATAACAAAGTTTGTCACTGCTGCAATTTGAAATTTATCATGAAATTACGTATTGGTAAGATTTGTATACAAATTATTGTACTACCACACAATGGGGGTATAAACCCAGTTTTGTGAAACTTTGCATCTTAGCGCTTACTTTTCTTTTGAAAAAAAAAACACAGATTTTGACCGTCAGGATTTCTACGACAATGAAAGGAGAAGGCTTTTGAAGGGAAAAATGTAAGAAAAGGAGACCATGCTTGTAAACAGCAATTCTCCTTTGCCCATAATGTTTCCACCCTTTTAAAGACAAATTCCATCATTTAAAATAAATCTATCGTTTGTCGTCTGCAAATGTCTCCGATTTGGACAAGTAAAAAACTCAGTTATTTGGTAAGGAGATAAAGCAGTCCGCGAAAAGCAACATACCAAGCCAAGAGCAAAAGAGCAAAACTTTCAAGAACCGAGTGGCGTACTTTAACCGCCAATTTCACGGTGTGGCCTCTCACTTATTCATATCTTAATTGCATTATGAGTGATTTCAATAGAGGTCCTTTATGTAGGATGCTTAGACAGAACGTTATCTGTCAGTCACGCCCGGGTGACGAAAAATGGGCTCCACACACTTTTCCCGAAGGTTTATATCTGTTTTATATCGGGTATTATACACGGGGAACGATATACCACCCACCTTGTTCGACCATCGAAATTAATTCATGGAATTTCCTCAAATTTTGTTGTTATAGCCCGTTTCTATTTAAAAACCCTTCTCCGTGAAAACTATTAGTTTTTTTTTTTGTCGCAGCTTTGTACTCTCTTGTGCTTTTTTAGATTGGATGTTTTCGTAGGTCACCCGAGGCATGGCCGTAGCCTTGTCGTCATCGGCGTCTGCATGATAGTTGAACAAAAAACTGACATTCTCTCATGTCTCTGTTAATACAGAGGATATTGACTTCAAACTTAGGCCAGTTGTTAACTTAAGAGGGTAATGCGTACAACAGGGGCAAGTAACCCTGAAATGTTTTATATATACTTATGCCCCTTTTTTCATCTTTGAATTTCAACTGAAATAGCAACAGCAACCGAACACTGGCACCCGCTCTTTTAAACAGTAAGGCTGCAAACGGGACTAAAATACGCTTTTCATGACAGCGTAAATTAAAATTAGGCTGCACTTATCTGATCTTGGATCTACATTGTCCAGGATAGAGATTCATACCGTGAGTTTTTTTCTAGCCAAAAGAAATTTGTAATCCCAATGTGTTGTGGTGTTATATACTGGCTAGAAATATACATTTGACATATTTAGCACTTTACTAAACAATCCCGTGTTTTAACCAACTGAGGAAGAATGCTTTTAAAACATCGTAGGAAAAAAGGAAAATGCTGGTAACCACAATAATCTCTCTTTTGGTGACCATTACATTTAACTACAACGATGCATACATGTACATGTATTTTTTTTTCTGTCGATTTCAGTGACAGGGACCTGGTATTTACCCCCAGGCGGACCCCTAGTCCCACCGCCGGCCCATCACCAGTTTTCCAATGCCCTAAATCTATCCAATCCTCACTGTGACAGACTCAGCTTCCGGAACTCCCGACACAGCCCTTACTCACATCCCTATCAACGAAGATCTCCACCCAGTAAGTAACAACTTACGCATACAATATAGTAACTACTATTCAGTCAGAGCGAATGGGACAAACTTCTTGTGGTTCGATGATTGGTTTAGTCTTTGCCACATAATCCCATTTTTGAACTACCTTGAAGAAAGGGACTTTCCAGAACATTGTTGGTGACCAACATTTTCTCCTTTTCCGACAATGTTTTGAACCATTTCACGGATAGAAATTGTTCTGTCAACTGCATCAAATTTGTACTTTGCAAATACTTACAATTTGGTCTAGTAAAAAAATTGTCCTTTGATATTTTAAAGAGTTTAGGATATAATCTCAGTGCTCTTTCTGCATGGACAAAACATCCAAACGTATCTGACGGTATAGATTGAAGATCTGACCGCACGTTTTAGTTCGTTTGGTCTTAACCTACGCAGTCCAAAGTGCACTCAAATTTATGCTGGACGTTAAAATGTTTAATTATTATCATTATTATTTTAAAAGAGAAAATAAAATTGATAGGTTATGGGAAAAATTTGACATCCGTTTATCTATAGCAACTTTTAGAGTGTTTTCGAAACACATAAATGTACATGTACATTTAGATACATATGAGCCGCGCTCTGTGAAAAGGGGGCTTAATGCATCTGCGAAAAGTTTCGACCCAGGTCAGCCTGCGCAGTCCGCGCAGGCTGACCTAGGCCGAAACTTTTCGCTATTGGTCGATTTTCTGCATGTCAAAGGATCAGTCTACCTCATGATTGAGTCAGTTGTTAAAAAAAGTGGCTATTATGGATCCATAAGTATGTGATGGCTTTCTTGGTATGATGGATTACGGAGATGCATTAAGCCCCCTTTTGCCAGAGCACGGCTAATATCATTGCAAGCAATTTCTAAACCCGCGGTATTATGATCAGCATTCTAAACAATAATATTATAAGCCGAAGAAGAAGCCTCTTGGAATGAAGGATGATAATAGCTATTACCGTAATTGAAGCGCCTTTAATTTTCTTTTCCAACCAGAGAGAGAGAGAGAGAGAGAGAGAGACAGAGACAGAGAGAGAGAGAGAGAGAGAGAGAGAGAGAGGGGGGGGGAGGGAGGGAGAGAGAGAGAGAGAGAGAGAGAGAGAGAGTGCAATTTTTAAAAACTCCCAAACTTGATAGAGAATAAGAAAAAGTGAATTGTCATTCCAACCACAAAAAAGGGCACAAAAGTGGGCTTGTGAAAGAGACATATGTATTCATTGTTTAATTTAGTCGGCCAATTAAATTTAAATACTGTATTTATGGCACTCACTTTAAAACGATCTTTCTTGGGGCTGGGGATATTCTACCTTAACAAAATTACCGGTATGTTCTGTTGTGTGTTTGTCCTTTAGGGAATCTTTCTTGTTACCTGAAACACCTGTATATATTTTAAAATATTGTTATAAGTCGATATTTGTAACGATGGATAGACTTCAACACCTGATGATTTAAAACACAGATATATTGTAAATGGGTAGCACGTAAAACAAAAGCAGCAACTGCGTTTTGTCGGTAGAAGTTCTTAACCCTTTAGCAACAATCACGTGGTTAAGTGACCGTGAGGAAGACGGCTTTTGAAAACATTGTAGGAAACGAAGAAAATGCTAGTTCCAGCATTTTCTCCATTTCCTACGATTTCCTAACCTTCCATTGAAATATCACGTCATTTGAGACACATTCAATTGGTAGTCTGTAAATGCTTTCAACTTGAACAAGGCTTATAATTATTGTTATACATGTTAGCACCTGCAGGCGACTGTTTTGGCTTTGCGGCAGAAATTGGTTGATACTACTGTGGTAAACAGAAGAATTTCTTGTAAGGAGCAATATCTCCTTCTTGCCACAATGTTTGTTTGATTCTAAATATTTATTCATGTGATAAACATTAATCTAAGAATTATCTAATTCCAAAATGATGTTTCTAAAACCGTCGGCTTCAAATTCGTTTCAGGGGGTAACAAGTTAAGGTATCGAGTTTATACCATCTCAAAGATCAAACAAAACATTTAAACGAAAACTTTCTGTTGGTGTGTGTTTACCTACCTTTATTTGACGCCATTTTCATGGGAGTTAAATGACTTAGCAAACAGTTTTAATGTTTCATTTAGTCGACTTGAACTACACTCCAACTTTGTTGTTAGAATAATTACAGGGAAAAGGTTAACATTTATATATCCTTACATAGTCTAAGTTTGATAAGTTTTTCTTTATACCCATCCAAGACGCAATTAAATCAACCATTTTTCCAACAATGGAGAATATCAATGGGCAATAAGATACGTGTTTATGACAAGACGGCAATTGCTGCGCTAAACCCTCCCTCTTTGTATCATAATACCATTTAAGATGAAATAAATAATACCAGTAAGTCGACTATAGTATGTGCAACGGATTGCTATAAAGTGGGAATAGGCTACTATATCAATGATTTTGCATCGTTCATTTTATAACGAAGGTCAATTTTGAAAAGCATGCTTCTTTTTAATCTCAAATGAAAAAAAAAACCGATGCCAATCTGTGTCCAGTCCGAGTCAGGGGAGTGCTGGAGGAGATCTAAGGTTTAAAAGACTCGCGTCTTTCTGAAGCAACAGAAAAATCCTGAAATGAGTATAAGTATTCAGTCAGTTAACTCTTTACCAAACGACAAAATTTTAGACTGGTCCAAATTCAAAGCACTTGCAGACAACAAAATAAACATAACTCAAAAATTGAAATTTGTTTTCAGCAGGGTAGAAAACATTGTGGGAAAAGGAGAAAATGCTGGTTACCAGCATTTTCTCCTTTTCCCACAATGTTTTCAAAAGGCTTCTATCTCAGGGTCGTAAAAACCAGGGATTGTTTGGTAAAGGGTTAAAAAAAATCACCAAAAATCAAAATAACCGTGAGAATTATATGAATCTGAAAAATTCAATTGTCACGTTCTTAACACAGTATGAAATTGCATTTCGCGTTTTCGCAGTTCTCGGTAACTGGTCTAAAATTTCACACGTATTTATTTTTCGAATACATTTATATTCGTGTAAATTGTTATTCAAGTATTGTAACAAAATTAAACATCCCAGACAGTTTTACACTTGATTTCGATGCGTTCTTTTATTGCGTGCCAATTTCGCCAATTTGTTCATATTAGCGCAGTGTCTTAATTGACCAGATCGATCGGTATGGTCACTTTTTGACGAGTATGAACATGATAATTGGACATGACCATTGTCCGCCCGGTAACAAATTGGTCATCTACCCCACCTTATTCATTTGTGTTAGTCGGTGCAATAAATTTTATCATAAAAGACGACAACGACTTTTTATTGCGAACGGAACTTTAGATCGTCCCCATTCTGTGCACTCTATTTTATTGAAGCGTTTTACTATGCCTCTCAATACTTAAACAATTTCCACATAGAATAATCCCGAAATTCTACAGGTGCATTTTGCTGATGACTTCGGTCTAAAGCTTTTGCAAAGGCTTTGAAGCTTACTGATATTTGTCTCAAAACATGAGATACGGTGACTTACAAATACAGAAACTTTGCAATTTCGCTGGAAGTTTATAAACTTCCCACCACAATAGAGATTCTATTTGTGACCGTCTTAAATAGACCTTGTCATTAAAGGAAAAGCTGATCTTCCACCTCAGAATGTTTATATGAAACCATTAACTTGTTTAACATTGTTTGAAAATGAAGCTTATTTTCTTTGTTTCCTTCTATTTTTCTTTCTTTTTTTCTGTCTTTCTGCCTGTCTACTCTCTCCCTACCTCCCTCCCTCCCTCTCTCTCTCTCTCTCTCTCTCTCTCTCTCTCTCTCTCTTTCTTTCTCTCAATATTCGTTCATTCACGCACGCTAGTACGCACATACGCACTCACTCACTCACTCACTCACTCACTCACTCACTCAATCACTCACTCACACCCACTCACTCACTCACTCACTCACTCACTCACTCACTCACTCACTCACTCACTCACTCACTCATTTGTTAATCTATTTATTTATTAACATATTTACGTGTATTTATTTATATGTATACATTTATATGTATTCATATTCCAACATACGATAATAACACTATGTCTACATGTATTTATTTTTCTATTTCAGACGGGTTATCCCGAGATATGACACCAAATATTCCAATGTTGAACATCGGCGAAAACTGGCCACAATTTTCCACAAGTACAAACATGCTGAATGGAAACACAGTCGGCTCTCAGTCTCAATATGGAATGTGGATGAGTTCATCCATGGGAAATATTTCTCCCAATCAAAACTGTTCGATGCCGTATCTCCGTAACACCGGATATCCAATTCCATCATCCAGTCCAACCATCGTCTCGTCAACTTCCGGTTCCATGTTGAGTGCACAGACTTCCTTTGATCAATGTGACGTCACGAACTATATGGCACAATCACGTGATATGTCAAGAAACACAAATTGGAGTCCACTCACTCCCCCACCCATATGAAACATGCTAATTACACAATAGCTCTTTCTGTGATAGGAAATTGACAACAATTGACAACAATTAATCAAGCGCTAATGGCGGGAGTGATTCTTCTTTGATCAAGTGATCTATTGTATCATAAAGGATGTTTAAAACAGTGTGGAATTAATGTTGTATACACTGGCAAAAAGTCGTTAATTTTTGTCGAAACATTCCGCATTGACGACATTTGTCACGATCGCTTCAACACGTGAAGTCAGTTCTATGAGGACGTGTACCAGTAATCCAGTATTCATTCTCGAGAAAAACAACTTATGTGACGAAAATACGGTATTGCATCCATGAACATGCAACTTGAATAGATCTACGCCACACTTTTCGGTTATTGGAAACACAGACATGTACAATTTACACGGGGAAAGATTTTTCATATGTTACACTGTGAGTCCGAAACTGATCTATTTTGCAGCAAAAAAGTTATATTCAGGAGGCGAACGATGACATATGTGGATGGAGAGATAAAGGGACACATTTTCTTACCTAACCCTTATCCTGCTAGATAAGTTAAAATTAACTTTCAAGTCGATAGTAAAACCCGAGTAATGCTACTTCGAACTTATTATTTGGAGAAAAATATCTCGTTATCAGACAGTGTGGATCCAAGATCAGACTGCACGTTCCGTGCAGTCTGATCTTGATCTACACTGTCTGCAAAAGGTCTGTGAGTCGCGTGAAACAGCCTAAGTGTTAAGGCCAAGACTTTGTAGGTACCTGTTCGAGTTTGAGTAAAATGTTAGGCTGGTGTTTGTGAAAGATAATGAACATCTCAATGTTAAAATGTCTGAAATTGTGCTTGGAAAGTTTTTGTAAATTTGTAAATATTTGTAAAATTTGAATAATGCACGTGTTCAAACAACATAAGCATGAGGACTTATTATAGTCGCCTTGTACTTTTATATTACCACTACTGGTACGTTTGTTGGCAGAAATTTCATCGAGATAATTTACGTTTTATTTCTTCCTGTCCTTCAGGTGCTTGATCATTAGCATTTCTGATTTGTAATGACGTTGTTGGCAAGTCTGATAATGGTTTGTGCAGGAAAGGAGTAATAACCACAGAGAAAAGGAGAAAGAATTCTCGTTGTTTACAGTTCCATTTTTTGTCAACATTTTCCTCAGCCCTCTATCAAAGAGATCCCAACACTGACGTTATGATTTGGTTTATGTGAATATACATGTATGTAAAGACCGAAAAATATTACGTTCAATATTGTTGTTTATGTAATGCAAATTTCAGTTACTTAGGTGGACTTTGCATGAAGCAGTGAACCGAAATAAAACCCCTCAAAGTCTTGATTTCATAATATTTTACAACGGTGTATAAAGTGTAAAAACGGAAGACGTGTACAATATAAAGTTAAATATTTAATACTTGGTCCAAACGATATTCAATTAAAACCAGCTTGTTATATTTTTGTACATTTTTTGTATAATTTTGTATACATTAAAAGCTACGACGGTTTGAACATTCGGCTCTTTTTTTCCTTTTTATTTTCCCAGGGTAAACAAATGCAGCCCCCACACGTCACAGAACCGTAACCACTTTCGGGTAAATCATATTGATCTCTTTTTTTTTCTCCTCTTGAACTCAAGCTTATGGTTGCATGGAACTGCCACTTTCTACAAAATGATAATAGAGGAGATTTCAACTAAAGTTAGCTCGATTTTCAGGTTATTTGAAAACTATCATTTTTTTTTATAATAGCTGATAAAAAACTTAAAACGAGTTTTCACGTATAAGGGCCCTAAACTTAATACCAACATATCACAAAACATGTTCTTTTCGTTTTGATTAAAAAGTTAACAAGACAAAACCGACAAAAAATTCGCGATAACACATTTCTGGAAAATAGACTCAATGTTTGGAATAGCTCGTTTGTGATCTAGACAGTTGTGAATACATAACGATATGCATAAAAGGTTTCCGAAGTAGGTAGTAGTCGGTACTGGTTGGCAGTTTAGAGCAGTTTAAAGCAATAACAGAAGAAACTCCGTGTTAGCTGTTTATCTGGTATCCAGAAAAATATAAGCACTGTTACGTTTTTTTAACTCGAAAAGTGCCAACATCTTTTTTGAATACATGTATATCCGCCATAACAATCAGATAAGTGGTGGCAGTTCTATGCCACCATATAATTTCATTCCATGTTTACAAATTTACACATAAAGCTGTTTCAGATTAAGTTTTCTTTTAGTGGTATTTTACGACGCTTTCAGTGATTATGTCACTCTTGTTCATGCCTTTCCTTGGGCCCACCAATACTAGGCTAGGACTTTGCTGTGTCTTCTCCAAGGACACATAGTCGTCCAGCTCCGCCGACCGGGAAGCCTTAATTCTTTCTCCGACTACAAAACTTGAGACTAATACCAATTGAATGTAATGTGGCTAAAGTGATGCACTTTGTCCTTAGTAAAATGGAAAAAAATGGTGAAAATCTGGTTCAAAGTAACATAATTTCTGATTGGTAAAATCATTTAGTTTAGCCATTCAGAAATTGTGTCACTTTAACTTCCCCCTCCATAAATCTCCTTTCATTATGCCCTTCCCTCGTATGAAGTATATAAATTTCTGTCTTCGTTAATCCTATTTTGCCTCCATAGAATGTATCTACCTGTAGATCTTTTCTTCTAGATAAGTCGTATCTAGCAGTTAAATAGTATCTACATATACGTCTGTCATCAGAATGTTGTATCTAGATTTCTTCCTTTCCATCAATCTTTTCTAGCAGATCCTTTCCTTCCGTAAATCTTTAAATCTTTAATAAATGTATAACATGTATTTCCTTCGTATGGAGTATCAATAGTTATTTCTTTCGCTAACCGTATTTGGTCTCCGTAAAGCAGATCCTTTCCATCAGTAAACCAGTTCTATGTTACGTATTCTCTTTGTTAAGAGTATTTAGAATTTCTCCCCCCTCGCTAACCGTATTTAGCCTTCGGTAATTGTTTCTAAATCTTTTCTCCATAAACAGTGTCTTGCAGGTCCTTTTCTTCCATAAACAGTGTTTTACAGGTCCTTTTCTTCCATAAACAGTGTCTTGCAGGTCCTGTCCTTCCATAAATATTGTCTAGCAGATCCTTTCCTTCCATAAACAGCGTCTTGCAGGTCCTGTCCTTCCATAAACAGTGTCTAGCAGATCCTATTCTTCCATAAACAGTGTTCTACGGATCCTTTCTTTTTATAAACAGTGTCTTGCAGATCCTATTCTTCCATAAACAGTGTTTTACAGATCCCTTTCTTCCATAAACAATGTCTAGCAGGTCCTGTCCTTCCATAAACAGTGTCTAGCAGATCCTTTCCTTCCATAAACAGTGCCTTGCAGACCCTTTCCTTCCGTAAATTTCTACTATAATACGTCTTCCCTCAGACAGGATTATTTAGATTTCTTCCCTCCGCAGATAGAGAGAAGAGATATCAAATACAAGTGTTACATATTCTATTCACAGTAAGAAATGCTTGCATTCAATTAGAATAATTAGATATTTTTCGTAATGTTGACACAACGAAGACGATCCACCGTTTGGGAGGCACTCTACGTGAATAGATGAAAGAGTTTCTTTCGGGTATCTTCGTGTTGGATCAACCTCAAGCCCTTTTAGCGCCATAGCCGAAAACAGGGTCTTTTGCGGACGATATAGATCAAGATCAGGCTGCAAAGAACGTGCAGTCTGATGTTAGATCTATACCGTCCGCTTGTTTAATCAAGCCTTTAGGTAAAAAGCTTTCTGGATTTCAATGGATATGTATTTTTAACCACCGAAAGCGATCTGAGTTTATATTTTAGCGCAGAAGGAGCTACCCACCGTATAATTATCATAAGACTATATAATGAGAGCTTAGCCGTGTTTTCCCAAAACCACTTCAACCTTTTCTCTGCTAGGCGAAAATCCGCCTTTTATTCCCGAACTGAAGTTAAAGATTACATTGCACAGAAAATGCAGCCTGATCTTGGATCCACACTGCCTGATGCTTTGTGACTGATATAGCTAATCTAAGTCGCACTTTATGGATCAATATCTTACCTTTTTGCTGAAAATGGGCGTTTCATTTCATGAAGACTCCGAGGATTATCTCATACACTACGAAACAAAAAAAAAAAAAAGTGAAAATATCCTGCCAATATGTACCAAACATTCCCGGCCGTTAACCCTTATCCTGCTAAATAACTAAAATGAGACTTTTAAGCGGATTGTAATAACCCAAATTTTGCTATTTAAAAAAAAAAAAAATTTTTTTTTTTTAGAAAATATGTCCTTGTAATAACCCAAATTTGGCTTTTTAAAAAAAACTGTATCTTTTTGAGAAAATATGCCCTTATCGGACAGTGTAGATCAAAGATCAGACTGCACGTTTTGTGCAGTCTGATCTTGATCTACACTGTCCGCAAAAGGTCGGTGAGTCGCGCTTAACAACCTAAGGATTAACCCTACCCTGAGAAATAGGGTTGTTTTTTTTTAAATGTTGGAAAAAAGGAGAAAATGCTGGTAGCCAGTTTTTTTTTCATTTTCCATCAATCTTTTCTATCCTTTCAAAGACAAATTCTACCAACTTAGGCTCACTTTATCGTTTGCAGATGCTGTCGAAATCGATGCCTGAAAATCATGATTTTATCCTTTTCCAACAATGTTCTCTACCTTTTAAACACTAATTTCATGTTTTGAATATTACAATTGTTTCCGTTAGCAAACATTTACCATTTTCAAAACGCTAAAATTTTGTCGTCTGGTAAAGAATTAAAACCAAAATCTTGGAATTTCAAAAACTATTCAATTTTCCGGAAAAAGTATCCTCCATATCGGACGGTGTAGATCCAAGACGAGACTGCAAGTGTTGTGCAGTTTTATCTTGGATCCACATTATTTAAAAAAAAGGTGGTTGAGTAGCGCTTATAAATGTTGGCCCAAGGGTTATGAAAAGACGATGTCGTCATCTGAAAATGGGCCGGTAAGCTGGAGTTCGTATTCGTACACTTATCTTTAGTTTGTCCTAAGTCTTAATTCTAGGCTCTCCGTCAGATTGGCTGAAATGTTTTGACACAAGTCACGTGGGAGCCCTTCTTCCGAAGGAAAGGAAAATATCATTATTTAACCCATTAACCAAACAACCCCAAGTTTTAACGACCCTGAGAAAGAAGCATATGAAAACATTGTGGGAAAAGGAGAAAATGCTGGTAACCAGCATTTTCTCCTTTTCCCACAATGTTTTCTACCATTCTCAAAACCAGTTTCAATATTTTAGCCACATTCCTTTTGTCGTCTACATATGCTTTTCCCACAATGTTTTCTACCCCTTCTCAAAACAAATTTCAAATGTTCAGCCAAATTTTTTGTCGTCTGCAGATACTTTCATTTTGGACAAGTCTAGAATTTTATTCGTTTGGTAAAGGGTTGATGTGATGGAAACATTGCAGGAATAGAAGCAATTGCTGTTTGCTGCAAGTTATCGCTCCCTTCCTTTAATACTGTTAATAGAGGACGTAAAATGTCGTAAGTGCACAGCCCAAAAGCCAAGTCGGTTGCATTCTGGGCTGGGAACAGAGGAGTTCCTCGTTCGATTCCCCAGCTCGACCAATTCTTGCCGTGGATTAATGATAGTCAATGTGACAGTACGAGTATTTTATCTAACATCTTTCTCAACGCAGACATTTTTTCGACGACGTTTATTATTGGAAAGCAGCCAGTGGCTTGGAAAGAATATGGTGTGGAGTACTGATAAAAGAAACTCCAGGAAACCATAGATAGGTGAACTAGCTAATGTGATATTTATAACTGAAATAATGTTCAAAACGGCTTTAAACACCACACAAACAAAATGTATTTAAATGTAGTAATGGGTCAGATATAATTATGAATTCTATCGCCTTAAGGATACATCATTAGAGAGAGAGAGAGAGAGAGAGAGAAATGCTGTTAAACCGTGAAAGTGTGTTGAACGGCTCATCTGTGTAAACATAGATAAATTACAAATATGGTGTAAGGGATAAAAAAAGTCAAGGTATTTGTACTCATGTAAAACCGGAAACGACATGGGCGATTGAATTGAAGGCCTCCAATCTGTGAAATGCATTTTCTATCCGTCGTAATCTGTGCAACCTTGCAGCCATCAGGTGCAACATTTGGCATAAAGATACACGTATGATTATGATTTCATAAAATAAAAATAAAATTTGTTAAAAACTGGCTCAAAATTGGCTGAAACGTGTTCAGATGTATCTTTAAGCAAAGACTCGGCAAAAAATAAGAGTGCTCTGTGTCGAACTGCCACAGCTATTGAATGATATAAGAGGATACAAAATTAAATATTATTAAATTGAAGTATTATACTGTAGGTGAGCGAAAAACTTTTGATGCCTGTGTTGAAGTGTTTGCTCTCGAAATTTTAAGAGAATTTGGTTCAACCGGGGAAAAATCCTTCACTCAACTGAGTGCCCGCTTTATACATGTACCTTAATCAAACATCCGCAGATTTAATGATCTTGAGGAAGAGGGCTTTTGAAAACATTGTGTCAACAAGAGAAAATGCTGGTCACCAGCATTTTCTCGTTTTCCTACAATGAAGACCCCTATTTGATTTTACTTTTTGAAAGAAAACTTTCATGTCCTAGGAAACATTTAACTGTATCGCGTGCAAATGCTTCCAATTTGGATGAGTCTGAAATATCGTCGTATAGTACAGAGTTCAAGACAAAATTAAGACTGTTCCAAATTCAAATCATTTGCAAGCGAGAGAGGGAAAAAAATGACTAAAATAGTTGGATTATTAGCAATTTCTCCTTATCAAACAATGTTTTCAAAAGGCTTTCTCCTCAGGGTTGTTAAAACTTGGGATAGTTCGGTAAATGTTTAAACCTGTCCGAGAAACCACCTGTATTCGGCAAGCCCTTTTCATTACAGACCATTGTGTTAATTCCATATCCATTCTTGTATTAACTTAATTCTAGTTCGCATTTTCATTGAATATCCATGGAAAAAAGACAAGCTTCTGATAGAGACCACTATTCTAATTTCTGAACACGTTTTGGGCTTTATCTGGGGATATATTGTAACCTGCATAAATATATCATGTTTTCAGCTTTATCCGATGCAATACTCAGTAAACCAAATAGGGAATTATCAGCTAAAATTGCGCTCTCTTAATCACCGACACCAAATCGTTGGCCTGGCTCTAGACTGGTATCAGTCCGTTAAATGGAGCATTTTCATTAAAAAAAATCTTCAAGTAAAAATGCAACACAAATACTCTGTGTTCTCAATGTTGTGAATGTCTGATTTAACGCCTGTATTTCAGATGAAGGGCAAATAAAACACATATTTCTGTGAGTTTACTATAGTTGTGTACCTTGTTTATTAGAATGATTTAAATGCAGGGCCTGAATGTCAGGCTAGCCTGGCCCCCATATTCACCAACCAGACTATTAGTCTTATTCTAGATGGAGAAAGTAACGCAATTTCTGATTAGCTAAACCATTTGGTTTAGCCAATTAGAAATTGTGTTGCTGTGAAATCTAAAAATAAAAAAATCTCAGGAGAATTAGACTGACAATGATATTCAGGATGTATGGTGTTTGCATGTACAGGTAATTTATCATTTCTCACTCTATAAATCTACTACTCTATGTCATACGGTATTATTCAAGGCTTACTTTGTGTCTCGTACATGTATATGTTTTTTTTTCTCTTCCGTGTTTACACTTTCTTCTCAAAACCTATGATATATATGAGCCTTGCTCTGGCCAAAAGGGGTTTAAATGAATCTCCGTCATGCATCATAACAAGCAAGTCATCACAGAATCATGAATGCATAAAATCCAGTTTGACCAACAACCGACTGAATCATGAGGTAGAATGGTCTTTGGATATAAACAAAATTTAGCAAATGCAAAAAGTTTCGACTCATGTTAGCATGTTACCTTGTGCGGAGTGCGCAGGATGACCTAAGTCGATACTTTTTGCAGCTGCATGAATCTTCCTTTTCACATAGTATGACTCGCATATAAATGATACATGATATTTGCGTGGACTGTTCAGTCAGTTGATCGTCTCAAATATATTTCCACATTAACTCAAACTCATATATTAAGCATGCACTTATGGGACACTCAAAATATGCTTTCTTAGAAAATGCACATTTCAACATATATTTCTTTGGGAACTAAATATATGCCTGCGTAAAACAGGTTGCCAGCTAAATGGAAGTGGCCACTGGGACAGGTTGTAAATCGGAGGAAAAACTGATCCTTTTTTTTCAGAGAAAAAACTTTTTTGCCTACACACAAAAAAATCGATTACTTTTATTTTTGAGTAATTATATTGCGAAAGGAAAACTGGGATACAGTGACAAGAGTGGACCACTTTTTATAAATAATTTAATGGCTTGTTTTTATAGATTTTCCTTTCGTCGCATGGTTTTTGAATGCCATGTTACCATATAGACGCCATTTACTTAGAGTTTTATTACTGAAACCATCAATAAAGAAACGGGAATTTTCAACAAGATCAGTGTGCATGCATGTGCTGGCTGATCTTTACGCCCTCCGTAAAATGCACACGTGATCGGATATGCCAGATGAAGAGCTAGCCCTTTAAAAAGCGATCTCATGTTTTAACGCCTCTCAATTATAAATTCTTGAAAACATTGTTGGTAAAGGAGAAAATGCTGGTCACCAGCATTTTCTTCCTTTGCTCCCAAAGTTTTCTAACCATTCAAAAAACTATTACCCTCATCTAATCAACACTTTATTTGTCGTCTGCAAATGCTTTCAATCTGGACAAGTCTAAAAATATTGTCGTCTGGCAAAGCGTTAAAAAGCCATAATGATTCTCATTACTGTCATAAAAGTTATCAGCGATCATAATGAGCTGTGCACAGGAGACAGACATTTTCATCTCCAGTTTCATACTCCTGCAAAACACCTGAATTACTTCTTAATCGTCACAAGACGATATTCTCTCGTCCTGCAGCAAGCAGATGGCTTTTAGAAAATATTGTGAGAAAAGAATAATTTCCCTTTTACCACAATATTTTTATTTAATAAATTAACGTTTTAAACTTTGAAATTCATATTGGCTATCCCCCCTTGATGAAGGATAGTTTTTTTTAAAGGTTCATTCTCGTATTAGGAGGTTACAAGTTTACACGTTTATTATTACACTCAGAACGTGATACAATGTGCTATAGGGCGATACCTGCATATTTCAGATACAAATATCCAGACAATAAGGAGTAGGATACACTCAGCAAATAACTAACAAGTCAACAGCAGAAACGTTTTTTTAGTCAAATAAGTTTTTCGATATTTTCAGGATAAAAAAGACGAAGTTAAAAAGTTTGGCAGTTTCTTTTTCACTTTGGTTGTTCATAATATCACTGTATGTAGAAAAATAGTCCTTGATTTCTACAGCGCTTTAAAAGTATTTTGGGCTTGGTTTTGAAATGATAAGCTGCAGTTGAATAAATAATGAAATTCATAACCAATTAACTTTTGTCACAATGGATACATTGTCTCATATCAAAGTTACGACAATTGATTCCAACCCCCCTTTTCTACAAGTAGATGATGGTTGCATGATTTAAAAAAGAAAAAAAAAAAACATGACATAATTATCCGTGAAGAATGGTAATATACTGTTCTAATTCAAGTTCTGTGTTGAATACTCAATAAATCAAATATTTACGAGAGGTGTTAAAATCTTACTAATATCATTCCATTTTTTACCATATTGCATTTGCAGAATTCTTTCGACTTGGTTTGTAAGATACATGAGGATTCGATTCAAGTTTGGTTGATCCAAAATCGTGGATTGAAAATGGACTTTATAACATCTAAATAGATCTAACTATACCTTCGGTTATGCGAACGGTAGTCTTTGTGAGCGATTTTGTATGAAGAGGAAGATTATTTGTCTCTGCGATGAAAGTAAATTAAACCAGAAGCCTATCATTTTTAATCGGTCGGCGTAAGCCGGACGATTAGAGAGACCACAAATTTCGGAAACCCGTCCGCTGAGGGCAAACTGATGTAACTGCAACTCGTAACAGCGTTCATTTACAGCATTACAACGCTTAACAAGCCTGTCGTGACCTTATTACAAATACTACTTTCGGTTGAGCGCAAGAATGAATAAACAGTCCTAGTAAACAGGCGTCAAGTAATCCCGTTCTCAACTTTTCAATTATGCAATAAACGGTGATTACAACTTGTTTAGCATTGAATTTTGTCATATTACCAATGTAATCAAAATGTCTAGCGAGCAGAAATGGAAAAACTCGTAGCAGTTTACTTTCAAAACAGTTATCAGAAATGGGGTCAGAGGTAATGAGTAATTGTATGAATGAAACGAAAGCGAATCAATTGTATCGCGTGATGTAAACACATTCTGTAGCCGTCGACTGTCTATATTATTCGGCAAACTTCGAGTGGGTCGTTGGTCACTATATACGTATTTACGGGATCGGTCGAGTTGTGACGAGTGTTGTCCGTATATGTTGCAGGTGTTGAAAAGTTCACGGGTCATCTAGCGTTGGGGCAAAGATAAAATCGCTACAGAAAGGAGTTTGTAAGGAATATTGCTGTAAAGAATTTAGAAATTTAGATTGTACTGCTTTAGAGCAAAGTGATGTAAATGCAACTCGTAACAGGCGTAGGTTTAAAATAGTGATTGGCCGTGGGTTGTTTAACGCTAGTGAGGCAAAAAAGTGTGAACCTGTGAGGGTAAGGGATGTAAACTTGTGTAAGGGTTATGACCTCTAACTTCTAAGTAGCGGAGAGGTCATTACGTAAGCATTTTCAGAATGGACTGGTGATCCCACGCCTACAACTTTACAAGCCAGACTGTCCATTCACAGTACTGACCAGCAGTATCTGATTACGCATTTTTTTAGCGTCAGATGTGTTAAATTTTCATAACCCCTTACAGACACGGCACTACCATTTTGTACGGTCACTGACATGTTTCTTCTTGATGAGCTTAGATTTGAATCAGTCTGTCAGTCTGCTGACCCTTGACAAAACAATCCTGTGGGGCATTGAAAATATAGTGGGAAAGAGAGAGAAATGCTTGTAACCACCATCATCTCTTTTTCCAACAGCATTTTCTTCACCATATGAACGATTTTCAAAATAAAATTTTGTCATTTGGTTGAGTTAAATAGAGCATTTTCTCCGGAGGGGAGGGGGTGAAACTGCAACATAAATACTCTCACTTAAGATATAATTCTCCATGTCTGAATCAACGGACCAGGGAAAAGTTTAGGAGCATGTATTTTTTCCAAGGTATTTTTCTTTAGAGGGCTAAGCAAAACATGATGCCTTTGCAGAGAGTGCAGATTCAGACCAGACTGTATAGAACATGCAGTCAGATCTTGGATCTGTCGTAACATTTTTTATATGAGATATTCTAGTCAAGACAGCAATGGCCCTTCAATAAATAGGCTGCTTTATATTAGTTGATTCTCATCCTTTCCACAAGGTCCAGTTTTTCAGATAAAGAGCACAAGGTTTACTGTAGCTATGCTCCTCGCTTATTAGAATGAATCAAATACATAACCTGTATTGGTCAAGGTTAAGAAAAGTTGCTTTTGCAGACAATAAAATATCGAGATTAGACTGTCCTTTGAGTGCAGTGCAGATCAATATTACACACGTATATATCTTAGATCATAATTGGATGTTCGCGTAGGATATAGATCTGTAAATGAAACTGTAATATTTGTACAGTGGTTTCTGACTGAAAACGGCCAGTAGATTAACTCAGAGTTTTAACTCTTTACCACACAATCCCAGTTTTAACAACCTTGAGGGAAAAGGCTGTTGAAAACATTGCAGAAAAGGGGGAAATGCTGATCCATCATTTTCTCCTTTTACCACGATGTTATCTACCTTTTCAACGATTCAACTCATCATTTGGGCTACAGTCAAATTCGATTCGTAATGTCCAAATGCTTTCGATTTTGACAAGTCTAAAATTTCGTTGGTTGGTGAAGAGATGACGGTTACGTAGATATTAGCTACATTCTTTAGAAGTACAGTTGGAAAATTTGGCAAGCAGACGTTGTGGCCAGGGTGATTCGGCCCAGGAAGATTTAGCCAGCCAAAAATATTAGAGAGGACAATTTATCTCGATAGATACGATGGCTTGTTAAAAATGGAGAAATAGATAGCCCACTAGCGGCCAAAAATAAACAATTCGGGAGTCAAAATGCAAACACATTTTATACGATTTATTCAAATTATTTAAAAGTAAAAAACTAAGGATATTATTAAGAGTCTGGCAATGTGCTACAGTACACTCTGTCTGTGTTCCAATAGTTGGTAGAAAAGTGAGTCTTGTAACTATATTAAAGTTACCAAAGTTGCTAAAGTTAGAATAATAAAGAATATCAAATTTTGTGTTTGTGTGTGTGTGTGTGTTTTTTTTTTTTTTTTTCTTTCTTTTTAGTAAAAGGCTGGTAGGTACGGTTAATCTTGTAAGAGTGATGTCTAAAGCTTGATAATAAGAATTGCTGATTAGAATTCCGTATCTTTTACGTTCTATTGCTGACGGCTGGCAAATCTCTACTTAGACCATTCCGTTAAACTACTAATTTGTAAAAGACAGGTTGAAAAAAAAAAGGTTCCTAGGTGGTTCAGTTGTATGGTGTAGGATTCGACACTTGTGTTTTTCGTGGGAGTGTCATCAGGTAGGATACCTCAGAGCCCTGGCCTAGTACTAGTGAAATCCTTGACAAATATGAATAAGAAGGCTGTCGCCGCGATATGACTGAAATAATGTCTAAAGCGACCAAAAACACAAAACAACCAATTACTCAACCAGTTTATTACTAAATTAGATGATTTCCACATAGTCCTTTGCAAGAATAAGAATGGATTTCTTTATCCATTGTCAAGGTTCTAATTCAGTATAAAAGGCAATATAACATGGGGTTCTTACTCCCATACACAGTTCAAACAACTACCATTTGATATGTGATTTTCAAAAACAGTGTGGTTATTCAGTGTCGACCGATTACAGTGCTGACAGCACTTTGATTTTTAATGCTATATATTAATGAGATACCTACCAAGGTCACCATTCGGCATGCTATAGGGCACTTTTATTAACATGTGATTCATATTTCGAAAATCAGTATGGATTTTTTCAATAATTGAAGTGTCACCAAAACCCCATATTTTACAACCATTATGTCAAGATTGGGAGAACAGTGCTATCAAACAGCAAAAGTAGATAGTCGATAGATAAGTTCAGATTTCTTGCCTTACTGTACTGGGCTATTTAGGGATTTTTTTTGCTTGGTCAACGGTATGTTTCGTGCCGTTTGTAAAGTTTCTATTATTTGAAAATATAAGTACACCTACAAACTTGAACTCAAGAATAACTTCTACATATTCTTGATTTAAATCAAGTGTATAAAATTAGGTCTTCTTACACCGAATACTAATATTTTGGGCTTTACGTAATAAATGTCTAGTTTCAAGCGTCTGCAGTAGTCTGAAAGTGTGTGAAAAGATTTTAGATGAGAATCTTTAGATTTAGCAAATACAAATGTCATCTGCATAGAGTTATACAATTAATCTAAGATAAATTTCTCTGTGCTCGCTTTCGACATTTGCAATCGAAACTGTCATTTAAGACGAAAGACTCCGATTCCTTTAGTGCGAGGGAAAATATACATGGTGCAAGATTTTCTCCTTGTCTAAGGCCACGATAACATTGGAAAAAGTCTGAACATATGTCCCATGTTACCGTAATGGAGGATTAGATGTTGTCATATATAGCCATCTGATAACTTTGATAAATTTACTCAGTTTTTATAACTCCATTATGGTTGAAAAGTTTTGACCAGAGACAAGAAAGCCAGACAGGGTTTAAAGCCCTTTTCTTTAAATTTACAAACGTACCGAATAATTTCATTTATACGAAATTACCATCATTCTGATAAAATATGTTGCACAAAAATATGGCCATTTTTCCCATACGTGTTACAAAACTGTTCGGGTTTGGTTCATCAAATCATTTAATGTGATTTCCTTAAGTAGAGAGCTTAACCTTGATCTGATCTTACTCTACACTTTTCGGGAAAAAAAAAAAATCGCAAAACATCAGAGCTTAGGACACACTGTGACAAGATTCGATTAACAAATCCATAGAGGGCAAATTATTCTTCAGTGGTCCGTTCTCCCTCACAGCTCACTCGTTTTCGTCTCTATTTCTCGCCTGTTTTGGCTGTATTATAAAATACAGTATCAGACAAGAGTATTATGTCGTCTTTTGAAAATGAGTTTCTTGGATAACTACATGTAGTTAGTAAAGAATTAGGCGATGTGACAGTTATTTCCTCTGTATTCTCCCACTACAAAATTCGCCCTGATGACGGCGTTACTTGGTCTAATGGTTTATTTCGTTAACTCCACGAGCAGCTAAGACTCATCTAGAGACAATAAAGATCTCAACTTAGGTTGTGCTTTCTGAGCAGGTTTTCTTGCGTCTTATAGTAGACCACTTTTGATAAATAAATAAATAAATAAATAAATAAATAAATAAATAAATAAATACATAAATAGGAACTAACAGTTTCTCCTTTCGCCACAATATTTTTCAGGTGTATTTATTTGTTAAACATTCGTGTTGATTGTTCTTTAATTTAAAAGGATTTTTTGTAAAACTTTCAGCAAGTATTGAGTAAAGCTGTCAACGATATCCCAAGGGTTGATATTGAAATTTATACTGCGATATGCAACATCCGCACTTCTATTCATACTATTTAATGGCTTTTTTCTTTTCCGTCCAGATTTCTTATCTTTATTTGTTTGGTGTGCTTTTCCAGCTACCAAACGATCCCTTTTTTTCCTCGACATTGAGGGAAAAAGTTATTGAAAACACCATGGGAGAAAATAAAAGTAACATTATTATACCCCCGCAAAACGAATGTTTTCGGGGGTATACTGGAATCAGCCTGTCTGTCCGTTTGTCCGTCCGTGTGTCCATCCGTGTGTCCGTCCGTGTGTCCTTTTCCCTACACAGTGTTTTTTGGGCCTTTCAGAGACAAATATTGTTTGTTGAGGTACAATTTGTCGCCTGCAAATGCTATCAATATGTGTGGTTAAAATGTTCAAGTTTTCTAAACATTTGATATTGTGTGGGAACTCTAGGTTCCGTAATTTTACCTTAAAAAACATGTACGGCTTAGTAATATTCAAATACAATTATCTAATCTAAGGTTGCTAGAGATCCCGATGCAACATTGTTCCCCCTTGGTCTTTCTGTTACCAGCCTATTCCTAGCTGTAAAAGATATTACGCCGTCGATAGTTTGTTTAGGCAAAGACAATTCTTTTTTAAAATCATTTGTAACGCCTAAACTGATTTGTCAAAAGTTCCGTAAAGTATCATTATGGAACCAATGAATTATATACTTCATTAGTTATTCATGGGAACGAGATTGGATGCTTTCAGACGTAGAGTAATAGTACAGGAAACTGCTTAGCAATTCTATGGTGGCTAATTCTAAAACTTAGAATCACAACAGCATCTTGAATGGTTGGTGAATATAGCCCAGACTAAACTATCTCTATGAGAAAAGAAGCAATTCACCACCATAACCCAAACTGAAGACTATCTATCTGGCAGCCGACTACTTGTGAAAATTCTGTGGCAAAAGGAAAAAATGCACTTGACAAATTTCACATGTACTCGTCTTAAAATATGCCGGTTGATTTAATCTAATTATACAAAGCTGTTCAGGGGCGTAATAATTGGCTCAGAATCATTAAGCCCTCCGAATCGAGAGTGTTTTTTCTCTCCTGGGCTGACGCAGTTCAGTTTTCCAGACAATGTAAATCAAGATCAGACTGCACAGGACGTGCAGTCTGACCTTGATCTACACTGTCCGATACAGTGTGAATTTCTATAGGTCTGCACTGGTCTCAGGTGCTCCCCATGGCGGCAAGATTCGCCGTCTACCTCTATTTTTCAAACCAATTTTGCCTCATGTGCATTACTTTTGTATACTGATCATATCACCTTGTTTGGTATTGTGACACGATCTTTCTCCGCAAAGCATCCATTATGTGACATATCATTTCTAAACAAAAACAGAATAAGTAGCAGAAATCTTGTTTCTACATAACACACTTTCGTATTATGCGCTATGGGTCTACAACTGTTACCGAAGTCGTCTGCTGTGCGAGACAGTGGTATAGAGGTAAACCATCGGCCTCTCTCATCAAAAGTTCCAGGTTCGAGACCCGTAATGAGAGAGGATAAAACCTTGAGAACTATCCTCGATACGGTGCAAGATCGCATCACATTTCAAGGGAGAGATCATTAAATTAATTAATACATTCAGTTGGGAGAACTTGTTTTACAATCATTGTAAAATAAATAAGTTTAGACGAAAGTCGTCTGCTGCAAAATTATTTCAAAAAGGTAATGAGTCAAGTTATGATTGACATCGCAACGGCTAACCGTGTTTTAACTCTTTACCAAACGACAAAATTTTGGGCTTATCCAGTTTGAAAATATTGGCAGACGACAAATAGAATGTGGCTACAACGATGGAATTTGGCTTAGAATGGGGTAGAAAACATTGTGGGAAAAGGAGAAAATGCTGGTTGCCAGCATTTTCTCCTTTTCCCACAATGTTTTCATAGACCTTCTACCTCAGCGTATATAGAACTCGGGATCGTTTTGTAAATAGTTAACGGCCCGTGGGAAAAAGAGCTTTTGGAAACAGTTTGGTAACAAGCATTTTCTCCTTTCTCACCACATGTCTTACACCTTATCAAAGACAAATACTCTGATATGAGTCACGTTTAATTTGTCGTCTGCAAATGCTTTCAATTTGGATAAGTCTAAAATTTTGTCGTCTGGTAAAGAGTTAATCAGCCTTTGACAGGCGTCAATAGATGGAGGGTCTAGATTTCATTGACTAGGGTGACGTATTAGGAAATGAGACTGTTCGCTGATAGGACCACACAGAAGCCCAAATGAGGCCGATAAATGAGAAAAAAAAATTCATATCAAATATTAGTATCGCATCCATCGGCTCAAATTTCCGCCGAGCTTGCCAGTGTGTCATTGTCAACAGGTACACAGAGTTATCGGAAAAACGAGTTATCTTGTTAAATATGATTTATATAGTTAGGGTATTATTGCTATTTATCCTGGAAGTCTTGGGGATGCTTTGGCAATGTTGCTGCCACCTCAAATCTTTAAAATGTTGAAAATGCTTTACTTTCCTTTTAATTAAAATCTAAACGACAAAACTTAGGCGTATCCATATTGAGAGCATTTGCAGACGATAATTTAGATTTGGTTCAAATGAGTGAAATTAATCTTTAATCAAACGGGTAAAGAACATTATGGGACAAGGAGAAAGGCTGGTTACCAGTCATATTCTCCTTGTCCATTGTCCTTCATTTGGCATATTTCTCAGGATCATGAAAATACTGAATTTTCAAGTAGAGTTAGATATTATTATTATCAAAAATTTTATGATGTTTTCTTAGCTGTGGACATTGCCGTGCCGTAACTCCAGTCCTCTCAGTGTGAGTACTTTCTGGAAAACAGTTGAACGAGGTGGCCCTGTAATCATACTTGTAAAATATGGATAACGAAAATAAAATTAAAGTTCAAATTTACTTTAGTTCAAACCTATTCATTTTACATATGTTATAGAATATGTTGTATATTTTTGATCACTCGATTATTGCTGCCTCAACAACCTCAACAACTGCCCTCACAATGATGCTGAACTAGTACCAGATGTTGACTTTGCTGCTTAAGGATTGTAAACACGAAGCCTCTGGATTGAGAGGTTGACGCTCTACCTTGACAGTGCAGTCTCCGAATTAAGGGTTAACACTTTACCAGACGACAAAATTTTAGACTTTTCCAAATTGAAAGCATTAGCAGACGACAAAATTAAAGTGACTCAAAAATTGATACTTGTTTTGAGAAGGGTAGAAAACATTGTGGGAAAAGGAGAAAATGCTGGTTACCAGCATTTTCTTCTTTTCCCACAATGTTTTCTAAAGTTTTTTTTCACAGAGTCATGAAAACCCGGGATTGTTTGGTAAAGAGTTAATACATATGAGCCATGCTCTGTGAAAAGGAGGCTTATTGATTTGTAACAAGCAAGTCATCACAAATAAGGGATCCATAAAACCCACTTTGTCTAACTACCGACTGGATCATGAGTTAGAGAGATCCTTTGACATGCAGAAAATAGACCAAAAGCAAAAAGTTTCGACCCAGGTCAGCCTGCGCGGACCGTGCAGGCTGACCTGAGTCGATGTTTTTTTTGCAGATGCAATGAGCTCCTTTTTCACAGAACATGGCTCGATTCTGAAAACATTTTGGCAACAGAAGAAATTGCTCCATTACAGTCTTTGAATCAACATTTATAAAGGATACATTATTTCAGGGTTTGTGCTTGTTGAAACGCCTCGGCGGAAATATGAAATCCGTCCCGCATAAAATTATTTGGCTATAAATATCAATTTAATAGCCATGAAAATATAATTTGTTTTAATTAAGATTTAAGGGTCGATTGTGTGTACTTCCTCGGCAGAGTATTCCGACATTTTTCCCCTTCATTATCGCGATGGAGAAGAACTAGGCTCGTATTCACCAACTATTTATATTGCACTCTAAGTCAAATTGATAAAATTCTAATTCTTTAAAAAAGTAACATAATTTCTGATTGCTTTACCTCTATGGTCAAGCCAATGACAAATTATGTAACATTTTAGATTTAGAAAATACTTGAGAATTAGACCTAGGGTGTAATTTAGAGTACGGTTGGTGCAAAAAGCCTCTGATTGCCCGACTGGGGACGTTGAGCCCTGCGCTTTTCATTCAGTTTTAGAGGCTGAGCTTGAGTCCAAGCCCGACCGAATTTCAATCACACTCACAGGACCACTCTCTTAGTCCACCTCCCCGTTACATAAAGCATGCTATACTAGTATTCAAATAGTACAGAGTGTTAGAGTTTGGTGCCTGAGCCATCCGTTTGCAGCGACCATTGATTGTTTGGTGAGGTTCAATGATAGTTAATAAGATAAGAATGAATACCTTCCCTGTTTCCGCTCATTTGATTAACCTTGTACCAAAGATCACGGGCTTTCGACGGCCCCAAACAATTCTGTGCTGCACCCCTGATCCTCATCTTCAGTGCTAATGAATGTATCGAAATATGCCCTGGGTTTGTAGATCTACCTGTGTTAAAAAATAATAATCGTGGAAAATTTATAGGGATTTTGATTACATGTAGTAATGGTGACGAATAGTCTTATTTCTTTACCAAACAATGCTGTGTTTCAATACCACTGAGGAGCAAAGCTTTTGAAAACATCATGGGTAAAGGCGAAAATACTGGTAACCAGCATTTTCGCCTATACCCACAATGTTTTCTATCCCTTGGAAGACAAATTACGTCATTCGAGCCACATTTAACTATAGTCGCCTGTAAAATGCTTTTAATTTAGACAAGTCAAAAATATTGTTGTCTGGTATAGAGTTGATGTTGTGATCAAAGAAGAAGGGATTTGTTAGGGAAAGCAGCTTTCTAACACCAATGGTGATAATTCTGTTGAGACTCTATTGTGATAATCTATTGTGGAATTACTTTAATAAAATAATACAATAACACGATTAAAACTTTCGATAATTGTCGTAATGCGATAACATCGCCGAATGGCTGACCCTTTTCGATCCGACAGCCCGAGTCACTTACTGCAAGTCTATTTTTATGATGTTGTTTTCCGAAGAAGACAGATTTTGAAAACATTGTTGTAATATGAGAAAATGCATATGACCAGCGTCGTGGTATAAAGGGGGAAATGCTAGTCCATCAGTTTTTGAAGACATTGTAGGAAAAGGAGAAAAGGCTGGTGACCTTCATTTTCTGTTTTGCCCAAAATTTTATATATTCTGTCAAAAATACATGTATGTTCTGTCAAAAATAATTTCCAGCTTTTGATTTGATCTGTCGTCTGCGAATGCTTTGAATATGGACGAGTCTTAAATTTTTATCGTCTGTTAAAGAATTGAATTGAGCTGTGGTCTCAAGACTAATGAAAAGAAACTATCGTGACGTATCGCGAATTCTCATACACATGAAAGACATTCAATAACAATAGGCTAGACACCTTAAGCGTTAATGTTATTTATCCTTATAGAGGACTTTATGTGATAAATAGTCGGCACCTGACTGTATCGTAACACCTTCATACTTATGATGCAGATAGCGGCTAGATTTCTGTTGTATTTCTTTTTGTCTTGGAGATATGGTTTAATATATATGCTTTCAGTATATAGACCTATTGCGAGGGATAAAGCGACTTTGTGTCCTTATTTTGTGTCGTTTGTCTTTTCTTTTCAAAATTTTAACATTCCCGTATTTTAACCCTTTATCAATCAATTTCTTCTTTTAATGAACTTGAGGAAAAATGCTTTTGAAAATATATTGAGACAAGGAGAAAATCTTTGACGAGTGTAGACACAGTTCCATTTCAATGGATAAACCTTTTAATCGTCATTCGTATCGCAGTGGCGGATGGTGTGGATCAAAGATTAGACAGCACGTTAGACTGTGCAGCCTGATCTTGACCTACGCCGTTCGCAAAAGCTTCTTATGGTTCGCATCGGTTCCAAATGGTTAACCCTTTACCACACAATCCCGACTTTTAACGACCCCCAAGAAAGAAGCCTTTTGAAAACATTGTGGTAAAAGGAGAAAATGCTGGTAACCAGCATTTTCTCCTTTTACCACAATGTTTTCTACCCTTCCCAGAACAAGTTTCAATTTTTCAGTCACATTTATATTGTTGTCTGCAAATGCTTTCAACTTAGACAAGTCTAAAATTTTGTCGTTTGGTAAAGAGTTAAAATATGCAGCAGAAACCATTTAGGAGAAGCACCTAGCCGTTACATCCAACCTTCTCTAGCAAGAGCAGAAATCTTGTGTGGTTTAGTGGTAAGGGTGTAGGATTCTTAACGCGGAGGCAACGGGTACAACATTCACTCGAGGCGCTGGATTTTTCTTTGGGATGCCCCATGGGCAAGACACTTTAGAGACCTAACCTGGTACTGGTCAAAGCCAGGACCCGCATAGAGAAGTAAATCGTGATGCCGTGATATGACTGAAATAATGTTGAAAACGGCATAAAACACCATTAAAAATCAAACAGTCATATTCACAAAGGATTTCAAAGGATATTCACTGCTATCTAGAGTATTATCATACTTTGTGGTCAATCGGGGCACTTCCATTCTGATACAAAAATATTTTCTCTGAAATGGTTTATCAAACATAAACAAAATTCTTTGAATAACGATGTAATAAGTTTAGCGGTCCGTTTATATCCTATCTATCACGATTTAGAACTTATACAAATATTTTGAGGACTTTTCAGCATATTTGTTTATAGTAATAACATAATTTTTTCTCGCCTTTTTAAGTGCCTATTTCATTTACGTATTTCATGCTTGATTTATTTCTTTCAGGCTCCAAATGAAATGGACATAGATCAATGAGTCATGCTCTGGGAAAGGGAGGTTTAATGCGTCTCTGTAATGCATCATACCGAGCAAGTCCTCACATAAATATAGATCCATAATATCAAGTTTGTCTTACAACTCAGTTATTCTTTATTTAGGATGGTCCTCGGACGTCAACAAAATTTATCAAAAGCAAAAGGTTTTAAGACAGGTCAGCCTGCGCGGACTGCGCATGCTGACCTGTGACGATATTTTCTGCAGATGTATTAAGACCCCTTTTCACAGAGCATGTCTCAAATGTATTTAGTGAATAAATAGACTGAGACTTTTTTTTATTAAAAAACATGTATCTCAGAAACTACAGGACAACATTGATTCGAGCTTAGACTTTGCAGGCATGCAAGCATTGCACGTTACAAATTGCTGTTGTCTGTCTGTCTGTCTCATTTTTCCGCAATATTTTCTACCATTTAAATGACGGAAACATTTCTGAGTTACTCTTGACTTTATCTTTCGCAAAGGTCTTGGATTAGGCCGAGCCTAAAATTATATCGTTTGGTAAAGAATAAAGACAAGTTTAGAAATTAGACTTATTCATCAATAACCAGAAATACTAAAAGTTCGAGCTTCTTTCCTAACACTGTATAAAGATCTTTTTGTAACGAAAGACATTTTCCTGTCGTAGATAGCCTTTCTATTCGTAGCGTATTTTATGCTTGATAATAATTTTGCTCCTTCAATGATACCTCTACAAAGTATTCCCATGTTTTTACGACCCTGAATAAAAAGGATGTTGAAACCATCGCTGGAAAAGAAGAAAATACTGGTGACATGCAGTTACTTCTTTTTCAAAAATGATTTCTTACCTTTCATTGACAGATCTTATTCTTTGGGAAATAATAATAAATTTATCGTCTGCAAATACTTTCAATATAGTCTAAAATTTGTCGTTTGGTAAAGAGTTATTTCTGTATCGATCTACAGTGGGACACCTGGCAGATGACCACGGACTGACCACGGACTGGACACAATAGTACGGTAATCTGAATAAATAAAAACAACATTCCGAATATTTGACCAGTGAAATCGATCGGCCACAATTAATTTAATTTCCATTGTTCAAATAAAATTGTCCAATTTCTTAAGAAAATACATCGACCTTTGAAATATTTCCGATTGCCAGTCGTTCTGACGTAAACGTTTCGGTAGGTCTTGCTGAGTCATCGATAAAAAGGCCAAGGACGACATTTGAGATTTTGCGCCTACCCCCCAGCCCTATTTACAGAAAATGCTTTCGGCGCCATGGTAATTTTAGGAGACTTTGCAAATGGTATAATTCAAGGTCAGCATGGAAAACATTTTAATATATAGTTACGTGTGGCCTTAGCCATGCATCTATACTGTCGTCACCGTTCAATATTTTGTGAGATATTCTCACTGAAGCAGTATGGAATGTTTGTGTTCTCGTTCGGTCTGCAAGCTTGCTTGACAGAGCTGCAATTTTTCGCTTCCACACGGGGTATGTATGAAGATTTTATTAGGTTCATGCCAAGAGGGTACCACATTAAGGCCGTTGTTCCCAAGTCCTTGAACATTGAGTCCTCAAATCCAAGTCACGCTTGACCAAGTTCCCTCCGCGTCAATATAAAACATGTCCAACGCAGTTCTAACTTATTCGACTAAAGGGACGCAGTAAAAGCCCATCGTACTCAACGCGATGTTAATGGTGTTGGCGGAGACGTAAGTGATTTTTGGACATCTTAAAACAGTAAGTAACGAGGAGTGAAAAAAAAACAACAAAAACCTGCCTAAACGTCAAAATTAACAACCGGTAGGAAGAGGACTTTTGAAAACAATGTAGTAACCGTTGTTTTCTCATTTTCCGACTATGTTCTCTACCCTTTCAAAGAAATATATTTCATGATTTTATTCACATTTTATTTGTTGTCTGCAACTGCTTTCTATATAGACTGGTAAACATATTTGGTCGTATGGTAAGAAGTTAACGTTTTGTGTCATGCAAACGATGTTCTACACAACTTTATCATTATAAGCCTATTAAACCAAATACTGTTTGGAGTTTTTTTCTGGATTGTTCTTGCTGAGAATTAATATTTTCGTTAAACAATAAAAAATACTACAATCATGCTTTTCGGTAATTATCGGGAAATAATGGTGGATTATAAGGTTTCATAATTTATGGTTACAATCAGTGAAATTTTCCGTAAATATTTCTATAACTCTTCAATTGAAGGCGGAAACAGTGGTTCCTGGGCACTAGTTACCTAGGTAAACAGTGCGTGCCATTCAACCAGACGGAAATATGACATAATTTACGCGAATTTTTCCTACTTTTCTCGCGCTTTACGTAATATTATAATGCGTTGTTATGTGGGGGAAGGTACGCCACGGGGAATTACCAAAAAAAAAAAAACCGTACTGGATTGCGCCACTCGTGAAAATGTTTCCGATGATGTTCACTCGATGAAATGAATTTCGTTCTTTCACCGAAAAAAATCAAATGTCCTCTATATGTACTTATCTCTGCCGACGTAGAAGGAAATTGGACGGTTACATGCGGTAAAAAAGATGCCACTCTGACCTCATCGAACTTATTTGAGCACGATCCTATGCAATCGTTGCATGTTCATGATTGATCGCGGGACTTCGGAGCCCATTAAGGAAATACCGCGGATGGTATTTTTGTCTTACATTTGTCTTTTTTCTTTACTTACTTAATTGATGAATCATTTTAAAGTTTGGTGAATTCATAAAAATCTGGATATCCCCCTTTACATAATCTGTAAAGTTTGGCCTTAAATTTCATTTTTGACTGAAAAGTAAGACTCTTAAACGTAGGTAAACGCTACCGTAAACAAGATTAAAAATATCAAACACATAAATGTAACTAGTAAGTAGTTACTTGTTCGGATCAGCCAATGGTAAATAATTGTTTAAAGTTTTAATTGTTTAATAAAGTGCTGTAACTTTTGAGCATACATATATGTGTTTGTGTAGCAAATAATGATCAAACGTCCATTTGACCACACGTCAAACAAGTGTATCTTTCAAATTTTCTTCCATTAAACACTTTCTATTTTTTTTTTCAAAATTTAGATCTATTGTTTTTCCTATGAAAGAAGTTTAGTGGACGGCTGTTACTCGTAATATTACATATTATTACTTTCAAGAAATGTTTCTTCGCTCTCCCTGTAGGATGTGAAAGGGTACCTACAAGAGAAACATGTAATAACTACGGCTGGGTCCAGGCGGTAATAACCTTTTAATCACACTTTATCACGGTATCTCTTCCCAGTCTATACAGATCTCTGGCAAAATTTTAAAGAATTTAATCTCATCTAAATACTAATTTAACGGACTTATGTATTTATTCAGTTCCTGTTGTTGTACATAAAAGTTCTGAACACTTTTTTATGACAATTTACTTTGGTCAAGTCTAAAAATAAAATGTTCTGTTCTGCATTTCGGTTCCGTAGTTATATTTCATTTTTGACAAAGTAACGTCGGAATATATAAAAGGATAAAATTATCAGATTGGAACCAAGACTATTACCAGCTATATACCGTCTGAAACGGATTCAGTTAGACTCTGAAAACATCCGGATGTAAAATGTGGTTTATTAAACTGATGACTAACTCTTTACTAAACAACCCCGTCCTGTTACGATCCTGAGGAAGACTTGTACACATTGTGGGAAAAGGAAAAAAAAAAAAAAATGCTGGTAATCAGTAATGCTTGTTAACCCTCAAGCTGCTGGACAAATGAATTAAAAAATTCCGCTCAATAGTAAAAACCCAAATACAGTATTGCAATTTCAAAGTTGATTTAAACAGTAAAAAATTACGGTATCGGAAAGTGTAGATCCAAGATCAGACTGCACGTTCTGTGCAGTCTGATCTTGATCTACACTTTCCGCAAAAGGACCCGAGTCATTCTTCGCAGCCTAAGGAATAAATTGATACTGCAGCACAATTTGAATGCAAGACGTGGCGACCAAGGTTCGTATTCAACATTCTAATTTCTTATTATAAATTCTAAGATTACAATTAGTTATCTGTATAGCTGAGACAGGACGTCTCAGCCAATATCCCTTTACCAAACACTCCTGTCTTTTCAGGACCCCATAGAGGAGTCTTTAAAAAGCTTTGCGAGGAAAGGAGAATATGCTGGCAACCAGGATTTTCTTCTTTTCTCACAATGCTTTCGACGCTTTATGATATTTATCCCATCTTGTACTCAACATTTAATTTCTTGTCTGCAAAGGTTTAAGATTTGTACCGGTCTAAAGTGTTATCGTCAGGTAATGCTTTGCATGCTTAAAACGTATCCTGGCCCCGTGTTCACCATAAAGAACATTCTTAGTCTTATTCCCCATTTTGTTCAGCCATTCAGAATTTCGTTTCATTCCATTCAAATTTAGAAAATCTTGGAGAATAAGATCATAAATGCTCTCAAGAATGGTTGGTGAATATACACTCTGAACTGTGGTTAGGAGATTTTCTTCATCCCCCCCCCCTTTTTTTTTTACTCGAGAGAATGCGCCGTCTGCAGTCTTCAATGACAACGTTGATATTAATTAAAGAAAAAAAAAGTAAATGAAGGACCGGGTTAAATTAGTGTATTTATTATCTAAATAAACGGTAAACATAATCATATAGGCCAATAAATCGGGTCCCCTTTCAAGTGAGGACAGATTCTAATTAAGATAATACTGTATCAAATGGATGTTTATTTTAAAATCTCGCAGTGCGCAGGCAAAGTTTAGCTACCGCGGTTAACCCATTACGCTGCTTAGCTCGACTCATTGACCTTTTGCAGACAGTGTAGATCAAGATCAGACTGCACAGAACGTGCAGTCTGATCTTGGATCTACACTGTCCGACCAGAAGATATTTTTCTTGAAAAAAAATTGAGATAGCAGTATTCTGAGGATTTTTTTACAATCGGCTTGAAAGTTTTGTTTAACTTAGCAGGATAAGAGTTTAGGCGTCATTGTCAACCTGTTTGCCTGGCTAAAACTTGTGTATGGGTAAAAGATTTTAAAAAAAAGTTCAAACCGAAGGCAGCAAATTTTATCAAACAAAAACATTGAAAAAAAAATTTTTTTTTTTTAGCACTCACTTATTCAGTCAACATTGTTAGTGAATTTTAATAAATCAAGTCAAAAACAGAAAGTTGAGCTGAAAGGTTAGAACAAATACTACCCAGCCTGAGAAACGTGGGAACAATATCAAGTGATTTTGTGGACAATTTAGTTTAAGATCATGATGCACAGAACGTGTACCCCACACCGATCAATGTGTCTAATTTGTATGAAATCTAGACAAATGTGGTCTTTCTTCTTGCTGAAAGTGTCCAATTTCTTGTTTCTGGTAGTCATAAGGTTTGAAGAGTGCCTATGAAACTGTTGTACTTTTTTTAATTATAATTTTAGGAGTAGAACCTGCCAACAAAGAATGTAGATTAGTTATAAAAAATACTTTGAATAGGTGATTAAAATTTAAAAAGTGGACACGACCCTCCTGTGATTTTGTTTTTTAATTAAGGTAAGCTGTGCTTTTGCCAGATGATCACCTAAAATATTTGCAGTATCAGATCGAAGATCTGACTGCACGTATTCACCAACCATTCCTAATAACATTCTTGGTCTAATTCTCTAGAATTTCCTACATTTTAAAATATCGCAATTTCTGATTTACTGAACGTAATAGTAATCTAATCAGATATTGCGTTACTACCGTCATCTAGAATTATAATGAGAATGCCAAGGGAAGTAACTGTTAATAAGCTATCGAATTGATATTCGATAGTTATCTTTCTTGAGCGTATCGTACGTTTCACAAGAAGGTATGCAGATCTTGTTTCATCCACATTTTGTTTATTAGGTGTCTAACGCCGTTTTCAAAATTATTATGTTATTTTACGGCAGTAAGTGCACCTATCCATGATTTTATTGACTTTCCTTCACAAGAAATTAACACAATAAGTTTATTCTGAATAAATCATGTGGAAATGAATGACATCAATCCCAAGAAAGAAATTCACTGAGCTGGGGATTCGAACCAACGACCCCCTGGTTTCAATTCCTATGTTTTACTGTGGTCGGCTCCACTCATGGAAAAAAATGCGAAAAAAAAAAAAACTCGAAGGGAAGTAGCTATTAATAAAACAAATAATACATGTATTTTCATTCAGTCGAAATCGGTCGAAAACATTTTTGTTAATCTATAGCATATGATAATCATCAACATGACGCACGATTTGATAATTGGACACACGTAAAAACACTTTGACAAAAGGATAAATCATTAAACCCTTAATCTGCTAAAAAAAAAAACTTGAATAACACTTTTAAGTCGACAGTAAAAAACTAAACATAGCTATTCAAAAGTTACTTTTGGTGGAAAAATATCTCCTTATAGGACAGTGTAGATCCAAGATCAGACTGCACGTTCTGTGCAGTCTGATCTTGATCTACACTGTCCGCAAAAGGTCGTTGACTCGCGCTTCGCAGCTTAAGGGTTAATTACCGACAATTATTGCTTTCTTTTCTATTAGACAAAAAGGCTATGTGCAGAATGCATTGCCTGGCAGACAGACGGAAGGAGAAACGGACGGACTCGCTGGTCGACAGTCGGCCATATTATAGCCCCCGTCTCCAGGGAAATCAGTAGGGAAGTCTATTAGCCTTACATCACAAAGTCCCGTGTTTAAACGACCCTGCCGAAGACTAAACCTTTTGTAAACATCGTAGGAAAAGGAGAAAATGCTGACAGCCTTAATTTTATCCTTTCTACCAATATGGTTCCTTTTATTTCAAAGACAAATGCTAACATTTTGGCCACAATTTATATGCCGCCTACAAATGCTTTCAAATGTGACAGTTCTAAAAATGTGTCGTCTGGTAACAGACACAAATATTGGCTCTACTCTATCGGAGCCCTAGTTTATAGCTCATAACATCCCTATAATTGGTGGGAATAATTGACTCATGTGTTTTTTTCTCTCCATGTCGCAGCACCATTTTCAATTCGTGCGTGTTAGAGCTTGGCTCATTGAACACAATATAAATGGTATCGACCCGAGTCTTTCCACACCACTGTTGCTGTTAGATGTGAATCATTCTTGGGGAAACATACAAAAACAAAACATGTTTCGTGCGTATGGAATGTGTGCCTCTTGAAAATAGGAGGAATTGTGGTTAAATTGTACTTTTTTGACTCCTTACCAAACGACAAATTTTTGGACTAGACCAAATTTAAGGCATTTGCAGACGACTAAGTAAAGGTAGATCAAATGTTGATTTCTGTTTTTGATAGGGTAGAAAACATTGTGGGGGAAAAAGAAGAAAATGCTGGTTACCAGCATTTTCTTCTTTCCCCACAATGTTTTCAAAAGCCTTCTTCTTCAGGTAAGTTGAAAACGCGAGATAGTGTGGTAAAAGATTAAAGTGTTGGATTGTAAATACTGTGCTAGCAATGGATCAAGTGATGCTAGACCGTGTTAGAAAGATGTATTACTGCTGTAAAGTTTGGGAGGACATTCTATAGAGCATCCAGCTGACTCTTTATCAAGGAAAGCTTTTTGTCCACGGTAAGTCATTGACTCGTGTTCCTACACTGGTTTACAAATTGACCTCTATGTCTCTTTTAATACAAGCACTACATGTCTATGTATTTCTTCTTTCGAAGTCGTCTGACCCCCCCCCCTTTTTTCACACGCCTTGTTTGTTTGTATGTCAAACACCCCTTACTTGTTTGTTGGTCATACAGTCCTCGTTTGTGTCCCGGTCTACCATTGGAGTGCTGAATAAATGAAAAAAAAAATACCTCTATGTCTTTCTGAATTAAAGCACTACATGTGTATGTTTGTATTTCTCCTTTCGAGGTTGTCTGTCCCCACCCCACCTCTTTTTTACACGCCTTGTTTGTTTGTATGTTAAACACCCTTTATTTGTCTGTTAGTCACACACCCCTTGTTTTGTTTCCTGGTCTACCATTGGAGTGCTGAATAAATGAAAAAAAAAATACCTCTATGTCTCTCTGAATTAAAGCACTACATGTGTATGTTTGTATTTCTCCTTTCGAGGTTGTCTGTCCCCACCCCACCTCTTTTTTACACGCCTTGTTTGTTTGTATGTTAAACACCCTTTATTTGTCTGTTAGTCACACACCCCTTGTTTTGTTTCCTGGTCTACCATTGGAGTGCTGAATAAATGAAAAAAAGAAAATACCTCTATGTCTCTCTGAATTAAAGCACTATATGTGTATGTTTGTATTTCTCCTTTCGAGGTTGTCTGTCCCCACCCCCACCTCTTTTTTACACGCCTTGTTTGTTTGTATGTTAAACACCCTTTATTTGTCTGTTAGTCACACACTCCTTGTTTTGTTTCCTGGTCTACCATTGGAGTGCTGAATAAATGAAAAAAAAAGCATTGCCGGACTTGTTCTAATGTTTTTCTGTGCACATTTTTTTTGTCAACATGTAAGGACACGTCTTTAGTATGTATTGTGACATTCCATATTCCTTTTCTTTGCAAATCTGTTTTATAATACTTATGAATCAACCCATGATCGAACGTGACTATTATTATTAAATGTCATTGTTGTATTTTTGTGATGAGGTAATGTATGTACAATTTGTAATAAATCTTTGTCTATGTCTATGTCTATGTCTCATTCAAAGTTCTTTTACCCAGGAAAAGTAACAGAGTAGTTGACAGTGAAGGCCCTAGATTGATCTACACTGTCTGCAAAAGCAAGTTAAGTTTTTTTCATTACGCAATCCAGAGATTAATGGCCCTGATGAAAAACATTTTTGAAAACCTTTTGGGAAAAGGATAAAATGCTAGTAACCGGCATTTTTTCCTTTTCCCACCATATTTCCTACCCTTTCAAAGCCAAATCCCAACATTTGAATCACATTCACCCCTTAGCTGTCAATTTCGACTGGTCGAAATTTTGTTGATTAGTAAAGAGTTAACACTTTCCCAAACGGCATATTTTGGACCAGACCAAATTGAAAGCATTTTGCAGATGACAAATTAACAGTTGCTAAAAAGATGATTTTTCTATATGATAGGGTAGAAAACATTGTGGGAAAAGGAGAAAATGCTGGTTACCAGCATTTTCTCCTTTTCCCACAATGTTTTCAAAAGGCTTCTATTCCTGACCCGTAAAAACCAGAGATTGTTTGGGAAAGGGTTAAACGAGTTCCAGCTTTTAATCCTTAAAGCGTCTTTCACTAATTTAGTTGATTTTGTGGCCAGCGTAGATCAAGATCAGGCTGCACAAAAGGGGTATTGTCATAGCCCTGGTGTTGTCGTCTGAGTTGTATGTGTAGTCGGCTTCGTCTGCGTAGTCTGGGTCGCCGTCGTGCCAAAACTGACATTTTACAATATCTCTATTATTGTTGAAGATATTAACTTCAGACTTGGACAAGTTGTTAACTATGAAAAGGGAATCCAAACAACACTGGCAGGTTACTGTTAAGGTATTTTTGACTCGGTTATGCCCCTTTATCGACTAAGAATTTTCACTGAAATTTCAAGTAACTGCAGCCGAGCGTTGGCACCCGCATGCGGTGCTCTTGTTTTTCAATTTAAAATCAAAACACTGGATGTACTATAATGCGGTAACCAGGGTATCCTAGTAGAGTTTTGTGTCAATAACTACAAAAGAACACCAAGACCATTACAGCTAGGTGCATTTATTATCTCTATATTGTCATTGAGCACCATAAGAAATATTATGAGCAAATAAGCCATCATGGACCTGGGTTGCTATCCCTGATGAGAAAAGTTGTTTGAAGTTGTCACAATATAAGAGTATGGAAAACTTGAGACAAAGGCACGGGGTCAAGTTCATGCACATGATGTTGACAATCTTGGTATAAGTTGACGGCATCGTGGTACGTATGGAATATTAGAAAAATCTGCCCTTCTGCGTGGTCGGATCATGTCGAGTTGCGTAAGTAAAGAGGTGTGTTTAGGACGAGAACGAAGGTCGAATCCGATGCGCACCTCTTTACACATGCAACGTGATAGATAGATAGATAGATAAGTGGGTGGGGGAAGAAAGCTTTGAAACGATTGAGAGAAGGAAGATTTATTGATTGATTGATTGATTGTATGGGGTTCAACGCCGTCGTCAACATTATTTCAGTAATATGGCGGCGGCCAGTGCACATATCCATAGTTTCTTTTTACAAGCACTTCGCACAATATTCTTCCAACACCAGAGGCTACTTTTACACATAACCGTCGTCGAAAAAAAATGATCAGCGCTTAGAGAGGAATGAATTTCTGTCGAAATGACCGACGGGAAAGGAAGAAATTGCTTGTTACATGCAATTTCTTCTTTTCCCACATTGTTTTCTTTTCTTTTTTACCAAATCAGGGAACTTCAGCTCAGTTTTGCACATTTCAAATTTGTCGTCTGTATATGCTTTCATTTTGGAAGATTCCAAAACTTATTTGGAAAAGGGATATAGAGTAAAAAGTCAATTTTACTTTACTTTGGTACTATGGCAGGATACAGGGGACATGCAAAAGGAAAATTTCATGTTCTGGCCACAAGATGATAACCCAGGACCACGACTTTACTATATCATAGTCACGAACTTAACTGTTAGGCTGCTAAAGACGACTCAAGGACCTGTTACGGACAGTGTAGATCAAGATCAGACTACACAGAACGTGTAGTCTGATCTTGGATCTACAATGTCCGATGATGAGATATCCCCCCCCCCCCACACACACACACCAAAATGACAAAATCATTGGTTTTACTGTCGGCTTGAAAATTCATTTTACTTATTTAGCAGTTTAAGGCTTAATATCACTAGGCCACGACTTAATACTTAATATTATGATACGTGCAGTCTGATCTTGAGCCTGGTCTTTCCAAAATGCATAACAAATTTTATAAATTCACATGCTTCTTAAAAGTTGTAAATCACTCGTTATATTTATTTATTTTTAAATATGTATGTCAGTAGTATTTTGGGCCGGTGGCCTTTATAGTTAAATAAATGTTGTAATTATGATTATTTCATTTTACTTATTTAGCCGGTTACGACTTAATAGCACCAGGCCACGACTCAATATCACCAGGCTACGACTCAATATCACCAGGCCACGACTTAATTTCACCAGGCCACGACTTGATATCACCGGGCCAAAAATTGATATCAATAGGCATCGATTAAATATCACCAGGCCATGATTTGATATCACCAGATCACAACTTAATATCACTAGGCCACGACTTTATCATTACCAGGCCACGACTTAATATCAGCAGGCCACGACTTAATATCACCAGGCCACGACTTTATAACATAAGGCCATGACTTAATAACTTAAGGCCACGACTTAATATCACTAGGCTACGACTTAAACATTTTGTGGCCACAAGAAAATCATCAGATGAAAATAAAATTTCAATGACGTGTCTGAGACTCCCATTTTTGTTGGATAATTATCCCTTTAACACACATTTTCGAGTTTTGATTACCGTAAAGAAGAAGGTATTTGAAAACATTATGAGAAAAGGAGAAAATGCTGATAACCAGCTTCTTATTCTTTTCTTACAATGACATCTACACTTCCGATGAGAAATTTCAGTATTTTAGTCAAATTCAATTTATCGTCAGCATAATTATGCATTTTGAAAGGGTCTAAAATTTTGTCATTTGGTAAAGAGTTAATTAGTGGCTATTTTACCATATCATGTGGTCACGACCAAATTACCTAGTGGCTTTTGGTAACCTGCATTTTCTTCTTTTCCCACATTGATTTCAAAAGACTTTTTCCTCAGAGTCGTTAACACAAGGAATTGCCCGCTGAAGGGTTAAGTATTATCAAAGACCACATATTGACAGAATCAAGGTTAATTATTGTACCAGTCTAATAGTTAATTTCCGGTTTTTGGGACGTAAATTCGGCAACTACATTGTATTATGTAAAGAGTACTTTAGACCTTTCTTTGTCTAATTGAGTTTCTTTTTGTTTCTTTTTTCAATAAAAGTGAAATTACAAGGATTGAGAAAAGGAGACCCTTGAAATTTGGAAATACTACTACGACTCATTTTATTAGCTCCACTGGCCGAAGGCCAGCGGGCTTATGTCATGGCCTGTTGTCCGTCGTGCGTCCGTGCGTCCGTCCGTCCGTCCGTCCGTGCGTCCGTCCGTCCGTCCGTGCGTTAACTTTTTTTTTAAACGTCTTCTTCTCTGAAACTACCCATCCAATTTTGATGAAACTTCACAGAAATGATCCTGCCATGGTCCTCTTCAGAATTTCTTGAAAGAATTTAATTCCTTCAAAAACTCTGGTTGCCATGGCAACAAAACTGAAAAATTTTGAAAATCTCTGAAAATCTTCTTGTCTGAAACCGTAAGGCCAAGAACTACCAAATTTGGCATGTAGCTTTATCTAGTGGACCTCTATCAAGTTTCTTCAATTTATAGCCCTGGGGTCAAAATTGGCCCCGCCCCGGGGGTTACAAGTTATACATGGGCTTATTTAGGGAGAACTTTAAAATTCCTCTTCTACCTAGCCATAGGGCCTAGAGCTACCAATTTGGCATGTAGCTTTATCTAGTGGACCTCTGCCAAGATTGTTCAAATTATAGCCCTGGGGTCAAATTAGGCCCTGCCCGGGGGTAACAAGTTTTACATGGGCTTATATAACAAGTTTTACATGGGCTTATATAGGGAGAACTTTAAAATTCTTCTTTGACCTAGCCATGGGGCCTAGGGCGACCAAATTTGGCATGTAGCTTTATCTAGTGGACCTGTACCAAGGGTGTCCAAATTATAGCCGAGGATCAAATTTGACTTCGCTCCGGGGGGTAACATGTTTTACATGGGCGGGCTTATATAGGAAAATCTTTCGCATCTAGCTATAAGGGCTAGGGCTATCAAATTTTGCATTTAGCTTTATCTAGGGGGTCTCTATCAAGGGTGCCCAAATTATAGCCCAGGGGGTCAAATGTAGCCCCACCCCAGGGGGTCACAAGTTCTACATGGTCTTATATAAGGAAACTTTAATAATCTACTTGTACATAGCCATATTTAGGCCTAGGGCTACCAAATTTTGCATGTAACTTTATATAATGGGCCTCTACCAAGAGGGCCCAAATTTTAACTTTGGGGGTCAAGTTTGACTCCACACCAGGGGTCACAAGTTTTACATTGGCTTTTATAGTGAAAACTTGATAAACCTGTGTCATGGATCACATATTTTACAGGGCCTTTTATTCAGCAAACTTGTTTTACATGACTTTTTATTGGGCAAGATTAAAAAATCTTTTTGTTTATAACCACACATTCTAGTTTCATATTGTACGTCTGGGGTCAAAATTGCCTTCATTCCAGGGATCGCAAGTTTAACATGGGCTTCAAAATATTGTCACTTCAATTTAAACATTAATCAAGGGAAATGGCTTACAACATGTCCTTTTCTCAGGATGTTTTTTTGAAAGCCTTCTCTTTCAGGGTCATTAACACTTCGATTTGTGTGGTAAAGGGTTAAAAAGCCAGTGGAGCGATACAGGGCCATCTTGGCCCTCTTGTTATATCAATATCAAGTAGTGTGTAATTATTATCAATATCACCATCGCCATAATCATACGATCTCTCAACATTGTTCAAGCTTTTTGAGATCAAGCTTTTGTGTAGGCGCTACCAAACAAAGTTTTTTCTTTCAGCATAACAGCTTAGCAGATTTCAATATATACTTTTTCTTGCAGAAGAGATACAGAGTATAGAGAAGTATTCACGTATGGTCGTGCAGGACCACGAAATAAACATTTATTTGGGCGTATGTTAGTCTCTAAACTGAAAACCTGTTATCAATCTCCGTACCTATCGGATGGCTACGGGAGATACGACTACTAGTTTAGTTAGTCTTACATACCCGCAGGTACTTGGCCCGACTTTATTCTTTGCGCAAATACAAGCCGAAAAACTGAATTACTCTCTGAATTGAGAACATAAAAATGTGATATGCTGGTATGTGCGATTATTTGCCTTAAAATATGATATATACATGTAACTGATACAATTACACAATGATGTCTGAAGAGTAGGGCTTTAATCTTGCTTACCCAAGGGCACACATACACGATCTGCATTGCCAGTAAGGCCAGAACTCGGAACTTTAAAATTATAATCTATATGAAAAGGTCATTGAGAAATCCTCTATGGAATCATAAATGGCATCGTTTTTCTCAAACAATATCTGAAATACGGCCTAAACGTATCTCGCCTTTTTTTTTTTTTTAAAAATACTGGTATCATTAGATACGAGTATGATCTATCAATTGTCGGATAGTATTTGATGTAGGTCACCCTTGTAAAATAATATTTTAAAAAGTCACCTATGATTTGTCAAAAGATGGTCGAAGTAGGGTCATCCGCCGAATAATGTTCCGTTTGTTAAGTAGTATTGGGAAAATGAAAACATTTTTTTCAAATGTATTCGAAATAAATCCTCCATTTTATACGAAATAATATTCAAAATAAGTCACCATTTGTCAGTATTTTTTTTTTAATAAGTCACAATTTGTCAAATGATACTATTGGTAAGTATTTGAAATATTGGTCACAATTTGTTGCTTGCATATTGTAAATCCATGCTTTTCATCATGACAAAAGCCATAAATGTCGCTATTTTAAGACTTTATTGTCTGAAGTTTGTCTCTTGAACAGGTCACTGCATTTGGATGTAAAACTTTTTAACCCTTTACCACACAGTCCTGACTTTTGACGATCGTGAAGAAAAAGCCTTTTGAAAACATTGTGGGAAAAGGAGAAAATGCTGGTAACCAGCATTTTCTCCTTTTTCCACACTGTTTTCTACCCTTCCAAAAATCGAATTTCAATTTATTTTATTATCTGCAAAGGCTTAAAGATTGGACTAGGTTACCATTTTGTTATTTGGTAAAGAATGAACACTTTACCAAGCGACCACGACCCTGAAGAAGAAAGCTTTTGAAAGGATCTCAGGAAAAGAAAAAAATGCTGTTAACCAACATTTTCTTCTTTTCTACCATTTATTGAATAAATTCCATTGTTTGAGTCACACTTAATTTTTACTTTACGGAAACTTTGAATATTGACATGTGCAAATTTTGTCGACGGGAAAAGAGTCGAAAAAAGTGACCTATGTAAGTCGTTCTTATCGCTCTTAGGACTCAGAGAAAAGAGTCGCTGACCTCAGCGTCTGCTGTACTTGACACTTTCAATTTACAGGGCAGTGTAGGTTTTCGTCTGCAACTTTTTGCAGACGAAATATACCAATTAATTATTGAGTGCACAGCCGTTCGTGCAGACACGCTTTGAAGGTTTACATGGAATGGACTTTAGCGTGACTATAAAAATGTTGACCAATGCTTTAAAGTGGTAATCCTAAAAAATGTCGTCCACAAAGGGTAACCGGCTTCTACATTTTTTTTAAACCCCTGAAACCCTAGCTATACAAAATCAAAATCTTCAGCCCGAAAAAAAAAACGCCATTTCTAGACTGCTATGGCCATAGAATGTCTTAGCACAGCAGACAGTGTACTTCCAAGATCGTGTCGCGCCGTTTGAACTTGATCTATACTGGTCGTCACAGCAACTGGAGGGGTTAAAACGCAGGTCAATTTTCTTTCATAGTATTGAAAAATAGATTTTTCTGAACTCACTTTTTTTTAAAAAATCTATTACCGGTATTTCCATGAAAATTGGAGTCCTAGATAGGCTGTGGAATGAAACTTTGAACATAATTTTATCCAATATGTTTTTTTTTTCTTAAATCTGATAGCCACTTTCTCCGCAAACAAATTGAGGAAATCAAGCAATAAACAGTTTATAAATCTGTTTCTGCAGCAACAGACACTACAATGTATTTACATGATCTACATGAAATAGATAAGAATTGCAGGATTCTTGAGGAAATTGAGACGTTTTTTGCAGACAGTGTAGATTAACCCTTTATCACACAATCCCGACTTTTAACGACCCTGAAAGAGAACATATTTGAAAAAAAATTGTGGAGAAAAGGAGAAAATGCTGGTAACCAGCATTTTCTCCTTTTCCCACAATGTTTTCTACCCTATCATAGACGAATTCAATCATTTCAGCTACACCTGATTCGTGGTCTGCAAATACTTTCAATTTATTCGAATCTAAAACTTTGTCATGATGTCACGGGCTAAGGTGCTCAAGGCGAGGGTGGGGTGCTGTGTTGGAATTAAAGGATGTAGACCTATTCCGAGTATCCTGTATTTTCCTGTGGTAAAAATGTTGCGTAATAACTGAATTATAAATCCGGGACAAAAATGTTTACATCTGAACGTATTTGCATGAATTCTGGTATTCGCTCATCAAAATTAGAATTTATTCAAAAGAATATGCATGCAAATGTTGAGACTAAATTGTCCTCCACAGGATGCTCATTTATCTCTTTTCTAGACGAATACTTTTTAGGCCTGTCCAAATTGAAAGCGCTTGCAGACAGTATTGTAAATGTGGCTCAAACAATGAGATTTGTCTTCGAAATAGAAAACTTTGTGGGAAATGCAGAAAATGCTGGTAACCAGCCTTTTTCTTCAGGGATGTTAAAACTCTGGATGAAAAAGTAATGATGGAATTTGTCTTTGAACGGGTAGAAAACACTGGGAGAGCTCTGAGTCCAAAGACTTACACTCAGTGGCCAGAATTCAGTTCCAAAAGTCAGGGTAATTTCATGACGTTCTTTTAACTACCATTCACATTGACAAAAACTGAAAAGAGATACATACAATGTATTTGTACATAGTTAGATTTAAGCACAGCAGAGCTCCGTTCATTTATCATATATGCGAAAAAAAGATAGTCGAAAAAGTGCTGAAATATGAATAAATATAATTGCATTTTCAACATGATTATGTAAAGTTAAGTCCTAGTTTATTAGTTAAATCATAACTTATAGTTTTCGCTCTAGTTTCATTGAAAGCGTACTTTTGCTGCCTTTCTTTCAAAGTCTGTTTGAAACCTTTTTACATTTTGAACTATATTTTCATGAAAACAATATCAGTTCAAACACTGCATTATCGAGAATACTTTGAGAAGTGGGTGCAACTAAATGTCGGAACGCGTACTCAGTACACGGCAAGTCGATCTGTAAGATCAAAGTACTGACAGTACGGAAAGCCGATGGATTAATACTTCTTATTTCTTTTAGTAGAACTCTTCAAGTTAACCCTTACGCTGCTTAGCTCGACTCAAAGACCTTTTGCGGATAGTGTAGATTAAGATCAGACTGCACAGAATATGCAGTCTGATTTTGGATCTACACTGTCCCATAAGGAAATATTTTCGTCACAAAATAACTTTGAAATATCCTCATCTAGGTTTTTACCATCGGCTTAAATGTATCATTTATCTTATTCAGCAGGATAAGGGTTAAAGGCTCGTCTAGACGAAATGCAATCCAATGCGACTATTTCTACTAACTGCTCACACATTTCAATTGCGATACATTGTCTAATAGGTATATTCAGATTTTTATCTCTCATTTATCATTCCCGTAATGGGTTACATTATTATTTGTACGGTCAGGGCGTCAGGGACTTGGAAACTTGTTCACGGCTGTGGCGAGCCGAAAGCGAGGTGGCGACATGATTCGCCACAGCCATGAGCAAGTTTCCAACACCCCTGCTGCCTGACTGTACAACGTATTTATTATACTGCAAGGTTTACCATTCCAACGCGTATTCAGCGAAATTTCCCTGTTTTATGGTCTCACGAAATTGAGTGCGCTGACGAAATAGAATTTCCTTTCTGAGTGCCCCAATTCAATGAAAACTGACGTCACTTAGAACTGACGTCACTGAAAACTGACGTCACTGAAACCTTGGTAAACCGTGCAGTTTGGTGCATGAACTTGATGATTTCACTGCGATAGACATTCGACGTATTTTTATTTAAACATGGATTCAAAGAAATTCAAGGTCAGTATCTTTTCATTTTAATGATTTGTTGGCAAAAGTAAACGACCATTAGCTGCCTCAAATGACCATTAGATTATCCTTTTAACATTACAAAGAATGATTTTTGACACTTCACAATTTGCTTACCCGACAAAGGGGTGGCTTGTTTTAACCACGTGTATTTGTTGAAGAATGACAACAAACAATAATTTATGTAACTATATTAATTTATTTTCAAAAATAATCCATCCTTTCCGCTTTAATAACAACCATCAAGGGAACCTAGTACTAAAATGGTGCAGGCTACTAAGTATGTTTGTCTTGTGGGCGGTTTGTATCAATCGACGCCGCCATTTTGGATGTTGTGTTGATAGCGTAGTTATGTATACGGGGCTCCCGAAAGGGAAACCGCTCTTACGTAGATTACGTAGAATATATATTCTGGGTATATTATCCAATCAGATCGCTAGAAATTTCTTTGCAGTATAATGAAATGTTTTGTCTACGTTATCCGTGGCACCGTATCTGGCTTAATGATGTCGCGTTGTCTTGCGAGACTTATTCATTTCTTAGCAAATATATAGGAGAGGGCTCCAAGAGAGATAACTCTATTCGACTGGCGATAATAAGTACTGAATAATGATATTTATAAGTTTATCTACAAAAGTTTGAAAAAAGATCGGTAAGTTAGTGTTGACATTTGAATTGTGTTTATCAATATCAGCCACCAACATTTACAAATAATAACGGAGTGGGTAAAAGCAGAAGTTCCAGTTGAGAAAAGGTATTGCTTGTACAAAATGCCAATGTATGTACATATGATTATTACATATGATACATCCGCAGCTCTATAAGTCATGTAAGGATTAATGTGGTATTATTTATAACAGTCACAGCATGTTTTTTCTCGTTATTCCCTTTAGAAAAATGGCAGTAGACTATCTTGAAAACATCCGTGAAAAATATTGGAAATTACAATGAAATAAAGTTTAACACATGAACGCATGTAAAAACGTTGTGATAAAAATGCAATTTCTCACAACAAAATTTTCTCCCCTATTTACTACTTTTTCTTTTTTAAAGGTTTACAGTAAGACGAAAAAAGTCGTATGCAGTCGATGGCGTGTTAAGGATTAACGATGTATTATAATATTGACAGCATATTTTAGCTATCCATCTTGACCTGGCCCTTTACAAAACGAGTCGCGTTTCTACGACCCTGGCGAAAAAGGCTTTGGAAAACATCTTGGGGGAAGGAGAAAATGTTTGTATCAATCATTTTCTCTTTTCCCAACAATGTTTTCTATCTTTTCAAAAATAGAAAGAATTATTTAGAAAAATCATTTGAGCTGCTTTTAAATTGTGATCAGCAAATACTTCAAATGTAGTCAATTCTAACAATCTTTTTTTTTTTTGTCTGATAAAGAGCGTACACCGACTCAGTTCTCCAACACAGCTCTGTGGTAAAGAGAGTTAGTTGGATTTGTAGTCGTGGGGTTCTAGGTTCAAACCAATCTATATACAGAATAACAAAATGGGATTAGATGTAAAGGTGGTCCTTTAGTATAGGTTCAAACCAATCTATATACAGGATTACAAAATGGGATTGGATGTAAAGGTGGTCCTTTAGTACAGAGGCAATGGTTTAAGGGTAGCTGTTATAACGAGGATAACATAAGAGGTATAAATGGAGAGGTGGACAAGTGTGATAGATGTATCAGACTGCTGGTGACCAGCATTTCCTCCTTTTCAAACAATCTTTTCTGCCCATTTAGAGACAAATCCCATCATTTGAACCAAAATGTATCTGTCGTCTGATCTGAAATTGGACAAATCGAAAATGTTGTCGTTTGGTAAAGCATTTACTGTAAAAATATGATAATTGCATCGATCTGTCACTCCTACTCGCAGCTGCTATCATTGTGAAGAACATGTTGAGTCATCATTTTCCCTCGGTGAATTGGCCTGGCTTGATAGCTCGAGGTGTCGTGTTTAAAACCAGACTTGAACAAGTAAGCCTGGTTTGATATATTTACGTTGAACTGTCGAGTAAATAAGCCTGAGCGAAAAGCGAACCGAAAACTTTGCAATTCTGTATAATACTGGCAAAAATATCTATGCCTCGGTGTGTTAACAAGCCAGACCAAATGCTAACCCAAAATGTTGTGTAAATAAGCCTGGTATGAAGGCTAGATATCGCGATAGTTCGGGAAAATAAGCCTTGGGTAAAAGCTTTATACCTCGAGATATTGAAGAACAAGTCTGGATAAATGACTTGATTCTTCAAAGTGCTGGCCTAAAGGCTTGATACCTCGAAAAAGTGTTTAGATATGCATGACCAAATACTTGTTTCTCCGAAACTTTAGGTAGCGGACCTGTCTACATGGATGAATTTCTCGCAAAAACTGGGTAAACATATCAAAGTGTTGGAACGATAATGCTAACAAAATGCTTGATACCTCGAAGCGGTGACTTAACACACCTTTCCAAAACTTTTTTATACCTCGCAAAATTAGACAGGCGTAAGTATGGCCAAATGGTCTGACCCTTTCCCAAACGGCAAATTTTGGACCAGACCAAACTGAAAGCATTTTGCAGATGACAAATTAACAGTTGCTAAAAAGATGATTTTTCTATATGATAGGGTAGAAAACATTGTGGGAAAAGGAGAAAATGCTGGTTACCAGCATTTTCTCCTTTTCCCACAATGTTTTCAAAAGGCTTCTATTCCTGACCCGTAAAAACCAGGGATTGTTTGGGAAAGGGTTAATCCCTGAAAAAATTGGGTAAAAACGCTTGACTAAAAGGCGTCATCGAATTCTTGTGTAAAAAGGTCTGGTCATTTTGCTTGATACCTCGAAATAACTGATAAAAAAAAAACCTTGGTCAATTAGCTTGATACAGCAAAACTTTCGGTAAATCAGCTTGATCAGGTGATTTTTACCTAGAAATACTTGATAATTGAATGTGGCCAAAAATAAGTAAAGCATGTGTGGCTAAATGTCTTCATACGAGTGCCTGAAAATGATGGCTAAACATTACGCTTGCTACCTTAAATTCTTGAGTGAATAAGCCTTTGGGTCAACAAAAAGGCTTACTACAAGGCTCGAACAATTAGTTAATTATAACTATCTAAAAGACTTTATGTCTAGAAATGATGGTTATCGATAGGTGGCCGGTAAACTTAGTACTTCGAAAAACACGTAGCTGAAAAATAAGTCTGACCTAAAGCCTTGATTGTGGTGTTACAGAGCCATTGATTGGGCTCTTCGCTATAATGGCCTGCAGGCTGATCCGAGACGACACTTTATGCAAATGTCCGAATGCCCCTTTTCGCGTGTTACAAGCCCTATTTGTGTGGGCTCAATATCTGCATCTGACAGGTTGCGTTTCCCAGAATCTCTTTACATTTCGTTCAACTCTGTTCCAGACAATCGTTGAAAATTTAAGAATCGTCCATGTTGAAAGAATTTGCCCTTGTGGCTCAAATGTTTAAATGTATGTTTGTATGGTATTAAATGCTGTTTTCAACATGTTTTCACTTATATCGTGGAGGCCAGTGCACGATACCTGTCCATCCTAGAGTTTCTTTTACAAGTACTCCGCACATTATTCTGTCCAAGCCATTGGCTGCTTTCCACATAACTATCGTCGAAAAAATGATCGGTGAGAGAGGAATGAATCCTGTCGTAATGACTATCATCAGTCCTCAGAAAGAAATTGACCGAGCCGGGAATCGTACCAGCGATCACACTGAGCTACGGGAGCTCGACCTCATATAACTGTATTTGTCTTTGAAAGGGTAGAAGCTATTATCAGCATTATCAATGTTTTAAAAACTTTCTTCTCTTTCTTTCTGTCTGTCTGTCTGCCTGCACCTCTCTCTCTCTCTCTCTCTGCCTCTCTCTAATACATCCATTTGTAAGGAGACCAGAACTAGGCCAGTCCCTCAAATTGCGACCCTATATTACACAATGTACACTATTGGTTATGTCAGGTCTGTAATTCCCTGGATTGATTCTGTCTTATTACCAATCTCGCTGGATTGATTTCTGTCAGATGAAATGATGAAATTTACATGGAAACGTGTCAGGTCATGTGATAGAATTACAAATAGCCTTTAATCAGCTATACAAGAAATGTATACAATGTACATCCTGCATGGGATTGGCTTCCAACCCACCATCCACTCCTCTCACTAATCAGATAGCAGCTTGGGTCCTGTTTTCCTTTTTTATTTCATGCTTCCCGGTAGGATATCGAGAAATAGCAGTGAAAATATTTTTCGATATTACACGGGTACGACCAGTGAAAATAGTACCGATTTTTACATTCTAGTTACCTAGGTAAATTGCGCGCGACTCACAACCAGATGGAAATATGACGTCATTTACCTTACATTTCTCGCGCTTGACGTAATTTTGAGCGACTTCGATCACTAACCATGGTTTCCTTAGTCGAACTAAACATAGATCGAATTAACTTTGGTTTGACTAAAGTGACGTCATTCGGTTACTACGGTTGGACCACTCTGAAACGGCCATTCCTCTGGTTTAAAGATGGCGGCGAAAAGTAAAAATGCGCAGGTCGCTCATGGTGTTCGATGTTTTACATTCAATAAAATATGTTTATATGAGGTTTTAAGTTGTCCAAGTGTCACATGGTTATTCATTAACCTGAATGCGTTTAAAAAAAAAAAACAAGAAGTTGGTGCGAAAATGTCCTGATTGGGATCCTGATAGCTATTCAGTTCGTACCAACGAGGTTTCGCTCCTTCATTTTTTTCCCAGCGCGGTCAAAGGCATTTACACCAATATTCATTTTGGTTTGGGCTTGTCTTTGTGTGGTTTGGAGTGTTTCTGCGGACCACATATCCCAAGGATTGCTGTTAAAGAAAAGAATTTGCTCCTATCAGGAGATGATTTGCTCCCTTTTCCTGTAAGAGTAGCCCTACGAGAAAGATGCTTATTCTAGATTTTCCTTCTTGTGCATAACAATGATTTTCAACTGGCTATGACACTGTTAGAAGACAATTGGACACAGCATCCGACTCTTTTCTTGTCTTGCAAATATACCATTCTCAATTTAGTAATAGCAATAGCCTTTCCGTAGGTTAAAAATATACTGAAGACTGTTGATATTTGCAACATGTGTTTGAAGTTTTCTTTCTGTTAACCTCAGCCCGGGATGTTATGGTTAGACTGGGGTAACAGCTAACCCAAAGCGTCTGTCGCAGGGTAAGAAATAGAATATGGCCCAACCATGGTTCAAGGCCTCTCCCTTATGGTATAGCATGTGACACTATACCAACTGAGTTATTGTGCCACAATGGTACTGGTTATATTTCGCCCCCTGCCCAATTTATTTCGTATCTAAATCTGCTCAGAACCACGCTGGACCGACGAAACATGCCTCTTTTTATGTCTGCATTCCCAGCAATGGACCTTGAATAAGTCGTTAAATGTGATAGGGTAATAGAAAGAACATGGTCCAACTGGCGTAAGTTTTATCCAATTAAAGTTATCATGTCACTTATACCTAATGTACAGGTCAACAAATTTAAAACTACATTAAAGCCCCTCTGATACATCCACAAAATGAAATGACAAAATGAGTTCTAAAGAAAGGTGACTGCTTAATGCAGCACACAGGTAATGCAGAAAGTTCCTGTTGGAGCTTTCTGCATTATTTGTGTACTGCATTAAATAGCCACCTATCTAGAAACTGTGCTTCCTTTAGAGGTCGTTTAGCGTCACACCACTGTGCATTCGAAAAGTATGACTCTCTCAAAGTTCTTGTAAGATTAGCACTACAGGAGACAATTTTACTCGCAAACTGGTTTGAAAAACTTGTGAACTATTACTCATCTAGAGATGATCGACAAACGCTAACCTGCCTTCCAAGTTGTATGATAGCATCTGTCACGGAGAGAGATTAGATATATAAGCACTTCAAACCTGCCTTGCTGTTGAGCTAGCTTTTTGCGCTTTGGTGCTTTCTCTCCGTGAGAGTTAAGCAAGGTGCATTGGGTTAGTGCCTGGATGTGTGGCCAGGTCGTTGCACGCTACACATCAAAAACCTGGCCAACCACAGCATGGACAGATTGAACATGTGGGCGACTTCCCGCATAGACCGTGTTTGCCAAGTAACACAATCCACCTAGCAGCTTTTATTCAGGGGATACATTTTCGGTCCGTAGCAAGCAGAGTTCGGTAAGTCATTTCCAGCAAAATTTCAAATAAGTGTCTGGTTACACAATAATGCACACGAAAATCGTCAATATTTTCAGGTATCCCAATTACTCGGACAACAGACCCCATATAATTTGGTATTTTAGGTATATAGTCCCTTCTCAGTGATGCATAGATGCAACCAATTCTCCTTAAGTTTTGTGCTTGTTGCAGAATCTCATGGTCGTCTTCATCGATCATAAACTTATTGATAAAGCAATACAGCAAATGTTCCTTTCTGATCGCAGCCAAGTCTAAACCAAACACGCACTAAAGAATGTTCGATCATCTCATAGTCCACGCATGCGCATTTCAACACATTTCAGCTTCCGTAACCAAACCATGGTTCGCGATCGAAGTCGCTCATTGTAATGTGTTGCTATGCGCGAGGGGTACGCCACGGGGAATAATTGAAAAGAACTGTATTGGATTTTGATAAAGCTCCTCCAAGAAAGGGTTAAAAGCATGAAATAAATAGAATATTTGTTTTTTTCGGTGAAAGATCGAAATTTATTTCATCGAGTGAACACCATCGGTAATATTTTCACTCGTGGCTGCGGCACTCGTGAAAATATTACCGATGATGTTCACTCGATGAAAAAAATTTCGATCTTTCACCGAAAAAATCAAATATCCTCTACATCTTTACTAGAATGATAGTAATAGACTTGTCCAAAATCAAAGTATTTGCAGACGACAAGTTTAATGTAATTATGAGGGGATTTATCTTAGAGAGGGTAGAAACATTAGAAAATTTTAAGGGAAAAGTAGAAACGGGAACCACCTTTTTCTTTTTCCCAAAATGAATTCAAAAGTTTCCTTCGCCAGGGTCGTAAAATATGACATATATGTCGGTAAATGGTTAATCAGACTGTATAAATATACAGTGTCAGCAAAATATATCTCAAGGTCGACCCAACGTGACACCACGTAGCTTGTTAGATCATTTGAAATTCAATATTGCAGACATCATCAAAATGGTGCTGTATCTTGTTGCAGGTTAGCTCGTTATATCGTTGATAGATCAATCTAAAAGGTTGGCACTGTCACAGACGAATAGAGGTTGTTTTATCAGTTATAGACTGTAGACAGGTCTAGACTGCTACTCAAAACACTTGGCATTTTGAAGCCTCATTACTGTTTAACTCTTTACCAAACGACAAAAAATTAGACTTGTCCAAATTGAAAGCATTTGCAGACAAGAGATTTAATGTGGCTTAAAATGTTTTCAAAGTTTTCTTCCTCAGGGTAGTTAAACGGCGGAATTGTTTAGTAACTGAGGGTCAGGTGTTTTGGCATTGGAAATAGAGTAAGCTGGTGTATAGGTGAATAATAGTTTCAAACAAGATGCCATGTCTGTATTATTATTTTTTTTCTTAACTTTAAACTTTAATTACTGAAATAACTCCGGAGAGCATCTCTAAAAACATTTTTCGAGGATATACCAGCAACATTATAATGAACAGGGGATATTTTGTGTGTGAGCATGCGTACAGGAAACACTCGGTTCTTGTTGTGCAAGTAGATGCTGTTCCACTAGATGAGGCATTGCCGTTGCCGTTTTTAAAAAAAATATACTCTATTTACAATGATGGAAAGTATCCAAATCTTTCAATTAATTAAGCCAAAACTCGCAGTCATCGCTTTAATTTTTTTTATGCCCACACCACGGGATGTTTAAGAATTTTTTAGATGTCACACTGCTCGTAATTAGTTGCAAAATACAAAGGTAGCTAGCAGCCACGTCATTGAGTTGATGCATTTGCAATTAATTTTTTTTCCCCATCATCAAAGCGTAGTGTGTTTGTGTGTTCCATCACAGACGAAAAAAGTTCGTTAGATCAGCCACTGATAACTTTATAATGCTTGCAACACGCGAAAAGGAGCATTCGGACATTTGCGTAAAGTGTCGTGTCGGAACAGCCTGCGCAGTCCGCTCAGGCTAATCCTACACGGCACTTCACGACTACATTAGATTTTGTGCTACAATAGACTTTCGCAAAACAGAAAATTACATAGGAACGGAAAGTATAGTTTCGGATTAGCCTGCGCGGACTGCGCAGGCTGATCCGAGACGACACTGCGCCGATCCGAGACGACACTTTACGCAAATATCCGAATGCCCCTTTTCGCGTGTTGCAGGCCGTATTGGAACTTATAACGTGGCACTCTAGGGGTTGGTTACATAAAGCCAAAACTATGAGAGCACATGGTCAGAGAGAAATATCCGAGGTCAAAACAAAATGACAATACTGAGCTTGCTAGATCATTTGTGATTCCTGTAAGAGACGTCATTCTGGTGGTGTGTGTTCTGTCGTAGACGAAAATAGTTCCTCATGACTTGTTGTCGGTAAAAAATACTCTAGGCAGACTGGGGAACATAAAGCAGACATTCATCAGGTAAAGTGGTTTATTATATGCCTATAAATTTTCTGGCCCAAATTAATGCAATGCACGCGGATAAAAGAGGACAGCAGAATCCAAATAGACGGTAAAAAAAAATGCTGTAATGAGGTGATCAGCGTGCGGACTGCTTTCAGCTTGTTTTCCAAACCAAACTGTTTGGCAAAATGTTACGTTATGATATTCATGCGCCATTCATCAATAGAAGATATTACCCTCTAAACCAGTGTTTGTATCATCATCCTACTGTTTTCGGATAATAACGTTAGAATACAAATTGTTGCAATATATTGTTGTTAAATTATGTACATATGTAATCTAACATATCTCTCTGCGTAGGAATATTTTGACATCTATCCGGACCTTCAATTTCGCGAGATTTCCATGTTTTTCAAGCAGCTCGAATCAAATACAAACGCCAGGAAAGTTACAACGACGTCCTTTGATTATTTTTCATCACAAAAGGTTCAGTTCCACAGCAGATGGGGCTACCTATTGGAAATAGCTAATTAACAGTAAGCGGATGATGTAGATCAATGATCAGACTGCACGTTCTATGCAGTCTGATCTTGACCAACATCTTCCGCAATAGTTTTTTCATTCATCACGGGTTACAACGAAAGCAATTTATAAGGGTAGACGTCAATATCTGATCTCTGACACTGATCGATCGAAAACCAGTCAAACAAAGCTGCTTACAAAACATCCACTCATTACAGTACAAAATATGTCATTTTTACCCTTTCAGCCACAGGCGAAACAGGAGCCTTTGCGGACGGCATAAATTTAAGATCAGACTGCACAGAACGTGCAGTCTGATCTTGGATCTATGCCGTCCGCTTGTTTAGTCAAACTAATTCGATTTTTTTTTTTTAGTTTCAGCGGGGTTTTTTATTTCAGCCGTCGAAAAAGTTTGACTTTATATTTTTGGCGCAGACAGGCTTAACTCATAAAGCACCAAATCTTTATACAATTCTCGAGCTCTTTCGTATAGCTCAAAATACAATCCATGGAATTCATAAAGATTGCCTTGTAGGCTTGACTAAACAACCGGATGGTATAGATTCAAGATTTAAGATCAGACTGTACATTCTGTGCAGTCTGATCTCTTTTTTTTTTCGCAAAAGCTTCCGTTGTCGCCTACGGTCCTGATAGACTCGATTCTCGCATAGACTTGACGGTTTTTGTAAACAGTGTGGGAATACGAGAAATTGCTTGTTACAAGCAATTTATCCCTATTCCAATTTTTCACCCGTATGGCTCGCAACACGCGAAAAGGGGCATTCGGACATTTGCGTAAAGTGTCGTCTCGGATCAGCCTGCGCAGTCCGCGCAGGCTAATCAGAGGCGGCACTTTACGACTACATTAGATTTTGTGCTACAGTAGACTTGCGCAAAACAGAAAATTACATAAAAACGGAAAGTGTCGTTTCGGATTAGCCTGCGCAGTCTGCGCAAGCTGATCCGAGACGATACTTTACGCAAATGTCCGAATGCTCCTTTTCGCGTGTTGCAGGCCGTATCATCTACAGAAAAACCGTTTTCCTCTCCTGTTTCTATTACCCTTTTTGTAGTTGTGTCACTCCGTGCTAGTCTTATAATAGGTATAGAAATAGCCGGTAGTTTCATGGGTTAACCTTGTACCAAACGACAAATATATAGACTTGTCCAAAGTGAAAGCATTTGCAGACGATAAAATCAATGTGACTCAAAAATTGATATTTGGTGTTAGACAGGACAGAATACATTGTGGGAAAAGGAGAAAATGCTGGTTACCAGCATTTTCTCCTTTTCCTACAATGTTTTAAAAAAGCCCTCATCCTCAGGGTCATTAAAAGTCTGACTATGTGTTAAAGAGTCAGGTCGGCGAAAAAACATTTTTCCAATCATTGATTTTTGTCGGCGACCAAGCTTATTTTGCAACTGGCGAGAAGTGAGTATTGCTGATGGATGCAAGTTTTGATAGGTAATAGTATTGCTGATGGGAAAATCAAATATGACAAGATTCTTTCTTAGATACTGTGTTGCCTTCCTCCGTCTCTGTATATGTCCCGGAATTAACGATTTCCGTGACTGGAGGAGACTAAGTCTTAACCTGCTAAGTAATTTAAATGAAACTTTCAAGCCGATAGTAAAAACCCGAATAACCCTATTTCAAACTTATTTTTGAAGAAAAATATCTCCTAATCGGACAGTGTAGATCAAAGATCAGACTGCACGTTTTGTGCAGTCTGATCTTGATCTACACTGTCCGCAAAAGGTCAGTGAGTCGCGCTTAGCAGCCCAAGGGTAAAGTTTGTCTCACTCTCGTTACTGAAAATAGCGAACATTCGAAAATCCAATTAATTGTTTTTAATCCATATACGAGTATTGTATGATGACCTCATACCATTTATTTTCCTGTAATTAGTTTTTCATATATTAATGTATGAAGAAATTAATACATACAGGGTGATTCATAATATCTAATACAGTTTCAATCCTTAATATTATTTTTCTGTCGACACATACCTTGTTATAATTTATATCACAATACTCTACAATTATTACAGTTTTGTTTGATACACAATGTTAAGTACTTTAAATACTTACATGTTAGATAAAAAATGCCAAACTTTTTCACAACATTTAAATGATACGCTCTGTATGACGTCAATTCTGGGCTATTACGACGTCAGCAGGCCTCTTTCGAAAGTTTGCTATCACTGATGCACTGAGATTCTTCTCATCTCTCGACAAATAGCTCCATTCTGTTGGAACAAAATGTCTTCACCTCCTTTTCTCTGTAAAGCTGGCAAAAATGTGTTTTTAGCAATGTCAGGTAACATTCACTTAATACTGTTTGCGTCTCTACATCTAGTTCACAAAAGAATGGTCCAATCACACCACTGTAACTTAACACCGCCCATACGGTAACTTTTTCATCATGCAGAGGATTTTCATAATAAATTGGAAGCAGCACCCCATACAGCACATTCAGTATTGTTGTGGCTTCATAAAACTGTCGGGAAAACTTAATCTTCTTCAGGACTGACACTGTTTGCCCCCCCCCCCCCCCCACCCCTTTCCCCCATTGCCCAGACCTTAGTCTTTGAACTTTTTTTTGTGGGGACCCTTGAAAGAAAATGTATAGTCACCTAAACCAAACACTGTTGTAGAGTTGAAGATAGCTATTTGTTGAGAGATGTGAAATAAGGCCAGAAATGAGTTCATCGGTGATAGCAAACTTTCAAAAGAGGCTTGACGTCACAAAAGCCTAGCATGGACGTCATACAGAGCATATCATTTAAATGTCGTAAAAAAGTTTGATATATTTTATTTAACATGTAACTATTTTAAGTACTAAACATTGTATATCAAACAAAACTGCAATCATTGTAGAGTATTGTGACATAACTTTTAACGAGGTATGTGCTGGCAGAAAGAAAATATTACAGGTTGAAACTGTATCAGGTATTATGAATCACCCTGGCATGTAGGAAATTAAAATAGCAAATATCACAAAAAATATCATCAAATCTTATATAGGTCGACATCATAAGGCCATCGTAATATCCATGTGCTGCAAATAAATCACAGAATTCCAGTATGTACTTTGGCTTTTATATTGAAGTATATAGGACATGAGTTTTCATCTGAGATAAAATCTTACGAAACGAGTCTAGAATAAAAAAAAAAAGAATGAATTCGCCAAAGGCTGGCTTTTAACGAATTTAAGGACGTATATCACAAATTTTTCTAACGAACAGATTTTTTAAAAAATTTGCACATACAAAGCTCATCATGTCTCTAGGAGATTACAGTAAAAAATAGATGTGGGTAACCGTGCTCGTTTCTGAGAAATTTGCCTTTGAAAAAGGTATATACAGTTCCAAAATTCAGCTTATATTGGATTTAAAGCGCCTTTCTTTAATAGTCAGTTAATCAGGAAAATTACAGAAAAAATATACAAACATACATCATTTTAATGAAAATTCATATATTTTTGCACAAAAAATATATAAAAGCCTGGTTTTAAGCATGGTAAAATGTACAAATATGCATGTTATATATAGGCCATTGAGTTAAAAAGGGAGATAATTTGACCAAATTAAGGGTTAATTTTACATAAATACATAGTTTCTAACGGACAGATTTTTCTTAAAATTTCCACGCTTATAGTAGCTATAATTCTAAACAATAAGAAAAAATAAAAATAGCACCTATCCGCGCTTATTTCGTGAGAAAACAAGGTCGAAGGTCACTGTTGAAGTTATTTTTTCAACGAAAAAAATAGGATAAAAGCTCAGCAGACATAGTGGGAAAAAGAGAAATTGCTCATTAGGAGCGATTTCTCCTTTTCCAACAATAATTTTCAAAGTGGAAACATCTCTACCTCCACAGCTTTAAATTTCCTACCTTTGTTTCCTTGTTTGGTGTGGAACGCCGTGTCAGCAGCATTTCAATTATTTCACGGTGACAGTTCAAACATTCATTTTTTTCTCTTCACTAATACTACCCGAAGAAAGTGCTACTTGTTTCAGTGCACCAGTAGTATTACCATTATGTGCAAAAAATACATATGTGCAATTTTGATTCGATATCCACGACAAAAATACATGCGCAGTAGGATGCGCGCGAACATTTGTCATATACTTCGTTAATAAAAGTTTACTTCAAAAGCCAACGAATATCAGACATCACGGACGAAAAAGAGTTCCAAGAAACTTGCATATAGTAAAGTTGTTTCTAATCTGAAGATGATAAAATTTGCAGCTTTTTCACGATCATCAAATTTGACAGTTGATTTCACAGAGAAACCTGGATCAGCGATGTTTAGAAATGAGGCGTATGGTTACAGAGCTCTGACCAAACACGGCACTATTTGCTTATCTGAAACGTGTGTAAGATGAGAAAATTCGTAATGGCTGTAGGCTATTACACTGAAAACAAGGGTAGTTTTGTAATAAAATAAATTATTCCACTATCTAAATCAAGTAATAAAACAAGTTTAGCTGGTATATAAAAATTAAACATGAAAGAGATTTTTTTCAAGTTCGAGTGCTTCTTAATGAAAATGAAATGTAAAATTAATTAAATTCGTCTCTTCTTTCGTACGTAATGCTTGATATGGGGGGCATTTAGGAGCGGTGCATCGAGTCTCTACTTTTCGTGTTGTATGCTGGATTTTTACCCCATTTCTTTATATCTTTGCCACGTATGAAGACAGATTATGTTTGATTAATTCTTTAATTGCCTTTGGTGAATTGCAGACGGCGTGGACTCAACATCAGACTGAACAGAACGTGCAGCCTGGTCTTGAATCTAAACCGTTCGTTACCTGGTAGTAAACTTTAAACGTCAATATATTCAATAGCAACATTTGGATATATACCTATACATCGAAAAATGTCCTCTATATTTGGTCGGCAGCGAAGGGTTAACAGATCTTCATTTATCTGGTACTGCTGCTTGCTTTGAATTATATTACTTTACTATGCCGACAACAGTGATGTTCTTCACCAAAAAGAACGACGCTGACGACCGGATGACGACGACGACGATGATGATAATGGTGGTGGTGATAAAAACGACAACAACGAGGACGGATTAAGAAATCTACACGAAATTATACATAGCTTTTTACTGTAAAAATCTCAAAATAATGTTTAGTGATTCACTATGTAGTCGAAGTATAATTAGTTCTGAAAATAGTTCAGGCTTTTGTACCAGAACACGGAACCTGACATTGTTTATAAACATTCCGCAATAAGCGCCTTCTGGCAACCCGTATCATCACGATGATTTCCCAAGATATTTCAAATGATGCAGCCATTGTTCCATGCTTAATTGATTCTTTATATTTGATGCCGAGACCCATCGAATGATTGGCTGAGACGTTTTGTTTCAGCCAATCAGAAGGCAGGTCTTGGAACTGGAAACCTATACGATGTTTTCAAAGTTAAACCGACCTTCCCGCTTCATTCTAGTAGGCTATTGCAGACATGTAAAATGACATTCGTTTGTTGGTGGTCAAGACTTTATCAAACGGGACTAGATAAAAAAGTGGGCAAAACCTTTTGCATACGTGATATAGAGGATTCAAATGGCTGTGTGTGATATTAAAAATCTGTCAATAGAATTGGTGTGAAGTGGTTGAAAAAACGAGTCCGAAGTTTTTTTTACCCAATCAAACCCCATTCGAGTGACAGATTTTTAATATCACACACTACCAGTTGCTTATCCTATTTATTATATTCCTAATTCACCCTTTTTTACTCTAATAATGATCAAGAGTGGTACAATATGAGCAATATGGGAAAAAGTAGTTCCGGAAAACATTCTAAAACTATATCGTCACTAGTGATGATACCATAATTATCATCACTAGTTGTGTTATTCACTGAAATCTCAGTAATTCACTGATAGGAATATAATAAAACATATTATATTTCATGTGTCTATTTTTAGAAATGTTATGGGTAAAGAAATGTTGTAATTTAAGCTGGGGGGAATTATTTCCCCGTCACAGTGAATATTTTCCTCCTGCCGAAAATCTGGAACTACTTTTTTAAGTTTTTTAAGTTTTTAAGTTTTAAAAGTGGCATTCGTTGAAAAAATAATCAGAGGAAATATAATATATAATTTATTTCATCAGCTTGTGGTTAATATGGGGAAATATTTGCCTCAAAAGGGAAAGGTCCGCGAAAATAAATCGTACCTTACGGCACTCGTTATTTTCGCATACCTTTCCCTTTTTCGGCAAATATTTCCCCATATTAACCACAAGCTGATGAAACAAACTCTATTTATTTCTTGTCTAAAAGGTAAACGAATGTCAAACTATTTTTATCACATAACTCTATCTTAAGGATTAACTCTTTACCAAACGACAATATTTGAGACTAGTCCAAATTGACAGCATTTGCAGACAACATTTGAAATGTTGGTCAAATGTTAAGATTTGTCTGTTATAAGAAAGAAAACATTGTAGGAAAAGGAGAAAATGCTGGTTACCTGCATTTTCTCCTTTTCCCACAATGTTTTCAAAAGCCTTCATCTGCAGGATCGCTAAAAGTCAGACTGTGTAGTACGGGGTTGTGTGGTAAATGACTGCGAAAACCTAAAATTATGTCTGAAAATTTTTGTGAATAGGAACATCGCACTTCTTCGATAAGAATGTACAAACGGAATACAGATAGTTCCCTTGAGACTAACATATAAAAATACTTGATCTTAAATGTGAGAAAATATATAAACCTTAGCCTTACCACGATCATCAATTTTGACAGTTAAAATGACCAGGAAAAACTTGTGTCAGACATAGTTTTAAAATAACGGGTAGAGGGGATACAATTACTTAAGGGTTACGACCCCTAACTCATCGATAAATGTCGTGTAACATCCACGTTTTTCGTAAAGGCTATTCGGCCAGTCTAGGCAGCTTCCGTCTTTTAATATGAGAGTTAGGGGCTGTAAACTCACTAACTCATCGGTAAATATCGTGTAACATCGACGTTTTCGTATAGGCTATTAGGCCAGTCTCGGCAGCTTCCGTCTTTTAATATGAGAGTTAGGGGCCGTAGACTTTAAAATGTGACACCGATAAATGCACATAGGACGGTGATGCTTATTACTTATTATCTCAAACTCGTTTGAGATAAGAAAACTCGCAATGGCTATATTACACTGAAAACAAGTGCAATTATGTAATAAATACATGTACATACAAATTATGATTACCAGATTTTTATTATTCTGAGAGAGTAGCGAGCGCCGCCTCCTTTTTCCAAAACGGTTTTCTTTATTACTTTAAATGCATGTATTTACTCTTGCTTAATATTCATTATTCCTATCTAACAATCTTGTTTTCAAAGTCGCTCCCTTCCCCAAAGTGTTTTTTGTTTTACCTGTTATTACACGCATAGTTGACTTTATGTATTTTATGATGATTGTTTTCAAGCCGTCTGCTACATATTTATTTTATCTTTTACTAGATGACAAAAACTTAAGACTTTTCGAAATTCAAAGCGTTTGCAGACGATAAGTTAAACGGATTTAAATTGATAAGAGTTGTCCTTGAAAGATTAGAAAACGTTGTGGGAAAAGGAGAGAAATGCTGGTTACGAGCACTTACTCCCTTTCCCACAGTGTTCTCAAATGCTTTTTTTCCAGAGTCGTTAAAACGCGCGATTGTTTGGTAAAGGGTTATGATGTAATGAGATGATCAGTTAGGACAGGTAGGAAAAAAATGTTTATTGTATTGAATAATAGATGTTTACTTCTGACGATCTGGGAAAAGCCCATCTTCACCTCCCCCACAAACACATGAGTGATGGATGACACGCGAACATATTACATGTCTATATAAATAGAGGAAGGGATACAATGTTTCTAAGCGGATACGACGTACAACATTTCGGACCAGGGTTTAACTCTTTACCAAACGACAAAATTTTAGACTTGTCCGAATTGAAAGCATTTGCAGACGACAGATTAAATGTCACTCAAATGATGTAATTTGTCTGTGATAGAGTAGAAAACATTGTGGGAAAAGGAGAAAATGCTGGTTACCAGCATTTTCTCCTTTTCCCACAATGTTTTCAAAAGAGTTAAGCTCTAGCGCCATTAAAACTCGGGATTGTTTGGTAAAGAGTTAAACAATCATATGTTGGCTGAGAAAGATACGCGAATTTAACTACATGTAATTTAGTATAACCCTACTTGGTTCGTTTAACTAACATTTATACAATCGGATGCTTAGGAGGCTGTTTGTCTGGATAGTAACACAGCTGTCAACACTATATCAGTTATGTCACGGCGCCAAGTGCACCTATTTATATGTTCTTTACTTCCTTACCAGTACCAAAAACTATCAACACTAAAACCGTTCCGAAGCCCCGGCTGCTTTTCCAAATAAAAGGTGGCAGAACAATGTTTAGTCGTGAGAGAGAAATGAATTCTGTTGCAGTTTCATTAATAATCGGAAAGAAATTCTGTAGAAGCTGGAATACAAAGCCATATTTAATTTGTCGTCTGCGACTTGTTTGAATTTTGGCAAGTCTAAAGTTTGTCGCCTGGTAACGAGTTAAATAAAAAGACCCATAAGTAACACCAAAAGGAGTTGATTAATTACCCAGAATTGCAGGTCGGCTCGAGAAGACAGGGGAGCTCTTTTCTGCATGCAGAAACAAGTGCGTATTATAGTGGGAAAAAGTCATTATCCAAATGAAACAAAAAAGAATTAGTCCCAGTCGGTTACAAACAACACCATCAATATTCCTCCACGTTTGACGTATACACTGGAGAAACAGTGATAGATGAGCCATTTATTATATCATTTTTCAACACCCGTCAGCATTTTTTTTCGGCTGAAATACCACAAATTCACATATCTTTGCGAGTTATAATAAGTACTATTCGTTCTAATTGATAGGCTTATTATATTATACTTTGCCTTTCAGTTAGTGACTTTTTGCCAGTCAATGGTACACACACAGGCACACTGCATTAGTGATCACGTACCCTCTCAGCGTGCACAAAATCATGCCCTCAATAGGTTGGCGACATTGCAATATTTAGTCGTACCACGGCTACAGCCCTCTTACCCTTTATCTGACGATGATTTAATCAACACTTGTTTTGGCGGTACACAGTGTCTTGCTGAAGGACACTGCCATGAAGTGATCAGCACCGCCGACGGCAGGATTTGAACTATACTTTCCTGATTACAAACCTAAAACTAAAACCGAACTTTTGATCATTGAACTAAGGCGGACTACACAATGCAGATTAAATAAGAACACAGGACCATCCATATTTCACAACGTTTCTTGTGGAAGACATATGCTCCAAACTCGTTTCAAAGGCTAACAAGCTAATCTGAAACACGGTATAAGTATTTGTGAGGAAGTCATTCCAAGTTATCCAACAGAATGCAAGTCAGTAATAAACAATACGAACTATTTGCTTTGTTCTGTCTTCTATAGTCTGATTACAGGAATAGATAGGATTGTCTCCTTGACTTATTCCAATCTATCTATCTATTTATTTATTTATTTTTTTGAAGGTTGATTACATTGATGAGTTACGACAGAAAATATCACTATTGTTTGCGGCATCTCAAGGTGACTGCGAAGCAAAATAATCTGATACGTTGGACATCACACCGAATGTCCAACATGTAAATTATACGGAATATTTGGCTTTTTACTGTCGGTTGTAAATTCATTGTTTTACAGCAGTTTTAACCTAATTATGGAAATGACGTTGTTCGTATAAAGTGATAAAAAAATGTTTTGACGTTCCCATTTTTCCTACACAATGCACTTGCGTGTTATGCGATATGAATACGCCTTCGCAAGTACCCTAGAAAAATCACAGAAAAAAAAAGAGGCACCCTGCTAGTTGTAGACAAAGTTTCTTAGTGTTGTCACTGTCATTCCATGGTTGAAGGAAAGAACAGTAATGTTCTCAAAGTCTCAAGAAACAATCAAATCAACATCAAAACACATTTTAGACCTGCCCTTTCTCCTTTATTGATAAGGCAGAGCGGCAGAAGTGCTCTATAGAATTTGAATGCAGGACTTTTGAAAACCATGACCGGGAAGCATTCCCCTCTGGTGGGGGAGGAAAAACGTGCGTAGCTCAGTGATTACGGTGTGTGTTTGTGTGTCGATGGCCATATTACAGTGACTTTAGGCAAGACATTGCGGAGCCTAAGCCTAGCAGGTCATGAGTTGTGATTTGTATATGTTCCATTAAGAAACAAAAACAGTCGATTTCGGTGCAAAACAACATTCAAAGGAATTTAGTTGTATGGCGACGTGCTGTAATAATCATCGTGGATCATATAAATAGATTTTGAATTGTATATATTTTGGTATGGATGCAAAATATCCAAATATTTCTTTTTAAATTGGACCGTGTGCATTACACCAGACACTAAGTCTACATATCCCACTTTTCTTTGGAGGTTTTGTACAAAGACACACTGGAAAGAAAAAGAAACAGCAACTATCCAAAAATTTTAAATAAAACTATAGAATAATCATCACAACATTGATGGCCTCTTGGGCTTACATTTAAAAATGTAAATTTTGAAATAAGTTCAAGTGATTACTTGTTGTTATAAACTCGAGGAAGTAGGCTGTTGAAGACCTTGTGGAAAAAGGAGGAAATACAGGTAACCTGCATTTACTCCTTTTCTACAATGTTTTCTGTCCATTGGAAGACAAATTCCGCCATTTTAGCCACACTTTTAATTTTTCATTTTATTGCAGAAACTTAACTAAAATCATCTGGCAAAGAATTTAGCCTTGTAATCGGCATTTTCTCCTTTTCCCACAATGCTTTCAAAAGCCTCCCTTCTCTTGGTCGTTATAAAACGTGACTGGTTGGTAACGAAAGGAAAAATGTTTTCGATATCAAATTTATTTATGCCGGAAAAATCATGTCAAGGTGTAAATTCGAGATAAGACAGCATGTTCTGCGCAATTTCACCTTAAATCTACACTTTCTGCTCAAACGATTTAAGCCCGTATTCTCGAACTAAAAGCATTTTTAAATTTATTGTAGAATTTGAAAGTAACGCAACTTCTGATTGGCTAAACCATATGGTTTACCCAATCAGAAGTTGCGTAACTTTCAAATTCAGAAAACTCTTGGGATTTAGTCTAAGATTTATCTTAAGAATTTTTACAAAATATGGGCCCTGAGCTACCTTCAGTTAGAGCCAAAAGGTAAATTGATTACCTCTGTTTTATTGCCAAATATTTTAACGAGAATTTCTTTTTATTCCTGTTTCCTTGTTCGTCAATCGAGATGATTAATTCAAATTTGACAAACCAACATAATGCTTATCAGTCGGATTTGTGCAAACATTGCATACTTTATCGCTTTATCCTAGCAGGTGGTTTTTCTTTCAATTACAGAATTATGGTTTTGAAACAGGCATGGAAAATTAATGACATCAATTAACCCTTAACTCTTTACCAGACGTCGAAATTAAAGAACTGTCCGATTGAAAGCATTTGCAGAGGATAGATTAACTGTGTCTCGGATAGATAAATATGTCTGAAAGCATAGAAAACACTGTTAGAAAAGGAGAAAATGTTGGTTTTCAGCATTTTCTCCTCTCCCAACTAAGTTTTCAAAAGGCTTCTTCAATGGAGAACTTTGTTTTATTCACCTCGTAGTTTGACTCTTTACCAGACGTCAAAGTTTTGGACTTACAGACAACATATTAAATATGGCCAACATGCATAGATTGGTCTTTACAAAGATGGAAAATATCGTGGGAAAAGGAGAAAATGCTGGTTACCAGCATTTTCTCTTTTTCCCACAATGTTTTCAAAAGCTGTCTTTCTTTGGGTCGTGAAAACTCGGGCTTGTGTTGTGAAGGGTTTTAAGAAAAAAAATCATGGCTTTCCTCGTCTGTAACAGTGCTTGTCTGAAATCAAAAACTGCTTAGTCAGCAATTCTCATGGGAACTTTTAATTTTCTTTCTAGATATCTTTCAATGAAAAAATGCCGAGGCCAGAAAGCTCAGAGGTCACGTGTAAAGTCAGTAATTCAGTGTTTTTCAGGGTTTCAGTTTAAAGGGGGGCTATTTAGTTTTTACGTCGGAAATCAAACTTTCTTTTGAAACAGCGATAAATACCGATATACATTTCTTTGCAGTTCTATGGAAACTGTGCAGTACATTCGGTAAAAAGATGCAGTTTGGGCCTTTAAACAACGGGATGATAGTTTTTCAATAGGTAACTTGGCGTTGTCTGCGCATGTCTTACTCTTCGAAGATAGACCTGTCTGCTCATTCGGCAAACCTTGGGTGATCCGGTGATGAAGTCCCTCGGCTGTATCACACAGCTTGATATGCACCTACACGGTACATTTCCTCGCTGGAAATACACCGCTTCAACGTTCTTAAAAATAATAATAATAATAATAATAAAATCTTTATTTCTTGAAGGTTAAAACATTAAGACAGAATTTCAAGAAAAATGACCTGAAAATGGAGTCTTTTTTACAATGTTGCCTTCTCTTTCTCTCTCTCTCTCTCTCTCACACACACACACACCCCTCCACACACTTACCCCTACACTCACACACAAACAGATGCGATAATAAATAAGTGGATGATGAAAGAAAATAACATGAAAATGAGTCTATAAGTCAGTGGACAGATACACAATTTATGGTAATTTGTTTGTGTTATTTGGTGAGGTGATAGATTGCTTTCTGAACATATACTGTTTAAACTGATGTTTAAAGTTAGATAAGGAAGTTGCTGCTCTGATTGAAATAGGAATTTCATTCCATATGTTCATGCTGTAATACGAGAATGCTTTTTTCTTGAACAAAGTGTTAAATCTTGAGTTAATGATATCATAATGAGCAGATGATCGTAAATTATACTTGGTGTTTCTAGAAAACGAAATAATGTCCCTTATATATGGTGGTGAAAGGTTATTATGACACTTAAAGATTAAAACACCAGCGTGATAATCACTTCTATTGTCAAAGGTCAACCAATTTAGTTCTGCGAAAAGTTCAATTGACGGTGTTCTAGATGGAGCCCCTAATGTGATGCGGGCTGCTCTTTTTTGAAGTACAGATAGTTTAGAGGTCCTATATTTAGCGCTCTTCCACCAAACTGTACAACAATAGTCGAAGAGAGGCAGTATGTACGAGTTGTAAAATAATTGTTTCATTTCCATTGTTAGGTACGTCGAAATCCTTTTAAACAAATTAATTTTATTGTTGATCGTAGTGCAAGTTTTATCAATGTGTACATTCCACGACAAATGCTTGTCAATGTGTACACCTAATATCTTATGAGACTCAACAAGTTCAATGCAAACGTCATTAATTTTTAGTTCTAGATTAATAGAATTTAATTTATGTTTTGGTCCAATTAGCATACATTTTGTTTTATTTGGGTTAACAAGCATATTATTAACAGTACACCAAGCGAGCATAGTTTCTAAACTATTTTGTAGATTATGTTGTATTTCAGTAATACTGATTCCTGACTTATATAACGTTGAATCATCTGCATAAAGATCTAGACTACAGGCATCAATGTGCAAGCACATATCATTTATATAAATTAAAAACAGCAGCGGCCCTAAAATAGAGCCTTGTGGGACACCGCTTGATAAGTTTCGAGAAGATGAAAATGCATTGTTATGTCTAATACACTGTTTCCTATCAGTCAAATAAGATTTGAATATTGCTAAGGACTTAGTGGAGAAATTATGCAATTTCAACTTATGTAATAAAATTTCGTGATCTACTAAATCAAAAGCCTTTTTTAGATCAACAAAAACCGAACCAATGATTTTTCCGGAATCAACATCTTTTAGCCATTCGTCAGTTAGCCGAATAAGGGCTGTTTGACATGAATGGCCTTCTCTAAATCCAGATTGGTGCTTAGCTAATAAATCATGTTTGTTTAAGAAAGCTAATAATTGGTTAGATAAATGACGTTCAAAAATCTTTGAAATAGTGGGTAAAATAGATATTGGGCGATAGTTATTTGGATCTTCCTTTTCGGCTCCTTTATGTAAAGGTAGAACATATGCTTCTTTCAGCGCGGTTGGAAATATACCTTTGGCGATACTGTTGTTAATAATAGAAGTTATAGGTAAAACTATATGATCACCGCAATATTTTAGAATAGTGGCACTTATTCCATCAATTCCAGAAGCTTTATTAGTTTCAAGCTTATTAAGAAATTGACGAACCATTAAAGGTGTGATAAAATCTATGTCGAAAACTTGGTCTTTTAGTATATGGTGTAAATGTGAACGTAGAAAAGAAAAGTTACTTTCATTAAATTTTGATTTATTAACAATGCTTGCTATGTTGATGAAATGGTCATTGAAGGAGTTTAGGATATTTTTAGTTCCCTGAATATTTTCTCCATTGAATACCATTTTTGAAGGTAAATGTATTGATTCGTTATCTAAATTGCCATTGTTTTGTACCTTCCTTAAATTTCTCCATAGATCTTTGGTATTAGTGCCTGCTTTAATTGCATTATTATAATAATCTTTCTTATTTTTACGAATGAGATGTAGCACTTTATTTCTCATAGTTTTATAATTATTCCAATCTTTTAACTTATGAAAACGATCCCGTTCGTACATTGCTTTTTTGACCTCAAGATTTATCCATCTTGGTAGATGATTACTTTTGATACGTTTACTCTTAATTGGCGCGTGCTTAGATAAAATTGTATGCAAGATATTGTAAAAGAGTAAAAGAGCTTGTTCCGGGTCATGCTCAGTTTCGATTAAATGAATTTGCGAAGCACTTAAATCATGCTGAAAATCACATATATTAAACTTTTTAAAACTTCTATACGTCATAATCGAATGACCACCGCCTCTAAATGGCCTGTTTTTTAATTTTCGCGTCATGCATACTGGAAAATGGTCACTCAGGGATAAGGGCGAAACAAATATTTCTGTCACTCTGTCATTCCGGTTAGTATAGATATGGTCTATAATTGTAGACGATTTTTTTGACATACGTGTAGGCTTGTTAACCAGTTGCGAAAGTCCGTATTTTAAAGCAAAATTTGACCACTCTTTACATTCAAAGCTATTTTTATCTGAATAGTATTTGTAGTTAAGATCTCCAATAATGTGATATTCTTTGCCAAGCTCATCTACTTTCTGAATTTGTACATTGAATGAGGATATCCATTCAGCACTAGAGTGCGGTGGTCGATAAACAAAGCATATTAGAAAAGACTTAGAGTTTTTGTGACATATTTCAATCCATATAGATTCTATATCATCCGATTCCAAGTCAGACCTATGTTTAATTGGGATATGATTTCTTAAGAAAACCAAAACTCCACCCCCCTTTTTGTGCTTTCTATCCTTCCTTATATAATTAAAACCTGGAACATTAAGGTTCAAATCACAGAAAGTGTCATAAAGAAAGGTTTCACATGCGCCAAATATGTCTATCTCACTTGTAGATAGTATGTACTTAATTTCATCAAATTTTGGAACAAGGTGCTGTACATTCAAATTTACAACATGTAAACCTTTTTGCTGAAATTTTATAGGATGAACCGAAATGTTAGATGATCTTAAAGCAAGATCATGTGCCTTGCTTTTGGCCAACATAGAGTTTCCATCGGTTTTTGACTTTTTAATTTGATTAGAATTTGAATTTGAACTAGAATTAGAATCAGAAGTAGAATCAGAACTAGGTTTAGAATTATATTCGTGAAATATTGGCGATTTCTCCGTATTTACCAGTTTGCATGTACACGGTAATAATTGACATTTTGAACACAATGAAAGTAAAGTATCGAATTTGTTTTGAAGGGAGGTAGATGTGTACCTGTCCGTGATTCCCTAATGTACGTAAATTTGTCTACATTCCGAAGTAAAATGATTTGACATGCCACATTTTTGACAACGGCGATTGGGAACTTCATAGTAATTCATTCTGTTGGTTCTAAGAATGTTGTTTTGTTTAACTTGTTTACAATCATCAGCTCTATGTCCTTTCTGACCGCAACCAAAACAACGCACGCGAAAGAACTTTCTTTGTGGAGAATCTTGTTTGAGAATAGAAATATGTTCATTGTACGTCTTGAGCAATACGGCCGTTCCCTTATCTGACAAATGTATCTGATCTTTCCAGTATAAAAATGATTTGAGTTTTAACCGTTGACTGACCGGAATGCAATATATATCATTGTCTCGACACAGAAAATTTATGTAACTGTTCATGTCTGTAACATCAGCATCTAGTCTTGGTGTAATTTCAGATATGTATATTTTGGTTTCTGGCGATTTGGATTTAATATGATTAATCACTTTGCAGAAGTCATTTTCTACGGCTTCTTCATTTCTTCCTTAAGCTAAATCGTTGCCTCCCGCTTGGATTACTATAGCACTGTAAGGTGAAAGATCCATTATTTCTAGTTTTCTTTTAATGGTTAAGACTCTTGCTCCAGGGTTGGTTGAGACATCCACATCGACCGAGCTGTGACGGGTGCTGTGTGCTATCCCGTACAGAATAAATATAAATACGCGGTGCGCATAATTCAACTCTGCCGCTAAAATGTAGCAAGCGGAAAATGACTACAAATAAAACGGAGAAATCAAGCTTGATTTTTCATCCAAACTTCTTGAAAATAAAATACAATTTTACACGGGAAAAACAATTTAAGAAAGTTGTTTAGTACAACTGTTTACTGCAAATTTTGGTATACAGTTTATATATATAGATTAAAGAAAAACAGGGACTTGTGAAGGGTTTTTCACAGACTTTAACAAAAAAAGTCCCCACCATGCTAGGCCTATACAAGGACTTTCCCCCGGCCTTTAGGGGCTGTGATTATAAATGACTAGTGCATAGGTTAATTGTTAGCTAACCATGGATAGATGAGTCATACCGTTTAGTGTTGTTTTGAATAAACGTATATTTATTTTTAAATTGGCTGCATCGATTGCCATCTTGAAGAGTCCGATTTTGTACCCAAAAGGCCCAAATCAGATAAGTATGTAGAAAATGCCACCGAGCGGAAGATAATGGATATATCCGTCTATTTTTATAATAACAGATATGACGTCATCATACTGCCTTGAATACGAATCTTCGCAGTAGACGTGAGCTATTGATCATGTGACATTCCCAAAAGTCTTTGCGAAATCTAAAAATACTTTATGAGGCTGCGTAGCTCATAAAGATAATACCACTGAAATATATTTTTCCTACTTTGTGTTTCTTCTCTTCTGATGATTTGTCTGCAATCGCCTTTTTCTTTTAAATTCAGTGATAAACATTTTTGAGATTTTTTTTTGAGATTGTAAAAGTCTGAAAAGCCCCCTTTAAAGTGTCCCGGCAAATATTCTTTCTCCAAGACAATCGCTTGTTCGATTCAGAGCTCGGCCAAATAATTTTAAAGGACTGATAAGTCACTGTGAAAGAAATCTTATCACTGTACATTTCTCTAACAGTATTAATGTGAGAAAAGGACCAAAGGATTTGGGAGAAGATTTCACGTAGTGACTTTTCTTTAAGAAAACCAATGAACGCATGACAAGGTGCACTGACCACTGTGATAAATATGAAATACTACTACTACTACTACTACTATTGCAAGTACTACTAATATTATAACTACTACTTCTACTACTAATAATAAATTTTACCGTCCTCCGTTGTGTTACTCATTTTCAAACGAAAAAGAAGTTAAACACAGCGACGAAACAAAATGATATGAGTTCTGGTTGAGGTCATTTGAGAAGAAGAGAGAATAAGCTCTCTTTCTTTCCGACTCTGTCTATCTGTCTGTCTGTCTGTCTGTCTGTCTCTCTCTTTCTCTCTAAGATAATTATGATAATGCTTTAAGGAAAAAATCTATAGATACATTTTCGTTATGGAAAATTAACGTCGGTTGCAAAAGATGTGAGACTTACTTCTTTAACTAAATTCTAGTTTTTTCTATGAACAGAACTATTACATTGACAGCATCAAACATATTAAAAGAGCCATACTCTGTGAAACGGGGGCTTAATGCATCTGCGAAAGGTATCAACCAATGTCAGCCTGCGCAGTCTGCGCAGGCTGACCTGGGCCGAAACTTTTCGCTATTGGTCGAATTTCTGTATGTCCAAGAACCAGTCTACCTTATGAATTGGTCGGTTGTTAAAAGAGGTGGCTATTTTAGATTCATAACCATGTAATGGCTTGATTGGTACAGTGCATCACGGAGATGCACTAAGCCCCCTGTCGTCAGAGCATGGCTCATTTATATTACATCGATCGTGAACATAATGTACGATCGTCTTGGAGAAAGAACATTTGCTGGGCTTGGCTTTCAACTGACAATCCCTGACAAACACTGAATTAATAACCCAACATGTGACCTCTGAGCGTCCTGGCCTCTGCATACGGTATCATATCAAATGCTTTGTTCACTCAACTGTTATGTGCTTTAGTAAACTTCAGGAATATGGCTTTTGAAAACATTGTGGGACAAGGAGAAATTGCTGGTTACCAGCAATTTCTCCTTGTCCAACAATGTTTTCTTCTGTTTCTAAAAGCAAATCATCATGTGTTTACAATTGATATGTCGTCTGAAATGCTTTCAGAACGGAGAAGCAAAGAGTTTTCTCGTCTGGTAAAGGGTCAATTCTTTGTACATCTTAAGTATCTAATACCGGTTACTCCCATTCTAGGAAATAAACACTTGGTCGACCCTGTTCTATGTACGAAAAACACGTTGGATGAATGCAAGGAGACAACAGTACGAAATTTTTTTCTAAACACAGTACAGTTGCCACTGTTTTCCCTACAGTCCCGTGGGTCGTCTACTTCAATTCGGGAAAAGTGTTTTACGTTTAACCATTTTATAGACATACACACACGAAAATGGATATGTCCGAACGGAAAGCACTGATTTTGTAAGTGACAGATTAAATGTCGATCAAATAAGTAAATGAAGTCTATTTGTTTTGGACGGGCAGAAGGAAAAGATGCTGGCTGGTAATCAGCATTGTCTGTTTTTTTCCTACATTATTTTTCAAAAGCCTTCTTGTTCAGGGTGTTATGCAAAACTTCTACAAAGGGGAATATTTAACGTTTGCGTAGTAAAGAGTTCACATCTTTCTGCAAGTTCCGGTTTGTACGAATTGTCCTTTGACCTCGCATTCATTCATTCATTTCCGGTTTCATAAATGACAACGAAGATAGTTTGACTTGCTCAGTTCCTTACTTCGTTACTACTTACATATAGAGGTTAAAATTTTGGAACGAGTCAAAATGGTCAAAATGCATTTTGTGAGTATATCATATTTCTATTATTTGAATCTCACACGTAATAATCGAACGAATCAGTTAAGAGATGGAAGATCAAAATTTAGCATGATCACTTTTCTTTCAGAAACAGTGTAGATTATGCGCAATTCCGAGCCAACTTCATCTTGTAAACCCTTAGGCTGCAAAGCGCGACTCACTGACCTTTTGCGAACAGTGTAGATCAAGATCAGACTGCACAGAATGTGCAGCTTTATCTTGGATCTACACTGTCCGATAAGGAGGTATCTTTCTCCCAAAAATACCTTTGAAATAGCAAAGTTTGAGTTTTTACTATGGGCTTGAAAGTTTCATGTTAGTTATCAAGCGGGATAAGGGTTAATCGAATCTTTAAAAGTCGACGTTATCGGCTATTTGTAAATCTTGGAATCCTTCAAAAGTATAAAAACAACTGATTATAAGTTCTCTGTTCACAATCAAAGATTTCGCTACTCAAAAACTTAGACGATTTTAAGTAACGCAACCATCAAATGCTGAGTGTCATCTGTCACTTTACAATATTCAGCCGGATATGGATACAACTTGATCGAATTGGTTTGCAAAATGTCTTCGATGCTTGTTTGTCAGATATACAGGTTACAATGACATGTTAAATGTCAAATATAACGGTATATGTTAGATATTCAGATCAAACCGCTTGCAGAACGTAGACCAAAGAAACACTTTCGTTGAAAAAATTAGCCATAATTCCGCGACAGACGTCGGTGAAGTATGAATGTCTGACGTACACGTTTTGTACAGACTGAGTTTGATCTATCCTGATCGCAAAGGCAACAACATTAGTGTAAGGCCTTAAGATCAAGCTCTTTCATAGGCTAAGTTGCTCGTAATCTTTCAACAGTAAGAGTAAGCGAGTACAAATTAACCGCCTTAATTTACTCTGCTTCACTCGATGTGCACTCCCATGTATCAAGTATTTGCTAACCTCTCCTCGGACTCGATTGTTTTCAGGCTATTGGCTAAGTTTACCTCGGTCTAGGCTCTTATTGTATCAGGGTGAATGCCTAATGTCCCTCGGTCTCTACTCCTATGTATCAAGGATATTGGCTAACCTTTCCTCGGTCTTGACTGTTATGTATTGAGGTTATTGGATTTGTTTTCCCTCGGTCTCGACTCCTAGGTATCAAGGTTATTGGCTAAACTTTACTCGGTCTTTACTGTTATGTACCGAGGTTTATTGGATTTCTTTTCCCTCGGTCTTCTTAGGTATCAAGGTTTTTGGCTAAATATTACTCGGTCTGGACTCTTTCATATTACGGATATTTTGTATTGGCTTAGTTTCCCTTGGTCTAGAATTATATGCATTAGGTATGAATGATTTTCTCTCGTTCTGGATTCTTGTGCATGAAGTGTATTGGCTAGCCTTACTCGATCTTGCAATAAGCAACGGCTGACTCAGTACTTGAATGTACTTGTAATTGCGCAATTAGGGGTTATACAATTGCTCAATACCATGATATACAGTTCACCGTATTAGTGACATATAAGTGAACAATGTTGATGAATCACAAACAGATGAAAGTTGTACCACTTATAGTAATTATACAACATTATTTATATAATGTTTTTAACTCTTTTAGCGCCAAAGATATTAACGAGACCTCTTTCGACGGCTGTGAATACAATCCACTACCACTGAAATTTGTTTTAACCTTACAGGCTTGGCTAAACAACCGGACGGTATAGATCTAAGATCAGACTGCACGTTTTGTGCAGTCTGATCTTGATCTATACCGTCCGCAAAAGTTCCTCTTTTCGCATATACCACTGAAAGGATTAAATGTCAGAGGAACACCATCGAATATTGTTGACCTATGGAATCGCGTTGATAATCATAGATATAATTGCTATGTTAAGATATGTTTTGGAAACTGGATAAGACTATATATCATCTTTGCAACTGTGTACATGTTGTTTTTTCATGTTGTTTATTGAGGACTCGAGTTTTTTTTTTTATGTATTAACTGCCGTTAACTAAATGGTAACATTACTTACATTATTTATATATATAAACTGTTTTAAGTACGATTTCATGCTTTTCGAAACCCTAAAGAAGAAGGCCATTTTAAAGCATGCTGACAAGTGTATTTTGCTCCTTTTCCAACAATACTATTTAGCACTGCAATTAGAAATTCTACTATTTGAGCTACCCTAGATAAAAAACAGGTCCACATTAAGTTATGTAGGGCCATGGACTCTAACTTGTTGCACTTACTGATACCGGGGAAAAAAAAACAAATCTTGTAACATTATGCGGAGCAGTTAATCCTGTTAGACGCGTATATTGACGCGTATTGGACATTTTACAACCAGTATTCAGATAGATGCACTTTGTATGCAGACAGTTCGTTGCTTTCATTATAGCGTATTGATCTGTCTCCTAATTGAAAGTCAGATGTTGACGTAATGTCAATGCTCGAAACGATTGGAAGAAATACCTACTTTGTGTTTACTCACATCAAATGACCGTTGCTTTCAAATATATAGTTCAGTGTGTCCATTGCATACAAAGATCTGGTATGAAACTGGGTGACTTTTTGCGTTCTGCTAATGAATTGTATGCCGCAGACAACTGTAATATATTTCTAATCAACGCGAGAAACGGTTGAGTACATGAACAAGTGTGAAAAAAATTGTGACAAAAAGACTCTGCTCATTACTAACAATTCCCCCTTTTGCAACGATAGTTGCGAAAGTGGTCTGAAACTAGAAGAAAAGTCCTCTTCAATGATATTGCGGTTGATGGGGTGTTGTCGTAACGAACATGAACGACCTTGATTATAATATTCGACTCAACCACTTTGTGATATTTCTGCTTTTGTCGCAACGCTTGAAAAGAAAAAAAGCTAGACAATAGCTAACGTTAATCATTTTGCGGTTTAATCACTGAGACAATCGCAAATGGTAATGAGGGTCATGGAAATAGGGAAACTTTGTCGGACAGGAAGAAAAAGCAGGTAACTAATTTGTCATAAAGCTTTCAATGAGGACAAATCTGAAGATTTTGTTCAGATTTTATCCTTTACTTGCATTGAGGGGAATGTAGTGCATCAGTAGAAAACGACTACATGTGGCCTGCAACACGCGAAAAAGGGTATTCGGACATTTGCGTAAAGTGTCTTCTCGGATCAGCCTGCGCAGTCCGCGCAGGCTAATCCGAAACGACACTCCGTTTTTACGTAATTTTCTGTTTTGCACAAGTCTACTGTAGCACAAAATCTAATGTAGTCGTAAAGTGCTGTCTCGGATTAGCCTGCGCAGACTGCGCAGGCTAATCCGAGACGACACTTTACGCAAATGTCCGAATGCCCCTTTTCGCGTGTTGCAAGCCATGTAATATAGAGACATTTAACTCTGATAATGTAACATCTTTTATAAACAAAAAGGGGAGGTTTAACACCAAAGGACAAAATCAGCCAGTAAAAGCAAACTAGGCCAATGAGTGAAAAAAACTCGGCCACTGTGAGAAAAAAACTCGGCCAATATGAGAAAAATTCGGCCAATACAACTCGACCAATATCATATTCAAAATTGATGACAAATACCGGCCGTTAATTGATAGAATTGTTATAATAGTAACCAGGTTAACTACGAGTTGGAGCTTGTATTGCCTCACGAAAGCACATTAAGTAATAGATATATTAATAGTAAATGTGTAGATTTAGAAAGAACTTAGAGGAATGGGTACATGTCTTGCTTCCACGTAAATGTTTATAACATAGGTGTAATTACTGTTATAATATTAATGTCATAAACATATGTGCGTGGTGCCGAACTGTGTGCAAAAGCAACAACAACAGAAACTCTGTAGATATTGGAAATGTATGCTACCTGCATGAAAATAAGCAAAACAAAAAAATGTAGTTATTCATATCATATTCATTTTTCCAATTTATTTGTTTGTACGCTCGTATCATGCCGGAAATCAAAATGATCGAACTTCGTATGTTCTCTTCCAGAAGGTCTGTCTGTCATCTATCCATCTGTCTATCTATCTATCATGCTATCCACACGGTCGTCCTCCCGTGCCACCCCCCCTCAAGTTGTTTGTTTGTCTGTCTCTATATCTGTCCATCTATCTATCTGCAATCACGCTATCCACACGGTCGTCCTCCCGCCCCCCTGTCAAGTTGTCTGTCAGTCTATCTGTCTGTCTCTCAATTGATCTTTCTGTCTTTTTGTCCGACCGACCTTTCGCTCGACTTTTCGTTCCTCGACACGTTCGTGCGTGTGTCTATCTGATACCAGATATTTTACCACATCTCAGTGTTCTCACATAGTCCCTATTCACCAACCATTCTTAAGAGCATTCTTTGTCTAATTCTCCAGGCATGATTTTCTACATTTGAAAGCAACACAACTCCTGATTGGCTAAACCATTTGGTTTAGCCAATCAGGAGTTTTGTTACTTTCAAATTTAGAAAATCTCGGAGAATAACGCTAAGAATGTTCTTAAGAATGGTTGGTGGATATGTACTCTGTACTTTTTACTTCAAAAGTGCAGCAGTGACGCAACACTACAAGAGGTACTGTGGGAGGGGAAACTCTCGGTTATAGTTCTAGGAGCACATGTCCTGTTACTTCATGTAAGTACGAAAATTCTCTCGATGGCATTTGTATTGGAAAAGGAAAAAAAATTGAAAAGGAAATAAAAAGAAAAGACAGGATGGCGAAGGAAGCAGGAAAAATCACTCACCAGTAGCATTTTCTGCATCTACGTTAATATTTTCGAGGGCCTTATTTTTTCTAAGCAGTAACGTCAAAACACATCTGCAAGTATAAAAAAAAAATCCAGGGAGTGCTGGAAATAAACATGACGCTCTGTAACAAGTGTGTGTTCGTTTCTACTTCAGTAGGACGTCAGCTCTGCTACAGAATGGAGGCTTAGTGTTGTCGTAAATTGTATTTCGACAGTGAATAACTGGGTAATTTGTGCTTGCATATATGACTCGGATTTACATTTGAATCGTAGTTTAATCGTTTGTTATTAACAGTTTTATAAAGAAAAATGAAAAAAAAAAAACTTTTATGAACCCTTTATCAAACGAAAAATTTTAGACTTGTCCAAGTTGAAAGCACTTGCAGTTGAGAAATTAAAGAGACTCAAATGTTGAGGACTGTCGTGGAAAAGATAGAAAGCATTGCGGAAAAGAAAGGAAATGCCGGGTACCAGCATTTTCTCCTATTCCCACAATGTTTTCAATAGCCATTTTCACTAGTGTCGTTAAAACACGGGTTCGTGTGGTAAAGAGTTGATTGATGTCTTTTCTTCTGAAACAAATTTGGCAGCAGACGACTGTGAAAAAATATCCTTGTGAGATAAAGATGACCGCCAGAAATCCAACAGTGATAAGCAATTTCTACTTTTATCGCAATGTTTTTATTTTCAGACAGGCCGGGATACTCTGCTGTTAGTCGAAATAAAACAGAATATGTAAAAGTTGAGTTGCAAAACGATTACAAGATATTGATTACTTAAACAGTTTCTTCTTTTCCCGCAATACATTGTATTTTCATTATACCATCTTTCACGGGATCGCTAAAGGGTTGGAACTTTTACTAAGGGGTAAAGTCTTTATACAAAATGTAAATAAGAACATTAGCCAGAAAACATTGAAATGTGCGAATGAGCAATTAAATCTTCTGCTGCACTGTTCGAATTTAGCGTTATGTTCGAATTATCGCGTGTTTGAATAATCCAGTTTATACTGTAATTCTTGTCTAGATTATTTTCTTATCCCACTTCAAAGCACTCTTTTTAGGAAGGTGTCATGATACATGGCTGGGGCAACAAATGATATCAAGTTAATAATACAACATGTAAATATTTATTGAACTAAAAGATAAGGTCGGCTTTTCATACGAACTTTTTATTTAGCTTACTTCTTGTAGACGAGAACCAGTCTGGAATGGAATAACTTGTTTCTGTGATACCGGAGACATGTGTTTATTTTCGTGCTGAAATTGATACAAAGACGTGTAATGAATGTTTTATGTTTCATCTATTGTCCGAAACATTCTGTGATGAATGATACTTTGTAACGGACAAAGAAAACGCAGTTTCTCGGGCCACACTGCCAGGTGCTCTTTTGAAAGAAATAATGACCTGCGTAATAACTATGTTACTTCTTATTAACGACTTTTAACGTTTTGCTTCAGATCACAATTGAAAACATTGTGGCAACAGTAGAAAATACTTCTTGATGTGTGAGACTTTGAAACGGACAAAAAAATCCGCAGTTTTTCGGTCTACAGAGGCAGTATTCGAAAGAAATAATTTTACTTCATACAGACGACTTTTGTCGTCTTGCCGCAGATCACACCTGAAAACATTGTGGTGAATGAAGAAATTGCTCTTAAAATCGATTACTTCTTTTGCCACAATGTTTTCGTGTATAGTCTTTTATTAAACCTTCATTCCAGTTGATTTTCTCAATTTTATAAAACTATTCTAAAGGTTGCCTCCTGCAAATTTGAAGATAAAGAGCTAAGTAAAAACCATGATGCATCAAGAAGTAAGATGTATAAAAAGATAAAACCGAAACTTCAAGAAAATAGATTTCTGAGAATTTGTTGAAGCACTGTGTTTTTCATCATGTTTCGAGAAAAAGACATATAAAAGAAGATATAATCAAAACTTCAAGAAATGAGATTTATGTGGAATTTTTTTGGTGTTTATCATTTGAACCGAATGGCGTAGTTCCCGGTGCTTTGATGTTGACAGACGGTTAAATATAGATTCTTCGTCTTTGTTTGAAACGGAGTAGGTCTTGTTCGAGAAATTATAGCTACGTGTAAGTATAGGTCTTGGTAGACTATCTATACATGAGTCATGTACTCTGTGAAAAGAGGGTTTAATGCATCTGCAAAAAGTATCGACCCATGTCAGCCTACGCGAACTGCGCAGGCTGACATGGGTCGAAACTTTTTTGCTATTTGTATATTTTCTGTATGTCTAAAGACTGTTCTACCCTCAGTAGGTTGAAAGATCACAGAGATGCATTAAACCCCCCCCCCCCTTGCCAGAGCGCTGCTCTAATTTTCTAATTTTTAGCTCCACTGGCCGAAGGCCAGCGGGCTTATGTCATGGCCCGGTGTCCGTCGTGCGTGCGTGCGTGCGTGCGTGCGTGCGTGCGTCCGTCCGTCCGTCCGTCCGTCCGCGCGTGCGTAAATTTTTATTTCAAACATCTTCTCTGAAACTACCCATCTAATTTTGATTAAACTTCACAGAAACCATCCTGCCATGGTCGTCTTCAGAATTTCCTGAAAGAATTTGATTCCTTCAAAGACTCTGGTTGCCATGGCAACAAAACTGAAAAATAATGAAAATCTTTGAAAATCTTCTTGTCTGAAACCATAAGGCCTAGGGCTGCCAAATTTGGCATGTAGCTTTGTCTAATAGACCTCTACCAAGTTTCTAAATAGTGTAGCCTTGGGGTCAAAATTGGCCCTGCCCCGGGGGTCACAAGTTTAACATGGGTTTGTATAGTGCCTTAAATTTACATGGTGATCAAGGGAAACAACTCCTCTTATAAGAGATATATACATGTAGTTTGTTATGATTTATCTCCCTTGATTATCAAACTGCACTATTTCATGATTGACGTTGGGTATTCAGGATTTTTGGATAGAAAATGTTCAGTTTTCATGGACAGTGATTTATTTTTAGGCTTATGGTAATGTTTGTTTCATTCAGTTTTTTTTTGTTCCAGAACGTAACCGTTCATGCCGTTTAAAAAAGCATGCATGTATCCACTGACATTATCTTTACATTTGAAAAAGATATGACTTTTTCCTTTTTTTTTTTCGGGGGAGGGGGTATTTTTTTCTATGGAAGTTTTGACTCGCGCACTTTTTTGCTGTGTGTCTCATGATACATTTATGTACTTTACTCTGTATGAAATGACATTTTTTTTGACTGGACCAATATTAAAAGCCATTGCAGACAACAAATTGAATGTAGCTTAAATGATTATTTCTGTCTTTAATAGGGTAGGAAACATTGTTGGAAAAGGAGAAAATGCTGGCTGACAACATTTTCTCCTTTTCCCACAGTTTTCTCAAAAGTCTTCTCCTTCAGGGCCATTAAATCTCAGAAGTGTGTGGTAAAGGGTTAAAATCCAGTGGAGCGATACAGGGCCATCATGGCCCTCTTGTTTCTTTTCTTTCAGTCTATACTGAACGATTGTATTTTAACCTTTTCCAAACTAAGAAGATTTGCAACAAGCATAATGCGGCTGACAAAATAAGATTTGACTTTGAAAGGTTACAAAATGTTCTTGGTAGAGGAGAAAATGCTGGTTTTCAGCTTTTTCACCTGTTCCAACAACGTTTTCAAGTCTTTTTCCCATAAGTCGTTAAATCATGAGTTTATTTTTTTAACTATTAAGTCTTAGTCTGCTTAGAGGGATTCAATACGTTTTTGTATACAGTGTAGATTATGACTGCACAGAAAGTGAAGAGTTAATAATTCTCCAAGCCACTGGCTGCTTTTCCACATAGCCATCGTCGAAACAACGACCAGCGGTGAGAAAGGAGTGAATCCTGTCGCTTCGACTATTATCAGTCCTTACAAAGATATTAGCCGAGCTCAACATTCCTGCTCGCAACTTCTGGTTTGAAGCCATGTACATTATATCGACTGAGTTTAGTTCAAATGAAACCGAGGAATTGCTTGAATAAGCAAGTTGTAACCAATATATGACTGAAACATTGTTCAAACGACATAAAATACCCTTATCCCTTAGGCTGCTACGTGTGACTCAAGGCTCCTTTGCGGACAGTGTAGATCAAGATCAGACTGCACGAAACGTGCAGTCTGATCTTGGATCTACACTGTCCGATAAAGAAATATTTCCCCAATAAAATTTACCCATAAAATAACTTTGAAATAGCAACATTTGGGTTTTTACTATCGACTTTAATTTTTCATTTTACTTATTTAGCAGGTTAAGGATTAAAATAATTTAACCTTTAAACTGCTAAATAAATGATAAAGAAAACTTCCACTCTATAGTAACTACCCAAATATTGCTATTTAAAAGTTTTGATTTCACCGGGGAGAAATGCTGTGTCGGACAGTATAGATCTAAGATCAGACTGCACGTTTGTGCAGTCTGATCTTGAACTACACTGTTCACTAAAGCGTCAGAGTCACGCTTAGCAGCCTAAGAATTAATAGGATCTAGAATAGCCAGCGCGGTAATTGTTGAACATAATGAACGATCAGACAATTCCTAGTCGATCTACATAATTACTGTCTCGGTCGAGAACAGTTTATTTTTCCCAGGAAAAAAATCTAATTTTAGATCTGGCAAAAATACAGAGAAAGAATCCTTAGGCTAAGAGGGCGTTTCACATTTTTTCTCCCGTGGTGAAAAAATAATTCTTCCTGATAAATTTATCTAAGAATGCAGTTGTTCCGATAAGTACAATATATCTTTGTGCAAAACCTCTCAAATTTAACACTGACTTATTATTATATGTTGTAGTTTTTGTGCGGTTTATATTTGGCTCTCACGTTATTTATATGGCATGTCTTGCTTATCAATTAAAAGAATTTTCACCACCGTCTTTTAACCCATAGAGTGACTTTTAGAAACACATTTCTTGCGGACTGTGTAGATGTAGATCAGACTGAACAATAGGTAGTCTGATCTTTTATCTTCGCTGTCCGCTTTGTTGAGATGCTCTAGCTATATTAGCCTTTGTATTGCAATGCGTGAATATTTTATTTCGTGAACTAAAGGTGTACCATCGGTTTATTTGGCACTTAAATGGTTATACATATGTTACGACAAATAAGCGAAATGAACAGTCCACTCAATATAAAATGTCCCAGATTATCAAAACAAGTTTTAACTCTTTGCAAAACGACAAAATTTTAGACATGTTCGTATTAAAAGCATTTTCACACGAAACACTAAACTTGGCTCATGTCATTTTTTTTTTATATTTTGTCTGTGAAGGGCAGAAACCATTGAGGGAAAAGGAGAAAATGCTGGTAACCAGCATTTTCTCCTTTTCCCACAATGGTTTCAAATACCCTCTCTGTTGAGGACGTTGAAACTCGGGGTTGTGTGGTAAATGGTTAAAGTTTTCTTTTACCAAAATATTGGACACTGTTGATACTAAGTCAGTCTGCACGTTCTTTGCAGTTAGATCTTGATCTATGCTGGCAAAGTCTGAACTTTATCCACACACTCGGCAAATCTGCAAAAGGGCCTTAAGTTACTGTCTAATACTAGTACCCCCTAAAGGTCAAGGTCTCTCGCAAACGGGCCCATTTATAAATGATCCGGTCTGGTTTGTGACTTACAATGTCAAGTTGTCACTTCCTGAATGTTCACCAAGTTATTAACGAGGTTTTAAACATATCTATGCAAATACAACAGATATGTTACTCTAGTAGGGTTCACTATGTACTTTCGCCGGAATTTCGTGGAGAGTAATAGAGAATAGATGGTTGGTGTCTTGGATGGGTTAAGTTTATCGGGCAAGGCGGAGGAATTTATCTGGTGAGCCGAAGGCGAACCGGATAAATTTCGGAGCCGAGCCCGATAAACTTAACCCATCCAAGACACCAACCATCTATTCTATTTATCCTGTCACTCACTGTAACGGAACACAACAAAACAAACAAACGAAAAAAAAAAAACATTGATAAAGACCGTACCTTTTATAAATTTCCGGAGCCGAGCCTGATCGACTTTCCCAATCCAAGACACCAACCGTCTATTTTATTTATCCCTTTTCTCAATTACAATCCAAAATCCGACTAAATTAAACATTTCGCTCGAAATAAGGCACATATTGACTTCTTTCTCTCAGATCTATGAGAAACTTTAAAAAATGAAGAACCGTGTTTACAAAACCCTCTGGATATGCAGCTGCAATAATGACGTCATGAATGATATTGGCTACGTCATAATTATCAAACGTGACGTATATCCACAGAAAAATATTGTAGCGAAGAAGACTATGTTTTAACATAACAGACTATTAATTAAACGAGCAAAAGTATTCGCTAGCGATTGATTAATTCATTACGGCAGTAAGACGCTTGGTTGAAAATAGTCCCAGTCAGCAGGTGCGCACTTAGCGGTCATGTGACCAACTGACGGATAACAAAAAAAATATACGGCACCCTGTTATCCGTCAGGTAAACCCGGAAGTGACAGGATAATGAAATTTATACATTTGACGAAACCTTATTGCACAAAAATAATGAAAAACAATGTTTCCATTTGCTCCGAGTACTGCAGTGGCCGCCATCTTGGATTTTTCAAAATGGCTGCCGAGAAATAAACTTTCGTCAATATCTCAGCTTTTAAATGACATAGAATCTCTATTTTGACAGCTAATGTACCATTTTTAGGATCAGGGAATTCAATGGCATCAGGATAAATGAATAAACGAGCTTTAATTAGCAAAAATCTTTTTTGACTGAATTCTGTTCTATTCTGTTCTATCGAAAATATAACAAGTGATGAGACATGCATTTTCAACTATGTGTTCATTCACGCTTTACCAAACAAGTTTTGTTTTTACGACCCTTGGGTAGAATACTTTTTAGCTCCACTGTTCAAAGGCCAGCGAGTTTATGTCATGACCCTGTTTCCGTTGTGTGTCCGTCTGTCCGTGTTTGCTTTAGTGCGTGCATTTTATTTCAAACATCTTCTTTGAAACTAACTATCCAATTTTGACCAAACTTTACAGAAATGATCCTGTCCTGACTCTTCAGATAGTCATAAAAGAATGTGACTCCTTTAAAAACTATGGTTGCCATGGCAACAAAACTGAAAAAATATTGAAAATCTTTGAAAATCTTCTTGTCTGAATCAATAAGGCCTTGTGCTACCAAAATTAGCATATAGCTTCCTCCAATGAACCTCTACCAAGTTTCTTCAAATTGTAGCCCTGGGATGAAAATTGGCCCTGCCCCGAGGGTAACAAGTTTTACATAGGCTTATTTCGTGAAAACTTTAAAGATCTTCTTGTTCCTAACAATAAGGCCTAGGGCTACCAAATATTGCATGTAGCTTTACCTAGTGGGTCTCTTCCAAGATAGCCCAAATTATAGCCCTGGGGTCAAATTTGGCTGGTCGTCACAAGTTTTACATGGGCTTTTATAAGGAAAATTTTAACAATCTTCTCGTTCCTAACCATAAGAACTCAAGCTAACAAATTTTTACATGCATGTTTATCTAATTAACCTTCACATTATAGCCCTGGGGTCAATATTTGCCCTACCCTGGAAGTCACAAGTTTTACAAGGGCCTACATACTGAAAACTTTTAAATTCTTTTTATTCCTAAACATAAAACTTAGGGCTAACTCTAAGTAGATCTACATTACATTACAACCGGTCCATGACTTTTTTGTCTTACAGCAGAACCTCGTTGCAGAAGGAGAGATTGCCAGTAATTTGTTGTCTGCAGATGCATTGGGTTTTGTTTGTTAGTAAACAGTTCGATCTAAAATCAATATGTGGTTAAGTGAGGGTGGTAATTTCTGTGTTTAACAATGGGGGGGGGGGGGGGGGGGGGGAGTTGACACTTATTTGAGCCGTGCTCTGGCAAAAGGGGGCTTAATGCATCTCCGTGGAGCATGATACCAAGCAAGCCATCACATACTTACGGATCCATAGTAGCCACCTCTATTTTAATAACTAACTTAAACATGAGGTAGAGTGGGCCTTGGACATACAGAAAATTGACCAATAGCGAGGTCAGCCTGCGCGGACTTCGATACTTTTCGCAGATGCATTAAGGCCCCCTTTTCACAGAGCAAAGTTCATTTATATTACATAGTTTTCATTTTGCCTCATCAAATCTGAATGAAAGTAATTTCCTCTAATTGTATACTTCACACTTTTTTATAACGAAAACCTGTGTATAATGAGTCACCGGAAAAATACCCCCATCCGCTGTATTCTATCCATCAGTAAGTCACATGTCTAGCTTGTGGGGATTATTTCATCTCTAAACCTTTACCACAAATCACGAGTTAGAACTTTTGAAAACATTGTAGAAAAAGGAGAAAATGCTGGTAACCAGCATTTTCTCCTTTTCCCACAATGTTTTCTTTTCTGTCAGACACAAATCACATCATTTGAGTCATATTTTCTCTGACGTCTGCAAATGCTTTGAATTTTCACCAGTTCAAATTTTGTAGTTTGATAAAGACTTTACCCTTCACCAAGAGCTCCTTTGTTTCTTCTCGTAACCCTTTAGCCCTATGCAAAGCGATTCCGTGATTGATGTCAAAATTAATGTCTATTCTTTATGGAGAATTAAAAACTTTTTATTATGCTTTGTTCCCTTGTCAAAAGCAGAACATTGTGTACAAATAATAATGAGTCAGAAAAGAGAAAAGTGCAATGAACAATGCCAAGAAAGAAAGCTTATGAAACTTTGTAGGAAAAGGAGAAAATATATACACTCCTTTTTCCCCACATTGTCTTACCATCTGAAAGACAACTATAATCACTTCAACTACAATTTATATGCTGTCTTTAATTGCCTTCGATTTTGACGGGTCTGAATCTTTTTCGTCGAGTACAAACGGAAGACTCATAACATGGAGTTTGATCTTGCATCTATTTGTCTGATGCGGTGAGATTTTTTTTCTGTTGAAAAGAACGTTGAAAGGAAAATTTTGATCTCGAATTTGTTTATAAACAAACATGGATGCGGGAACTCTGCCATGCCGCGTATTTTTAACATGACTGTATGTAACTTGTTAGCCTGGTTTACCTCATTATGGTACTTCTGCTACGATTTTTAGAGTCCTTTTCTTGCAATACTTTCGATACTGTAAAAGAAACTCGTTATCGTTTTTCTTTTTACAAATGTTTGTACACTTTGCGATTTGTAAAGGTTTTTGGATTAGTCAATCCCCTTTTGGCTAAATGAACTTAGATTGTGTTGCGTGTTTTCCTGTGTTCATTCATTCATTCATTCATTTACTGGGTTAAAGCACAGGTACACTAGAGAACGACTGAACTACGATCACGACCTGAGGAAATGTCAGTTCGTAGTGAAGTCGTGAAGAGTGTCGTAGCATCGTAGTATTGTCGTCTTAGGGTCGGCACAGCGAGGTCGTGAAGAGTTTCGTAGCATCGTTGTAGTGTCGTCGTTTGGTCGGCATAGCGAGGTCGTGAAGAGTGTGGTAGCATCGTAGTATCGTTGTCGTTGGGTCGGCATAGCGAGGTCGTAGAGAGTGTCGTAGCATCGTAGTATCGTCGTCGTTGGGTCGGCATAGCGAGGTCGTAGAGAGTGTCGTAGCATCGTAGTATTGTCGTCGTCTGGTCGGCATAGTGTGGTCGTAAAGAGCGTCGTAGCATCGTTGTATTGTCGTCGTTGGGTCGGCATAGTGAGGTCGTAGAGAGCGTCGTAGCATCGTTGTATTGTCGTCGTTGGGTCGACATATTGAAGTCGTGAAGAGTGTCGTAGCATTGTAGTATTGTTGTCGTTGGGTCGGCATAGTGAGGTCGTGAAGAGTGTCGTAGCATCGTTGTTTTGTCGTCGTTGGGTCGGCAAAGTGAGGTCGTGAAGAGCGTCGTAGCATCGTTGTATTGTCATCGTAGTGTCGGCATAGTGAGGTCGTGTAGAGTGTCATTACATCCTAGCATTGTCGTCGTAGGGTCAGCATTTTGAGGTCATGAGGAGTGTGATAACATTGTAGTATTGTCGTCGTAGGGTCGGCATAGTGAGGTCGTAGAGAGTGCATACAAAGTGACTAGTAAGGGCATATCAACTCTTTAGCAGACGACAAAAATTTAGACTTTTCTTAATTAAAAGCAGACGACAAATAATATGTGTACCATGTGATAAAACTTGTTCGAAAGAACAAAAAACATTGTTGGAAAAGGAGAAAATGCTGTTCACCAGCATATTATCCGTTTCCCACAATGTTTGCAAAAGCATCCTTTCTTACGAACGTTAAACCTCGGGATTGTATGACAAAGGTTGAAAGGCGTTCGCTATAGCTAGTCCCTGCGAACTTTTAGGAAAAACAGAATAGAGACGAGATTCGAACTTTGCTTTGCATTAACCCTTTGCCACACATTTCCCACTTTTAACGATCCTGGGGCAAAAGACTTTTGAAAGTATTGATGGACAACGACGAAATAGCTGGTTATCAACATTTTCACACAATGTTTTCTAACCTTTCAAATATAAATTTTAATTTTTAAGTAACTATTGCTTTGTCATCTGCAAAAACTTTCATTGTAGACAAGTCTTAAATTTTGTCGTTGAGTAAAGAGTGAAAACGGGCAGTAAGTTGATCTGCAGTATCCACAGAATGCTGTTTAACCTTTTACTACGCAATCTCCAGTTTTAACGACTCTGTTTAAGAACCCGTTGGAAAACATTGTGGGGAAAAGGAGAAAATGCTGGTTACTAGCATTTTCTCTTTTTTCCACAATGTTTCTTACTCTTTTAACTCTTTACCACACGGCAAAAATTTACACTTGTCCAAACTGAAAGCAATTGCAGACAACAGTTTAAAAGTTGTTTAAATTATGGAGTTCGACTTTGATACAGTAGAAAACATTGTGGGTAAAGGAGAAAATGCTGGTTACCAGCATTTTCTCCTTTTCCCACAATAGTCTTTTTTTTAAGGGTCGTTCAAACTCGGGACTGTGTTGTAAAGAGTTAAATGAACTATCCATCATTTAATTCACGTTTGAATTACATTTGTCGCGGTAAATATATATAAAATGGACGAGTCTAAAATTTTGTTGTGTATCTTGTATAATATCTGTCTGAACAATTTTAAGGCGGAACGGCTGTCTATAAGTTATGTGATATTTGTATGAATCATAGATCAGCATGGGTTTGATGCAACCTACACGATAATGTATCACATGTGTACAGTCAGATCACCCCCTACCATTTTTGGCACCTCCTACACACTTATAAAATAAACAAATAGACAGATGATGAATAAAACAGGGGTTAACTCTTTACCCAACAACAAAATTGTACGCATGTCTAATTTGAAAGCGTTTACAGACGACATATTAAATATAGTGAATATGATATCATTATTTTTGGCACCTCCCACTCACTTATGAAATAAACAAGTAAACAGATAATGAATAAAACAGGGATCAAGTCTATACAAGACGATAAAATTTTAGACTTGTCTTATATGAAAGCATTTGCAGACGACAGTTTCAATGTGGCTCAGATGGTGCAATTTTTCTTTGATAGGGTAGAAACAATGTGGGAAAAGGAGAAAATGCTGGTAACCAGCATTTTCTCCTTTTCCCACAATGTTTTCCAAAGGCTCCTTTCCTAGGGTCGTTAAAAGTCGGCATTGTGCTGTAAAGGATTAAGTCTCTATCAGACGACAAAATTCTAGACTTGTCTAATTTAAAAACATTTGTGACGACACATTCAACGTACTGTAAATGATATTATTTATTTTTTCCCGAGAGTGCAGAAAACATTGTGTGAAAAGGAGAAAATGCTGGTAATCAGCATTTTCTCCTTTTCACACAATGTTTTCAAGAGCATTTTTTTTCCCCTGATGGGCGGTAAAATTCGTTATTTATTGGGAAAGGGATTGGATTATAAAACTTCGTGTATAAAGAAAACTAGGTCCTTTGGCAAGCCGCGAAAATTGTAACCGAAATGAACCTATGATAATCATATCTATCTTTTTAAGCACAGTGTAGTATAGGATTAGACTGCATTGAACTTGTAGTCTGATCTTTGATCACTGTCCAACATAGACACAGCCCGACATTTAACTCTTTACTAGACGACAAAATTTTAGACTTACTCAAATTAAAAACATTTGCAGACAACAAAATTAGTACGGCTAGGTGATGGAAATTGTCTGTGAAGAGGCATAAAACCTTATGGGAAAAGGACAGAATGCACTCACCAGCATTTTTGCCCTGTTCCACAATGTTTTCAAAACCTTCCTTATTTAAGGTCTAATAAACTCGGGATTTTGATACATTTTGAAATTTTCCATATTTCAGTTATATCCACACCATTGGGAATAATTTATCAAAACCTTCAATTTTCTCGACTGTAAAAGTCATCGGGTGCAATTATAAATTCATCCGACTGAACATTGTGCATAAATTTGAACCCAGTGTTGTTAGATCAGACGTTTATTTTAATGTTTTGAAAAGTATAGGATACATATTTACTAACAGTGCTGTCATTTTGTATTTGCAAGGTTGAGTACCTTATGTGATAAACCTGCAACATAATGAGAGAGTGGCCCTCTGGCAAAAAGGTGATTAAATGCGTCTCCGTCATGCATTACACCAAGCAAGTCGTCATAAAAGTATTGATCCATAAAATTCAATTTGTCTAACAATAGACTTAATCACGAGGTAGAGTGGTCCTTGAGCATGCAGAACATTGACAATTGACAGGGGTTTCGAACTAGATTAGCCTGTGCAAACTGCGCAAGCTGACCTGGGTCGATACCTTTTACAGATGCATTTTACAGATGCATTAAACCCTCTTTTCACAGAGCATGACTCGTCTACTTTTGACTTCAAGTTGGTGAATCTATGCCATATCTAAACACACCAGTAAAAAGTATCGACTCAGGTCAGCCTGCGCAGTCCCCGCAGGCTGACCTGTATCGAACTTTTTGCTTTTACCAAACATTCTGCTCTTCCAAAGACTATTCTACCTCATATTTCAGTCGCTAGTCAGACAAAATAGATTTTATGGCTTCATAATTATGTGATGACTTGCTGGGTATGAATCACTAAGGAGATGCATAACCCCCCCTCCCACTCCCCACCTTTATTCCAGAGCATGGCCAAAATGGTTAATTGATTGAATTTGCGTTTATTTATCGCTTCTACCGGTAGCCCATATGGGCGACGCCCCCTGAAGACTGTCACTTTTGTTACGGGGGATAGTGCAAGATACAGGACGAAACCCATTTTAGGTTACACCTGGTTCTTTTACGTGCTCGGTGCATAGCATCATTACACAGAACCTCGGTTTAACGTCTCATGTGACAGACTATCAGTACTTTTAGATGACCAGCCATCGGGCTCGAACCAACACCCTCAAGTGACCCAAGACTTTATTTTTACAAGTCCTACGCTCTACCACCTGAGCTATGCGGGCTGGTCGGCCCAAATGATATAGCCTATCTAGTGTGTATCTATACAATCACCCAAAAATTTTGTCTGGAGACTATTTAATCAGCGTCGATTACAGGGAGGTAATTATGCTAGCCATTATGTATCCCCTGTAAGAAATCGACATTTTATTGATGTAAGAAGTTGTCCTTTGGACGACATGAAGCCATCTCGAAGGAAATATATATTTTCTAAGTGTTTCTTATTAACATTACTGAAACCCAAATTATTACGACCAGCACCTGGTAACAACGAAAAACAAAAGACAATCCAGAAAAATACAGCGAATGTAAATCCTCGGGGCACTAAGTACAGAGAAATAGTCAGAGGCATCTGACATTTCTAGCGAAATGCTGCAGCCTCAGCTTATATATTTACACAAGCACATCAACATTTTGCCAAGCCGTTCGTATTTACATCTATTAAAGGGAGGTAATTATACAGGCTATAGTAAAGGTTATACCGAGTCTTATCATTGATTCAGCGCTAATGCATCTTTTACCATAATATGTATGTTATCTGACCGATCAATATTTTGAAATTATATATTTTTTGAAATAGCTACGGTCTCGTGTTCAGCAGTATTTGTCTGTATCTTAAAAGCCGGAACTACCCGTATTATCTAGATCATGTTTGAGCAGGCCGACAAAAAAATCATTACGTGAATTATTACGTGAATCCGCGACGAATTTATTAACTAAATGAGTCACACTTGAATTACCGAAGTGATTAGAAAGCTTGTTCTAAAATTCAAGGCTAGAAACGAGATGTTTAAAATGTTTCTGTGCTTGGCCTGATACTGCTTAAGAAATAAGGAAAGTAAAGTCCTGAAATCAGGAAATGAATTTACAGATAAATGTTATCGAAACATTTTATTCATCATACATGTATGCATGTTTAAACGCTTGCAGTGGACGTAATTTGAAAACTCAGTAAAGTAAAACAGTATACGGGTCTACGCGGCCACTGCAACAAAATTTTAACAGCAATGTGTGGACTTCGCATGGTTTTATGTGACTAAGCAAAAAGAAAATCTTTTTTCATGGGCAATGATATTCTGTCGGATATAATTTCCTTCTCTGTAAATAAATTGTAAGGAAATAAAAGCACAAAGTTTGTCAGAGCGGATAATTTGTCATTAAACCTTTCACTTTTTTGTGTAATATAAACTGCATCGTAAACAATTTCACGAGTGGGTTGTTGCAAATATACACCCAACTACAGCCGAAACATTAAATAGAAAAAAGAACAATGTCAAGGTTTACTAGTAAAATGAAAATTGTATAGAGAGACTGCCTATAATGTGTGTGTTTTCTTTTGATCTATGCCCTCAAGAAGTAACGGTTCCAAAAAAAAAGCTAAAATCAAAAAGCTGCTTTGCAGATGCTGATTTTGAAAGCAAGTTGGGGTTATAAAGTTGAGAAAAGGAAAGAAGAAAGGGAGGCTGAGTGTGAGTTTCTCGATACATCAAGGATAAAGACCATTGACCCTTTACCGAAATTTCAGACTTTCAAAATCTAATTACATGTATCTGCACAGGACAAATAAATTGTGGCTCGATGTAATTTTGTCTCCGGAAAAAGAAAACATAGTCGAAAAAGAGGAAATGCTGGTTACCAGTATTTTCTCCTTTTCCCAAGTTTTCGAAAGCCTTTCCCCTCTTTAGGGTCGGCAAAAAGCGGAATTATTTGGTCAAGGGTTAAACCTGAATATATACCGGATATCATATATATGTAAGTGCGCAACACATGTGAACAGTATAAAGACACTGAACTTGTGAGATAGAATAAGATACAATCTTTAGATATTTATTGTTCACTCGGAAAGTTTTTTCTATCTATACTTAGGGAGAATAACGATTTATATTTGCTGATCAGTATATTTTGGATATATCATTTTGTTTACCAATAAGTTTCACCATGGCGCGCTTATCAGATGCTGCAGTAAGTTGCTACAGTTTTTTTTTTTAAGTTTTAGCTGAAAAAAAAGTATATTTGTTCTGATCTGGTATGTCTGTCTGTCCTTTCAATCTATGCTTTATATTTTTTCTTTTCTTGTCGACGTCTATGTGTGTGTGTCTCTCTCTCTTTCTCTCTCTGAGATGTATGCTTCTTTTACTACAAAGCTGCCAAAGGCATGTATATAGGGGCAGTTACCTTTTCTATTTACCGCGTACAAACTCGTGTGCTTTTGTTTACATTATTTGTGTTCCAATCTTCCGCGTTCTTTTTGGATTTACCACATGTTTTTTGCCCGTTACATCATAAAGACGATCATATACGAAGTAAGACTCATCTAGCAATAACCACTAGAGCACTTATTCTAGCAATAGTTTTTTTCTTATAGTTGGTGGGGTGAGGGGTAATGAAGATAAATGATGTAACTGTACACAATGTGCAGTGTGATCTTGGATATACACGCTCTAGTTTTGAGTGAAAAGACCGATAATCTGAATTGGCTATATACGTAGGTCTAGTATCTTTGGGTTTTTTTAACGATGGATTTAGAAATCGCGGTATTAATTGCTTTTTTACTTGTGAATATGATTGAGTTTTTCATATTTCATTCATCTAATGACACATTTTACCCATGCCTTCTTTTAATGCGTTAATCAATACGTATCTACCTATTTACGTATTCATGTATTCATACGCCTCCACGTGTAGCTCTCGTTTTTCAAACCAGCAAAGTACTTATCCTTCCATATGCGACTGTAAATGTATTTGAAGGAAAGTAAAGACCAAAATCAGATTGAGTCTGATCTCTGTCTACACTCCGCATGTCTTTTGATAATTTGCTGATATGATCCCCTCGAGATGCCACTAAACCTTACTAAGTCTTCCTCTTGTGGGATACTTGAGACTTTTTGCGTCTTCCAGCAGACCAGCTTTGTTAAAGAACAAAAAGCGGAAATTACACATGGAGAGTAATTTGTCATTATACCAACATCTAACCCTTTCCCACACAATCCCTACTTTTGACGACCCTGAGAAATAAGCCTTTAGAAAACATTGTGGGAAAAGGAGAAAATGTTGGTGACCAGCATTTTCTCCTTTTCCCACAATGTTTTCTACTTTTCACAAAGCAAATTTCAAATTTTCATTCACTTTTATTATCTCGTCTGCAAATGCTTCCGATTTGGACAAGCCTAAAATATTGTCGTTTGGTAATGAGTTAACCCTTTCCCACACAATCCCCGACTTTTAACGACCCCTTCCCCCCAAAAAGTGCTGGTCATCAAATCTCATAATCTTATTTTAATGTAGGTTTATGTAAGTAACTATGCGATTTATGGAACTTGAGGGTTCGATCCCTGGCTCAACCAATTTCTTTCCGAGGATTGATGATAGTCATTGTGACAAGATTCATTCCTCTCCCACCGCTGACCATTGCTTCGACGATGGATAAGTGGGAAAGCAGCCAGTGGCTTGGAAAGAATATTGTGCGGAGTCCTGGTAAAAGAGACCCCAGGAAAGCATGGATAGGTGCACTGGCCGCCGCGATATAACTGAAATAATGTTGAAAACGCCGTTAAATACCATACAATCAAGCGATTTGAAAAAGAAAAACATATTTGTCTTATCTTATAAGTATGTGAGGGAAAAATAGGTTGCCTGCAGGTGGTACCGTGACTAAACGTATGTAGGAGGAATTACATTTCTTTATGAAATCAAACCTTTACCTGCTAAATAACTAAAATGAAACTTTCAAGTCCGTATTAAAAATCAAAGTATTGCTATTTTAAAGTTATTTTTGGGGGAATTATCTCCTTATCGGACAGTGCCAGATCCAAGATCAGGCCACACGTTCTGTGCAGTCTGATCTTGATCTACACTTTCTTGAGTCGTGCTAAGCAGCCTAAGAGTTAAAAATATCTTCTAAAAGTGTCTAAGTTTTCATAGTAGTTCTTTTTCCAGAATATCTGTCCAGAACTGTCTGTTCATCTTGTAGTGGAACCATATTTATAGCCAATGAGAAAGTGTAATTTATATACTTGGTAGTGAAAGAGTTAAACTCGAAGCTTTTCTATGCCCTTTTAAGGCCAATGTACAGCAAGATCAGACTAAACAGAGCGTTCATACTGATACATGTATATGATCAACCTCCTGACTGCTCGTTACGGTAAGAATTTTATTTTGCAAAAAGAACTTTGACATCGCAATATTTTGGTTCTTACCACTGGCTGGGAAAAGGTCATTTAATCTGTTGATAAGTTAAACCCTTTAACACACTATTACAGGTTTTAACGACCCTGTAGAAAGAAGGCTTTTGAAAACATTGTGGGAAAAGGAGAAAATGCTGGTTACGAGCATTTTCTCCTTTTCCCACAATGTTTTCTGTCTTATCAAAGACAGATTTCATCAAAGTTTAACCTCATTTTAATTGTCTTCTGCTCATGCTTTCAAATTGATCGAGGCCAAAATTTTGTCGTTTGATATACGGTTAACCCTTTTCCAAACAACAAATCGTTGAACTCCTTCAAACTGAAACTACGACTAACTCGTAACTGCAGACGAATTTATCGAAATTGCGACAAAAAAAAGCTGTAGTAGTTCTCTGAAACGCAGAAAAAACAATGTGGGAAAGGCCTTCTACCTAAGGGTCTTTAAAACTTGGGCTTGTAGGGTATTGCCACAAAAGAGCTGTAGTTCTCTGAAACGCAGAAAAAACAATGTGGGAAAGGCCTTCTACCTAAGGGTCTTTAAAACTTGGGCTTGTAGGGTATTGCCACAAAAGAGCTGTAGTTCTCTGAAACGCAGAAAAAACAATGTGGGAAAAGCCTTCTACCCAAGGGTCTTTAAAACTTGGGCTTGTAGGGTATTGCCACAAAAGAGCTGTAGTTCTCTGAAACGCAGAAAAAACAATGTGGGAAAAGCCTTCTACCCAAGGGTCTTTAAAACTTGGGCTTGTAGGGTATTGCCACAAAAGAGCTGTAGTTCTCTGAAAGGCAGAAAAAACAATGTTGGAAAAGCCTTCTACCCAAGGGTCTTTAAAACTTGGGCTTATAGGATATAGTGTCAAGGGTAAACTGGCATCTGGCGTTCTACGATTTCCGATATCCTTTTCAAACACAGTAAGCAAGATCACTCCATATGTCTCTGCAGTCTGATCTTAGTCTACACTATTAGCTGGGCTAGTAATTGTTTAAGCCTATCATACCTTTACAAGATAATTGATCTGGAAGGGCCATAATCGCCAACCATTCTGAGATGCATTCTTCGTCTTATTCTAGATTTAGAAAGTAACGCCGCTTCTGATTGGCTAAACCATTTTAGTTTTGTCAGTCAGAAATAGCGTTAATCTTATATTTAGAAAATTCTAGACAATTTGAGTTCAAATGTTATGAAGAATGGTCCATGGATACAAGGCAGAAGGCAAAAGACGGTTAAGTTCAATACTTTAATTCAGGACGACAACGGTTGGTCCTTTCCCGCACAATCCCGATTTTTAACGACTCTGAAGAAACAGACTTTGGAAATATTGTGGGAAAAGGAGAAAATGCTGATTACCACCATATCAAAGATAGAAAAAATCATTAAAGCAACGTTAACTTTGTTGTTTGCAAATGCTTGCAATTTGGGCTATTCCAAAATTTTGTCGTTTGTTGAAAAGTTAAAGGTAAAGGAAATTTTTGTGTAAGGCGTGTAGACAGGAGTTGTGAACGAGTGAAAACAGATTTGCCTAGGGATGTTGAGGTAATTGAAATAAAAATGCACAGTTACTCAGACGAGTGTTTAATTTATTGTTTAATTTACATACGCGATGACTGATAGCGTTTTTCACCAGGGCTTCAGATAAGGGATGTTATTTGGTTTGAAAAGCAATGACATTTATGTAGGACTTTATGTTCTTCACAATAGGCTGTGCAAGTGGGGGGGGAGGGGGCGCAGTTACATGGCGTATGCACACTTAAGTTCACTATTCTTGCAAAATGAAGGATTTATTTAATGTCGAAGGGTCTATCTATTTGATTAATAATTACAATGCCTGGTTGTGGTGGGATACCTCCCTTTCGAAAAAGCGGGGGGGGGGGGTCGACTCCTATTCCCTCCCTTCTCCCAAGCCTATGTAAGCCCCTTGTATTTTCTCATATGAATTGATTCAAACTGAGATATTTTACATGAGTGTCACTGATAAGGGAATATAAGAGTTTTAATTTATAATGCCGTTTTCAACATCAGATTTTAGTGGCCAGTATATCTATCCGTGCTTTCCTAGGTTTCTTTAACTCATTACCAAACGACAATATTTTAGGCTTGTCCAAATCGAAAGCATTTGCAGACGACAAAATAAAAGTGACTGAAAATTTGAAATTTGTTTTGTGAAGGGTAGAAAACATTGTGGGAAAAGGAGAAAATGCTGGTTACCAGCATTTTCTCCTTTTCCCACAATGTTTTCTAAAGGCTTCTTTCTCAGGGTCGTCAAAAGTAGGGATTGTGTGGTAATGGGTTAACAAGTACTTCCTTCAATATTCCTTTCCATCTACTAGGCTCATTTAGTAATATAAATAAACTAATAAAATTTTCACCATTATCCGAAGCCCTCGAACAGTAAACGAAGACTTGAAGGCATAAAAAATATTGAAATTATTCAGTGATTGTTACGAGACGACAAAATTTAAGACTTTTCCACATTTAAAAAAAAAAAACATTTGCAGACGACAAATAACATTGATGGTCACAGTTAAAAACGGAAACTTTTTTTCTTGAAATGTAAAACATTGTCGGAAAAGAAGAAAAACATTTTCTTTCCCACTATATTTTTAAAAGCCTTATTCACCCAAGTCGTAAAAATTACGGGGCCGATTGGTAAAGCGTAAAGATTGTTATTTTAATTTACAGTGCTAGGCCGGAAGTACAGTCAACAAAATGTTATGCCGCTGTGAAAAGTACATATTTTTCGCTATTAGGGATTATTAACAAATTGTCATCTGCAGACGACGTTTTTTTTTTTCTTTTGAAAATGTCCTTACACAAGGAAAAATTGTTCGGGACGAGTATTCTTCTTATGCCACATTGTTTATGCGTACAAGTGTTCAAGTATTTAACTCTTTACCAGACGAAAAAATTTTGGACTCGACCAAATTGGTAGCATTTGCAGACGACAAATCAAATTTAGCTCAAATAATGATTAATGTTTTAGACAGGGTACAAAACATTGTGGGAAGAGGAGAAAATGCCGGTTACCAGCATTTTCTTCTTTTACCACAATGTATTCAAAAGGCTTCTATCTCAGATTCTTTAAAACTCAAGATTGTGTGGTAAAGGGTTAACCCAAACCTTTTGCCACAATATCTCTAGTTTTGACGACCTTGACAAAAAAGACTTTTGAAAACATTATGGGAAAAGGAGAAAATGCTGGTAACCAGTATTTTCTCTTTTTTTTTCCCCACCAGGTTTTTCTCCCATTTGACAGACAGAAATTATCTGTTGAGCTACATTGAATTTGTCGTATTCAAATGCATTTAACTTCGACAAGTCTAAAATTTTTTTGTGTGGTAAAGAATTAACCCTTTACCACCCGATCCCGACTTTTAATGACATTTGAAAACATTATGGGAAAAGGAGAAAATGCTGGTAACCAGCATTTTCTCCTTTTCCCACAATGCTTTCTACCCCCATCAATGAAAGAAATCGTCATTTTAGCTTCCTTTCATTTGTCGTCTGCAAATGCTTTCAATTTAATGGAGTAAAAAACTTTGTTGTTTGGTAAAGAGTTAATTCATGTTTTCCTATGTACTTGTACTTATAGTATTCGTAATCACAGCATCAACCAGGGCGCATCGATCTTGTTGGGAACACATGGAATAAACATACATTCATTGGGAAACATCGACAAAAATGTGTCTTAATATTACCGATGGTTTTTCAGTCTTTATGTATGAGTGCAATGAGCGTCTAGGAAATTTCTTTCGATTGAAAAAAAAAATGGTTTGAAACAGCTGAAAAGGAGAACTGTGTCAAGTAAAGGGAATAGAGGGGTGGAACGGAAAAAAGTAGAATTAAATCAACAATTTCACATAATAAGCATCTCAAAGCTGGTAGAGATATCAGTTAGGTCAAATAAGTGAGACCAACTTCTACATCAATTTCTGTGCAATACATATGAACCATGCTCTGGCAAAAGGGGGTTTAATGCATCTCTGTAATACATGATACCAACCCAAGTCATCACATCATTATGGATCCATAATAGCCACTTTTTTTAACAAACCAATTAATTATGAGCTAGACTGGTCCTTTGACATACAGGAAATTGATCAATAGCGAAAAGTTTCGGCCCAGGTCAGCCTGCGCTGACTGCGCAGGCTGACCTGGGTCGATACTTTTCGCAGATGCATTAAGCCCCCTTTTCACAGAGCATTGCTCGTGGATATCATGCTCATGTCTCACGTCCATTAGACGCTGAGGTAAAATGTCGACATTGTTTGCTATTGTACCAATACAACTGACCAATGAAACGACGTAATCACCGTCACGAGGCACAAATCGCATACCATGTTCTATTGGTCAATCCAGTCTTGTGAGCATGATGTGTAATTATTGGCACGAAAAAGCCCGACTTATAAATAAGGTTCGAGGAATGGATGACATTTAGCGATTTGCAATCATAGCGGAAATATGATTGCCATTGTCAAAATCCTACTGAATATGAAAACTGTATACGAATACGACAATGAACCACCCATTATAACAGGAACACTGAAATTGTTCTGTTTACGTATTATTACTCTCACATGACGTTAACGGCAATAATTATAAGTGGTCTTTCCTAATTTTAACACTTATCCTCTTTAATAGACTATGAACAATCTAGATTTGTCAATGTTGAAAGCATCAGCCGACAATAAGATGTGGTGCACAAATGATGGAAGTTATGTTTCAAATTGAAAGAGTAGGAGACATTGTGGACAAAGGATAAAATGCTGACTACCAGCATTCTTTCTTTCCAACGATGTCTTTAAAGAGCGCTTCATCCCCTGGTAGTAAATATGGGATGGTCTGATAAAGGGTGGAAGTGCTTAGTGCACGACATGCACATTTTCTTTGTTGGAATGGTGTTTAACGCCATATTCAACGTTATTTCATGGCGGCCAGCGCACATATCTGCCATGCTTTCCTAGAGATTGTTCTTACCAATCCTTCGCGCAATATTCTTCCAGAGCTACTAGCTGCTTTCAGAAATAATCACCGTCGAAACAATGATCAGCAGTGAGAGAGGAACGAATCCTGTCGCAACGCCAGACTATCATCAATCCTGGGAAAGAAATTCGACGAGCTAGGGATACGAACGAGCAACTCGCTGTTCTCAAGTCCTGTACGCTTCCAACTGCTCTACAGGGCTCGGCTGCACATTTTAAATCTGCGCAGTCGACTCGAGCATAACATGTTTGAAACCAGTTTTGACCGAAGATTAAATGTCATAGAAATAACGGATATTGTGATGCAGAGATTAGACTGCATTTCCTGAGCAATCTAATCTAAATCTACATCGACCGCAAAAGCACCTAAAGATGTCGTTAGCAAGAGAAGATTTGATTACACCCTTTTCCAAACACTCCTGTATTATTACGACCTTGAAACAGAAGGCTTTTCAAAACATCATTGAAAATGGAGAAAATGCTGGTAACCAGTGTCTTGCCCAAAGAAAGCCTGGCGTTCCTAGTAAGGCTCGAACTAGGGCTATCCTGGTTACAAGTCCTGCACTTTACCACTGGGCCACACAGCACCCCCGAAATCTTTTCAGAGTTAAGGAGTGCGTAAGCTGTAATAAAACTACATGTGACAACAACGCAACCCTCATTAAACAAGATGTTTTTAAGAGCCCCACGTGAACATATCAACCCTAAGGCTGCTAAGCGCGACTCACTGAACTTTTGCGGACAGTGTAGATCAAGATCAGACTGCACAGAACGTGCAGTCTGATCTTTGATCTACACTGTCCGATAAGGACTTAAATTGTCTACCAAAAACACCTTTGAAATAGTAAAATTTGGGCTTTTACTATCGGCTCAAAAATTTCAGTCCACTTATTTGGCAGGACAAGGGTTAAGTTTTCTTGCTAAAGGAAAAAAGACAAGATTGCCTTATTTGGTGATATAACCACTATTTGATATCGACATAAGGGGAAAGTTTCTTTCGAATCAAGTCATTACCTCTTGAAACAAGTCTGCGGGAAACGAGTTTTGGAAGCATCTTAGTATGATATGGTTTATCAGTGCGACTCAATGAAAAATTATCGTTGCAAAAAGAGATATTGTCTCTTTTGCTACCATGGTTTCCTACAGACGGGAAAAAACTGGTATTGTGAATCTAACCAGGAAAGGAAATTATGTCTTTCTCCGAATTGATTAAAATCTAATCAACGTAAAAGTAAGAGCACAGTATAATAGTAGTAGATTACTTGATTTTAGTATTTGAAGGGTATTTTTCGACCCTATACCTAACAATCCCGAGTTTGAACGACTCTGGGAAAGAAGCCATTTGAAAACATTTTGGGAAAAGGGGAAAATGCTGATTACCAGCATTTTCTCCTTTTCCCACAAACGGTTTTCTACCCTTCACAGATAAATCGTGTTATACGTGTCATGGTCACTATGTCGTCTGCAAATGCCTTCAGTTTCGAAAATTCTAAAACTTTGACATTTGGTTATGAGTTAAACATATTTTCAATCTCAACACGACGACATTTACTTAATTTTCATGTCACTCCTCTCACCCACCGCCCTCCCCTGCTCTCTCTCTCTCTCTCTCTCTCTCTCTGGTAGCTTTATTAGCCGGCAAAAAAATGAAACTAAGTAAAAAGTAAACAAAAGAGCGACCTTGCAACATTTTACCTAGTTCTACAGTTATTTTTTTTCTGCCAGCGACCAATACTTGGACCGACCATGCAATGATAAATTGTCTTCTTCGTAATAATTTTCATACTTATAAATGATATAATTAGAATTTTAATGAATTTTTACTTTTGCCGCCACAGGTCCTTTAATGTTGCCTTAATTACTCGAATACATTGGTTAATTTGAAATTTTGGCGGGAAAGGACGCACAAGTTGAAAACAATACAACACTAGTTCGCCTTGCTCACAAGTCAGCTGGATATAACAGAAATAATGGCGAAACCGGCGTAAATCCTCTATATTTAAAGGCTTGGTCAGACCGGCTAACGGATATGTAACGAGGGGGAAACGGACAAAAACATGCAGAATTTGGTTATCCGGTGACAAAATTCATCTCCTCTGCCGCTCGAGGCTCACGCGATCGGTGTGTGGAGCGAGGAAGTCACACAATGACCGCACGAGTACCGCACATGTAACGGAAAAAAACGCACGTTTAACGGATATGTACAGGATAATAAACGGTCTATTAACGGATATCACCGTACGAGTAAGGGACTTGTACCGGATAAAACGGAAGTGCAACGCATGAGAACCGGACAAAACGTACGATGAACGGAAATGTACCGAACACCAACGTACGAGGAACGTACCGGTCACGTGACATGCCGAGGGTATAAATTGTCAGATGCATCCAAAGTCTATCATTTGCATGTCTCTGTCCGTTTTGTCCGGTGGAAAGTTTTGAACATGCTCAAAACTTTCCACCGGACGGAACGGACATCGCCGGACATCGCCGGACAAGTAGCGGATTCACCGGATAAGAAACGGACAAAAAACGGATACGAACGGACACGAACGGATGAAATGATTTTTTATCCGTTACTCGTCCGTTAGCTCGGTGTGACCAAGGCTTAAGGAAAACGTTTTATGGGGGAAAAAAAGGTATTTAACTTACAAGATGCAGACCTGCACACTGATAGCGTTGTTCAGGGACTTGCACTGAAGTATAAAAACGATGTAGAAATTCCAAACATATTTGCAATCTCGTTATCAACATTTATAGAAAGTTTATGAGAGAGAACTTAATGTTAGAAGACATGCTTGCCTCTACCGACAATTTCAAGTGCTCAAATTTCAAGTACCCATTTATACGGTGTAAAGGCTTTCCTTGATGGTTAATCGCGTCTACATAACCCTTGAACACTTTGAACTATAAATAAGTTAACTCAAACCTAATTTTACAACAGAACGTCTCAGCCAATCAGAAGGCTTGTCTTGGAAAATAGTGTGGGAATTGAACTTAATATGGTTTGTGAGTAGCTCATGGTCCCTGCATAATTGCAATCTTAAGCCTTTATCAAAAAAACCTGTCTTTTAAAGTAACAATAAAGGCCAAAAAGTAAACAAAGCGGGTGTTTAAATGTATTTAAATTTATATCATACCATTTAAAAGTATGGAAATTGTAGTGAAGATGACAATCTGTCATTGTTCGGTCGGTCCAAGTGTAAGTCGCTGACAGAGAAATCAATTTCAAAACTAGGTTAAAACATGGCCGGTAGCTGTGTCTTTTGTTTACTTTTTGCCTGATTTCAAAATATTTTTTTTCTGCCAGCGACTAACATAATATGGTCCGACCAACGATAACAGACTGTCATCTCCACAATATTTTCCATACTTTTAAATGGTATGATTTAAATTCAAATGTATTATGACATCTGCTTAGATATTTTTGCCTTTACTGGGCCTTTAAGTGCTGAAGAAAATGGCCTATGAATACATTGTGGAACTTGAAAGGAAAACATCTGAATGCTTGGAAACAGTGATAAAAGTACAAATACATTATCATGACACCACGGACACATTATCAAAGGATTGAAAGAATGCACACATTATCAAAGTGATAACAGTATGAACAGTCATCACAGTAGTAGAGTATATACACGTTATCAAAGTAATGAGAGTAATAATACGTCATCAATGTAAAGAAAGGAAGGGCAGTTATAAAAGTTTTAAGTATGGAAACATGATCAAAGTAATGAAAGTATGGACACAATTTCAAAGAAATGAAAGAATGGAAACATTACCAAAGTAATGAAATTATGGAAAAATCAAAGGAATAACTGCATGGACATATTATCCATGTACTAACTGTATGGACACGTTATCAAAGTGATGAAACTAATAGACAGTTATTAAAGGACTAAAAGTATGGTTACATTGTTAAAGAGGTGAGGGTATGGACACAGTATAAAAGTCATGAAAGTATAGACACATTATCAAAGTACTGAAAGTATTAGTCATGATTTTAAAAAAAAACCTTAAATGATATCTTTTTTACAAACTCAATTTGGTTACTTTTGATTGCACGGCTACTGAAAAAAATTGCGACAGAGATGAAAAATAAATGATTCTTTTTTATTTTCCAGACTGTCTTCGTCTGGCTCTACGAAGTGAGTTTTGTTTTTGGTGCTTGCTTAGTGTGCGATAGTCGTATCGCTGTATCTTTTATTTTCTCTGCCAAGAGTTACGACGAAAATAAAATAAAGAAAGATCCGGAAACTGATACTGGTCTGCGATATGGTTAATTAGGAAAACTCGGCATTGTCTTTCTCTATATCAAACTGTTCTTAACTGTTAGGCTACTAAGCGCGACTCCATGGCCTTTTGCGGACAGTGTAGATCAAGATCAGACTGCACAGAACGTGCAATCTGATCTTGATCTACACTGTCCGATAAAAAAAAAGCATAGCAACATTCGGATTTTTACTATCGGCTTGAAAGTTTCATTTCAGTTATTTAGCTGCTTAACGGTAAAGCGAGGTCACTCTTCAAAACTTTCGAAACATATTTCGCACAAATAAGCATTTTATTTTTAATGACATACATACTTAGACACAGCCGCAGTCCTTCTTTTTTCAAACAGGGTAGAAAATGTCCATTTCAATTACTTACAACTCATGGGATAATATGTTATTTAAAAGAATCTAATTGCTATTTAAATCTGTATTTCAGGTAAGTTCCAGCCATGTTGAAACACAGGGTGACCGGTTCTAATCCCCATCTTGGTCCCTCGAGAAGCGCATCATTACCCAGAATGCAGAAGTCAAGTTCTTCTTCCAATGCCGTTACCATGGTTACTTGCACAGATGGATTCAAATCGGACGAAGCTAAAGAAGGAATTAAGAGATTAAGTGCTAAGTATGATTCAGTTGGAAACATTTCTGCAAATTGTCAGTCTCCTTTAAAATCTCCCATTGGAAGCCCTGCAAGAAGTAGTCCAATGAGTGACAGCAGCCATTTTGTTTTTCCTGACCCAATTATGACGCAGAAGTTTAGAGAAGGCGTAAACGAACAAGATTTGTTGCAAGTGGAGACCTTCTACAGAAGTCATAAAACAGAAGTTTATGTGTGTGGTTGCCTAGCAAATATGTATATAGGAGGTATGAAATCGAATCTTTCGAACGACGAATGGGTTTTTTCGAGCACCGGTATTCCTGTGCTTGTGTTAGATACTGGAGCCCACTTAAGGGAAAGAAAACTTCATATAATTCTAGCTGAAAAGGGAACGGGATTTACGCTTTGGAAAGACGTAATTGATAATCTAACCCGTTATCGTGCTCCAAATACAAATTTTCACACTCTACATCTGTCCACCGACCATTCGAAACTAGCTGGTCTTAGTTTCGACGACGCGGCTGCTGCTTCCGAATTTCTGACTCATATTCAAAATCTTACATCGGATCCAGATGACGAACTTTTAAAGATAGGCAAGGTGAAGAAAAAGAAATCGAAGTCGATGAAAGATAAGAAACATAAAGTAAAACTACCGAAGAAATCCGAAATATCCCAACCATGTTGTTTTATACACGTGACAAAACTAGATCGTCCAACTAGCATGCCGGCATTAGACAATGTACCGGAAGATGCGAATACCGGAGCAATTTCGTCGCCTTTTAATTTTCAACACATGACTGTTCGTCACCGTAGTGCCAGTGCCCACTCCGGCAGTTTGACCAACTTAATGGGCAGTAAACTGACCATTAGTAGTAATGAAAGTGGTGACTCGGGTGTTTCCGAAGACCGGACTTCCGGTCGAACGGAAAAATCGTGGAAGTGAGTTTATTCTAAAGGATAGACGAAATATGTCACTTTAAGTGCATCAATATATACATGTATAAGTTGCTTTTATAGTATGCAACGCTTTTTTAAACATCGTATGCCTTTTTTCGTTGTTTATTGTCTAGTCAAGTAAGGCTAACATCGTTCCTCTCTTATACTCTTTGCCTGTAAGGTATATGTAATCATTTCTGAACATTTTCACAGCTTATTATGTAACATAGAATGAAGAATAAAAGGATTCATAGTTCTTTACAGCGGACTTTTGAATCCTTTCAGTCCTTAAATTTTTTCAAGTAAAAGACAATTTGCTTTCAATCTTCTTTGTTTCATATATTCTACTTGGTGGTATTTCAAAACATAGCAGCATGGTAATAGGTGAACGTTTACGATAACAAACTGACAGCTTTTTTACGTCAAAATCATTAAGTAAACGACGTAACGAGTTTGCACTTAACTTTTTACCAAGCAAACAAAAATTTGAACTCACCAAAATCGAATGCATTTGTAGACGACAACTTATATATAGCCCAAAGGATGATTTCTGTCTTTGAAATGGTAGTAAACATTGTGGGAAAAGGAGAAAATGCTGTCTACCAGCACTTCCTCTTTTTCCCACTGTGTTTTCAAAAGGCTTCTTCCTCAGGGTCGTTAAAACTCGGGATTATGTGGTAAAGGGTTGACCTTTGACCTGTCAGATGCTACCATTTTGGTGCATTTGGTGTATAACGCAGAGAGTATAGACCAAGATCAGTTTGCACTAATGTGCACTTCGAATTTGGTCTGCTCACTCCGGTCACATCTGTAAATAGCGTCAGTGATATACTCCATATTATATGCCAATAGGCTGTTACTAAGTTACATATTTGTCTTTTATAAAATGATAATAAACAAAATGAAATCAGTAGAAAAAGGGTTAATTATGTAGTTAAAAGTCTTTTTTGCATCAGCCGTTCTATCAAATTTGCTAGATACATGGAAAGCCTATCAGGCTTATCATACTCTCATACATAAACGTCAAGACTGCCAGGCTTGCAGCTTTCAATTAGTGCTGCTTACGTAAACTACGTCTGTTTATCCAAGTTTCGTGCATTCATTATGAATTTTAATTATCTTTTAGCCCTTTACGAAACAATTCCGCATTTAAATAACAGAAAAGGGCTTTTGAAAACACTGTTGGGAAAAAGGCGAAAATGCTGGTAACCAGTATTTTCTTCTTTCTCGACAATGTTTTCTACTAATTTTGTTGATTTTACAATGTGGACTGCGCAGGCTGACATGGGTCGATCTTTTTTTTTGCAAATGGATTTAGCCCCCTTTGCACAGAGGATTGCTCAAATACATGTGAACCGTGCCCTGTGAAAAGGGGGCTTAATGCATTTGCGAAAAGTATCGACTCATGTCAGCCTGCGCAGTCCGCGCAGGCTGACATAGGCCGAAACTTTTCGCTATCTTCAAATTTTCTGCATGTCCAAGGGCCATTCTATCTCATGATTCAGTCGGTTGTTATACAAACTGGATTGTATGGATCCATAATTATGAAATGACTTGCTTGGTATTATGCATCAGGGAGATGCATTAAGCCCCCTTTTCACAGAGCATGGCTCATGTATAATGGTCTTCGCAAACTCTTTGGTTCGGGCGTTGAATTTTTTGTTAGGAAATCCTGGTTCGAATCCCTTGCTACTGACCCTAATAACGTTGGAGTGCCCTTGAGCAAGGCATCGCAGAAACCTAGTCCAAGACAGGTGATACGACTGGTAAACATTTGAAAGAGGCTGAAATCGGTATTAAAAAAATTCAAATAACTAAATACCCTTTTTCCAAATGGATACAGAAAAAAGCGAGTGTGAGATTTGGGTCTGACATCACAAAAGCATTAGAAGACGAGTTTTTTACTCCCTTATTGTCGGAAGATTCATATAAAAAAAAAAACAAGACGGGGAAAATGCACTTGTTACAATTGCCCCTTTTCCTACAACCTTTTTTAATCAACTCAAAGAGGGTGTCTTTGTTTTATTTTACTCCTCTCCCCCCACACTACTATTATTAACCATAAAGATAGCTCACAGTGGCATAAATGAACTCTGTAGTTGCTCCTCTCATCTACGTCACAACTAGAGTAAAATTGATTGATTGAATGGTGTTCACCGCCGCTTTCAACATTATTTCAGTCATATCACGGCGACAGTTCACAGATCCATGTGCATGTATATCCCGGGTTTTGCCAGTACTAGTCCAGGGCTCTGAAGTGACTCGCCCAAGGACACTCCCACGCAAGAGTATAGTATGTCGCTACCTATTTATATAGTGTGAGGTCTCCTAGATCGCGCAATTCTCAGTATTACTGACAGAAATCAACTCGTCATCCGATGATTCAATAAGGAACGTTTCAGCTTCAGATCATATACCTATACCCCGAAAACTTTGGGAAGGCTTTCTTATTTACATTCGTTAAAGGGAGGTAATCATGCAATCCATAACAAAGTGAAAACTACATTCAAAGTCGCATAGAACGACTCAAATACTCTGAAGTTAAGGCGATTTTGGCCAGAATATCTCGCAAAATATAGAACTGTCTAGAATCAAGATCAGACAAACTGCACGTTATTGTATGTCATATAGTTCGGTTTGCAACACGCGAAAAGGGGCATTCGGACATTTGCGTAGAGTGTCGTCTCGGATCAGCCTGCGCAGTCCGCGCAGGCTAATCCGAGACGGCACTTTACGACTACATTAGATTTTGTGCTACAGTAGACTTGCGCTAAACAGAAAATTACATAAAAACGGAAAGTGTCGTTTCGGATTAGCCTGCGCGGACTGCGCAGGCTGATCCGAAACGACACTTTACGCAAATGTCCGAATGCCCCTTTCCACGTGTTGCAGGCCAATTATTACAGGAAAACCTGTTTACAGCGACCACTACAGAAACGACTGATTAGCTGTCTTAGACAGAAAATAGTTTAATACAGGTGGCAGGATAATGGCAACATGTGGCAGCATAACACAAGTTGCAGCATAATGCAGAGAGGCAGCATAACGACAAAACCCCTTCAGGAGCTTTCAGCATTACATCTTAGCAGCATTATACTGCTTGCTATCCTCAGATGCCGATATGCCTTTTTCAACGAATGGCTGTTCAAAACAGATCTGTGTGTACATGAAGTTGAGACAAAAATAGCTTTCAGTTTTCTGATAAACATCACATCTGATATGTTTAGGTCTTTTACCTATAGTTGCCAAACAGATAGACAATTTTTTTCCACATCATGTTTGTGTGTACTCGTGTTTACTGCCCTTACATGTTTTATTGCTCGTAACAAAATCTTTCGGCTGTAAAATTGCTATCAAAAGGCTTTTATTTACGTTGAGAAATGCCAGTTATTGCGTAATATTATCAAAACACAACACGAGTCTTTTTTTTTTTCGCACAGTCTTAATAAAGATCAGATTACACACAGCTTGCAATCTGACCTTGGATCCGCACTGTCCACTTTGTCAAGATATTGTGCTAAAAGAAAGACTGCGATATTGCAAAACTCGCGTTTATTTCGCTATCTGAAAATATACATTTTGTTCACTTGGCACTCGAAGGGTAAATATTTTCTCACGAGCGAGACTTTTTACTGCTTAGGAAAAACTCATAGACTGCTGGGTAAACGATAAATCTTTTTTCAGTCTCTGAATAAACCCAAAATATTGCAAATGTAAGGTTATTTTGACTGGAACATTTTAAGCAAAAAGGGACAGTGTAAATTTTTCACCCTTGTTGCATAGTGCGTGGATTTCATTGCTTATCCAGACAGTGTAGGCCAAGATCAGAATGCCTAAGAACCTACAGTCTACTATTGGATAATTCACTCCTCGCTCCTTTGCAAGAGACGTGTATTCTGACAAAGGTAGCCTTGAAATTGGTATATCTGCTTCTTTAGTACTGAGAATTTCCATTTCATTTAACACTACAAGGGTTAAGATCGTACTGCACGTTCTCGATAGACACTCATCACAAACCACCAGAATCTGCTTGTATCCTCGTGTAGCAAAACTATTTTCTTAGTGATTGCGGTGTTCAACCGAAAGTGCAGAATGAATGACAGTCAACTACATAATCAACTTCCGCAATGAAAATATAACCTTAAACTTAAACAAGGAATCATTTTTGGGATTTTATTTCAGTTTGTTAATAAAAGAACTTGTTTCTAGAATAAATAGACTTCTGCCAAATTTTGCACTTTGTTTTTATGACACATTACTGTCATCAAAATAATAAGCTTCCGCAATGACAAGTAGAGCCTTAGGGATGTTCGTCGAATTACATGTATATCGAATTTTTATTCCATTTTGTTACCAAAAAAAAAAATGTTGCATAGAATTAATAGGCTTCTGCCGAATCTTAACTTTGGATTTAGCTGTGTGAAGATACGTAATTTCAGTGTTTTGATTATTTCTGACTTTATTGCCTGTGTACTCAAAACAAACCACTTAAATGGCTGCTTGTCACTTTCATGTTTATAGTCAATACATAAAGTGCAGCTGCTTCAATCAAAGACAGTTCTAACCAAGGAATGGTCTCACAATTTCTAGATAGTGGCCGTTCTGTGCATTACATTCTGGTCTACGCTGCCCGCAATAGTCATGAAAATTATCTTCAACATTTGATGATTTATAATATATGTTAGGATATTCCAACAGAAAAAGACAGTTCCGCAATTTCTCTAATTAATATTAATTGTTATTGTTTGATAACTACTAACTGCGTTGCTCGTATGGGGATAGTGTGTCTAATAACATATATAATAACTCTTTTTAGGCCACAAAATTTCAGCTTTGTCCAAACTGAAATGACGACAATTTGGACAAAAGGTGCATTCTATCTTTGATAGGGCAAAATACACAGTGGGAAAAGGAGAAAATGCTGATTATCAGCATTTTCTCCTTTTCCCACATCTGTTTTTTTTAAAAGTCTTTCTCTTTTTGGGTCGTTAAAACCGAGGACACTTTTGTAAAGAGTTAAGCATTTATACAGTCATAATTGAAAGAAGATGAATTGCTTTAACACTTAGGGTTTTAAGCGCGACTCACTGACCTATTGCGGACGGTGTAGATCAATATCAGACTGCACAGAATGTGCAGTCTGATCTTTGATCTACACTGTCCGATAGAGACATATTATCCGATCAAAAAAATACCTTTGAAATAGCCAAAATCGGATTTTTACTATCGGCTCAAAAATTTCATTTCAGCAGGATAAGGGTTGATGTTTTGCATCTTTCTCAGATCTGTAAACCTTTTACGCTTTACCGCCAGCTAATGTCTTTTTGCGGCCTTTAAAGACGCTGTGGAAAGAACAGATATTGCCTACAATGGGCAATTTCTTGCTCTTGTCACAAATTAAATCTTACATGATTACATTAAATCTTACATGAGTCAAGGTGATAATCCGGGGGCTGGATTCACCAACATTTCTTAAGAATATTCTTGGTCTTTATAACTGAGATTTTCTAAATTTGAAATAACACAACTTCTGATTGGCTAAACCAAATGGTTTAGCCAATCAGAAATTGTTACTTTCAAATTTAGAAAATTCTGGAGAATGAGACTAAGAATGTTCTTAAGAATGGTAGGTGAATAACGACCCCGGATCAATTACAAAGGTGTTTTAGAAGTCATCTGCTGCAACTCTGGAGGCAATGAGTTAACCTTTATCACATAGTCACGAGTTTGAACGAGTCTGGAGAAGAAAGATTTTGAAAATACTATGAGGAAAAGTTACCAGCATATTCTCCTTTTCCCACAATGTTGTCACCGTTTCAAAATATTTAATCTGTTGTCTGCGATGCCTTGAATTTGGACAAGCGTAAACTTCGTTGTCTTGTAAAGGGTTAAAAGATGGAAATCTTGATTGAATCATGAATACACTAATTGTGTAAAAGGTCAAACGTTCTATAACATAATTTAAGCGATACTGTCGGTGGTGAGAGGCGGTTTGATTGCTGCTTCTCTCTCAATACTTTATGCCAGAACGTGCAGTCTGATCCTTGATCCACAATGTCAAAGATGGTGTGAAGTAGTTCTGGGGTAAATTGCTTTGATATTGCAATATTTTTGTCTTAGCTAACAATTAGAAGTCTCTATAAAGTTTATTTAGTAGTTTAAACGTTCAAGCGCCAAATAAATAAATCAAAACTATCCTGCAGAAAAAAAAACATACGCAGAAGAACACAATTTTAAGATTATTATTTGCCTGAATGTCTCTGCATAGCGTACTATGTAGACCAAAGATCAGACCGCACATTTTGTGCTGCGGGTCTGATCTTTTATCTATAGTGGCCGCAAAAGCAACAACAGTTCTGAAAGTGCCTATCACACCCTTTATCACACAAACTCGAATTTTAACGACCTCTAACAGAGTTGGCTTTTGAAAACACTGTGGGAAAAAGAGAAAATGCTGGTGACCAGCATTTTCTACTTTCCCCAACAATGTTTTCTATTCTTTAAAAGGCAAACCCCATAACTTTAGACTCGTTTAATTTATCGTCTGCAAGTGGTTTTACTACAGACGAGTCTAAGATTTTGTCGTCAGGTAAAGGCTTAAGGGTAAAATCTCTACTAAAGTCTCTCAGTTAATGATACAGATTATATCTAAATGTATAAAGATAAGACATTATTAAAAACATATGTAATAACTTAACGAAGTAATTCGTTATTTCATTCATTTACTTAACCAAACGGTCCCGGGTTTTTACGACCCCCAGGGAGGAGGATTTCGAAAACATTGTGGGAAAAGGAGAAATTACTGGTAACCAGCAATTTCTCCTTTCCCCACAATGTTTTTTTGCCGTTCAAAGACAAATCCACACATTTGCATTTCATTTGTCGACTGCAAATTCTTTCGATTTGGACGGGTCTATGATTTTGTCTGTCGTTACTGAGTTAACTATGTCATTCTCCATCTCTGCCCTTTACCGAACGCTCTCGTCTTTAAACGATTCTGGAAGCGAAAAGTTTTGAAACCACTCTGGGAAAAGGAGAAAATACTGCGAACAAGTACTTTCTTCGTGAGTTCCAAGAATGTGTTCTACCCTGTCATAGACGTATCCTTTTACTTGAATCATATGTTATTTGTTTTCCTGCAATTCCTATTATTTGTTGATATTTTACAACCAGCGAAAGAGATACTTTTGTAAACATTCTGAAAATGGAGAAAATGTTACAAACAAGCATTTCATAGACAAATCGTTTTACTTGAGCTACATGTGTCCTTTAAATATGGAGAAGAAAATTGTCGTCTAGCACAGCCATGCTCTGGCAAAAAGGAGCTTACTGTATCTCCTTAATACATTGCACCAAGCAAGACATAACATAATTAGGGATCCATAAAATCCACTTTGCCTACAACAGCTGAATAAGACTTACTGGTGTAGACTGGTCCTTTGATATGCAGAAAGTTGCCCCATAGCAAAAAGTTTCGGCCCAGGTCAGCCTGCGCGGAATGCGCAGGCTGACCTGGTTCGAAACTATTTGCAGATGCATTAAGCTCCTTTTTCACAGAGCATGGCTCATATGTATACGACCCTGATTGGAAAAGGCTTTTGGAAATGTTCTGAGAAAAGGAGAAAACTTTGCCAACAAGCAATATCTCCTATATGCCCAAATCTATCGTACCCTTTCATGGACCGTTCACTTGAGTTTACAACATATTATTTGTCGTCTGCAATTTTTCTTTTGGACAAGTCTAAAATTTTGTCGTAGCGTAAATAGTTTATGTAAAAATATTTGCTTCTGTAGACGACTTTGAAAATGGTTTTCTTTTGGTAAAAGATGGGTATTAATTTCTTTTAAAGAGGCATCTTTACAGCCAGAGAGTAAACAAACGCTGTTAAACTTAATGGTGTTATAATCTAGTCAGCTGTGTAAACGTAGATAAAAAAATCAATATAAGGTGTATGGGGTAAAGAAACCGTAGGGATTTGTCTTTGATTTAAACCGGAAACTGTGGTTGTTATGTCTATGGCTAGCCGCAATAGAATGAAATGCATTTTCTATCTGCCGTAATCTGTGCAACCTTGCAACCATCAGGGGCAATATTTGGCATGAAGATACAAGTCATTATAGTTTCATAAAATAAAAAAAAACGGTTAAAAAACTGGATGAAAACGAGCGAAGATGTGTGTTTAAATAAGTACACGTGGAAACGATTTTGGAAAAAAAAAGGAGAAATTGCTCGTTTCCAGATTTTTTTTTTTTTTTTTTTCTTCATAAAGTTTCCACAAATGGTCGACACGACAACTGTTCGTCGCACGTTCGTAATATTCTCATCTTCGAAAACATTCACAGACAAAATCAAGAATCATTTCCAGGGTAGATAGTAATCAAATACTTATTTTCTTGCCATTCCATTCTCCCGATTGAAACTGTTATCAAAGATATATATTATAATACTGTAAATGTGTTCTGTTGCTTGAATATAGTATTGTATGCTTCTTCCTGAAAGAATGGTGTATACTTTCTTTTGCAGAGAAATACTGAAAAGTTTAGGCAATGCAAAATATGATTACGCAGACAGAACGAGAGAGAGAGAGAGACTGAGACAGAGAGACAGACAAATAGACAGATAGATAGATAGTGAGGGAGAGAGAGACAGACATACAGAGAGAGACACACACAGAGAACTGGGGAGACAGGCACACAAATAGACAGATGGACAATCAATCAGAGAAAGAAAGGGACTAAAAAGGTATTAATAACACAGTTCGTTTTTTTTCCAACCATTCACCACATCCATAACACATGATAGGATTCAGCGTATCTATCTATCAGTCAAACCAACGGCTATCATGTAGATAACAAAGTAAATATTCTCCACCAGGCAGCAAATTTCTAAACTACTGTAGAAAACATAAAAAATGCTGTAGAATACAAGCCATTATACTGACGCTCTAATACCGCCTAAACTGCCGCAGAACACCAAACTACTTCAGAACACTATCTGCAAAATACAAGCTGCTGTAGAACTTCAGAACGTTGATCCGCAACACACTACAAAACTATATTGCTGCAGAACACCGTGCTGCTGTAGAATTCCAGAACATTAATCTGCATAGAATACAAAACCAAACTGCTCCAGAACACCGAGCTGCTGTAGAACTCAAGAACATTAATCTGCTATAGAATACAAAACTAAACTGCTACAGAACATCAAGCTGCTGTAGAATACCAGAACATTAATCTACTGCGGAATACAAAACCAAATTGCTGCAAAACACAGAGCTGCTGTAAAATTCCAGGATATTAATCTGCAACAGGATACAAAACCAAACTGCTTCAGAACACTAGCTGCAAAATACAAGCTGCTGTAGAATTCCAGAACGTTGATCTGCTGCAGAATACAAAACTAAACTGCTGCAGAACACCGAGCTGCTGTAGAACTCCAGATTATTAATCTGCTGCAGAATACGAAACCAAACTACTGCAGAACATCAAGCTGTTGTTGAACTCAAGAACATTAATCTACTATAGAATACAAAACTAAACTGCTGCAGAACACCGAGCTGCTATAGAATTCCAGAACATTAATCTGCTGCAGAACACAAAACTAAACTGCTGCAGAACACCGAGCTGCTGTAGAATTCCAGAACATTAATCTGCTACAGAATAAAAAACCAAACTGCTGCAGAACACCAAGCTTCTGTAGAACCCCAGAACATCAATCTGCAAGAATACAAAACTAAACTGCTGCAGAACATCAAGCTGCTGTAGAACTCAAAAACATTAATCTGCTGCAGAATACAAAACCAAATTCCTGCAGAACACAAGGCTGCTGTAGAACTCCAGAACATTAATTTGCTACAAAACACAAAACCAAATTGCTGCAGAACATCAAGCTGTTAGAGAACTCCAGAACATTGATCTGCTGCAGAATACAAAACTAAACTGCTGCAGAACACCGAGCTGCTGTAGAACTCCAGATTATTAATCTGCTGCAGAATACGAAACCAAACTACTGCAGAACATCAAGGTCTTGTTGAACTCAAGAACATTAATCTACTATAGAATACAAAACTAAACTGCTGCAGAACACCGAGCTGCTGTAGAATTCCAGAACATTAATCTGCTGCAGAACACAAAACTAAACTGCTGCAGAACACCGAGCTGCTGTAGAATTCCAGAACATTAATCTGCTACAGAATAAAAAACCAAACTGCTGCAGAACACCAAGCTTCTGTAGAACCCCAGAACATCAATCTGCAAGAATACAAAACTAAACTGCTGCAGAACATCAAGCTGCTGTAGAACTCAAAAACATTAATCTGCTGCAGAATACAAAACCAAATTCCTGCAGAACACAACGCTGCTGTAGAACTCCAGAACATTAATTTGCTACAAAACACAAAACCAAATTGCTGCAGAACATCAAGCTGTTAGAGAACTCCAGAACATTGATCTGCTGCAGAATACAAAACCAAACTGCTGCAAAACACCGAGCTGCTGTAGAACTCCAGAACATTAATCTGCTGCAGAATACAAAACTAAACTGCTGCAGAACACCGAGCTGCTGTAGAACTCCAGAACATTAATCTGCTGCAGAATACGAATACAAACTACTGCAGAACATCAAGCTGTTGTTGAACTCAAGAACATTAATCTACTATAGAATACAAAACTAAACTGCTGCAGAACACCGAGCTGCTGTAGAATTCCAGAACATTAATCTGCTGCAGAACACAAAACTAAACTGCTGCAGTACACCGAGCTGCTGTAGAACCCCGGAACATCAATCTGCAAGAATACAAAACTAAACTGCTGCAGAACATCAAGCTGCTGTAGAACTCAAGAACATTAATCTGCTACAGAATACAAAACCAAATTCCTGCAGAACACAACGCTGCTGTAGAACTCCAGAACATTAATTTGCTACAAGACACAAAACCAAATTGCTGCAGAACATCAAGCTGTTAGAGAACTCTAGAACATTGATCTGCTGCAGAATACAAAACCAAATTGCTGCAGAACACCAAGCTGTCGTAGAACTCCAAAACATTAATCTGCTGCAGAATACAAAACCAAACTGCTTCGGAACATCAAGCTGCTGTAGAACTCCAGAACATTAATCTACTATAGAATACAAAACCAAACAGTTGCAGAACGCTGACCTACTGTAAAACTCCAGAACATGAATCTGCTATAGAATACAAAATTAAACTGCTTCAGAACACCAATCTGTTGTAGAACTCCAGAATATTAATCAGCAAGAATACAAAACTAAACTGCTGCAGTACACCGAGCTGTCGTAGAATTCCAGAACATTAATCTGCTGCAGAATACAAAACTAAACTACTGCAGAACACCGAGCTTCTGTAGAACTCAAGAACATTAATCTGCTGCAGAATACAAGACTAAACTACTGCAGAACACCGAGCTTCTGTAGAACTCCTGACCATTAATCTGCTACAGAACTCAAAAACATTAATCTGCAAGAATACAAAACTAAACTGCTGTACAACTCAAGAATATTAATCTGCTGCAGAATACAAAACTAAACTGCTGCAGAACACCGAGCTGCTGTAGAACTCAAGAACATTAATCTGCTGCAGAATACAAAACTAAACTACTGCAGAACACCGAGTTTCTGTAGAACTCCTGGCCATTAATCTGCCACAGAATACAAAACTAAACTACTGCAGAACACCGAGCTTCTGTAGAACTCAAAAATATTGATCTGCTGTAGAATACAAAACCAAACAGCTGCAGAACATCAAGCTGCTGCAGAACTCCTGAACATTAATCTGCTACAGAATACAAAACTTAACTGCAGCAGAACGCCGAGCTTCTGTAGAACTCCAGAACATTAATCTGCTGCAGAACACAAAACAAATTTGCTGCAGAACACCGAGCTTCTGTAGAACTCCTGAACATTAATCTGCTACAGAATACAAAACTAAACTGCTGCAGAACACCGAGCCTCTGTAGAACTCCAGAACATTATTTTGCAAGAATACAAAACTAAACTGCTGCAGTACACCGAGTTGTCGTAGAATTCCAGAACATTAATCTGCTACAGAATACAAAACTAAACTGCTGCAGAACACCAAGCTGCTGTAGAATTCCAGAACATTAATCTGCTACAGAATACAAAACCAAATTCCTGCAGAACACCAAGCTGCTGTAGAATTCCAGAACATTGATCTGCTGCAGAATACAAAACTAAACTGCTGCAGAACATCAAGCTGTTGTAGAACTCCAGAACATTGATCTGCCGCAGAATACAAAACTAAACTGCTGCAGAACATCAAGCTGTTGTAGAACTCAAGAACATTGATCTGCTGCAGAATACAAAACCAAACTGCTGCAGAACACCGAGCTGCTGTAGAACTCAAGAACATTAATCTGCTGCAGAATACAAAACTAAACTGCTTCGGAACATCAAGCTGCTGTAGAACTCCAGAACATTAATCTACTATAGAATACAAAACCAAACAGTTGCAGAACGCTGACCTGCTGTAAAACTCCAGAACATTAATCTCCATTAGAATACAAAATTAAACTGCTTCAGAACACCAATCTGTTGTAGAACTCCAGAATGTTAATCAGCAAGAATACAAAACTAAACTGCTGTAGTACACCGAGCTGTCGTAGAATTCCAGAACATTAATCTGCTACAGAATACAAAACTAAACTGCTGCAGAACACCAAGCTGCTGTAGAATTCCAGAACATTAATTTGCTGTAGAATACAAAACTAAACTGCTGCAGTACACCGAGTTGTCGTAGAATTCCAGAATATTAATCTGCTGCAGAATACAAAACTAAACTGCTGCAGAACATCAAGCTGCTGTAGAACTCCAGAACATTAATCTACTACAGAATACAAAACTAAACTGCTGCAGAACACCGAGCTTCTGTAGAACTCCAGAACATTAATCTGCCACAGAATACAAAACTAAACTGCTGCAGAACACCGAGCTTCTGTAGAACTCCTGAACATTAATCTGCAAGAATACAAAACTAAACTGCTGCAGAACACCGAGCTTTTGTAGAACTCCTGACCATTAATCTGCCACAGAATACAAAACTAAACTACTGCAGAACACCGAGCTTCTGTAGAACTCAAAAATATTAATCTGCTGCAGAATACAAAACCAAACTGCTGCAGAACATCAAGCTGCTGTAGAACTCCTGAACATTAATCTGCTACAGAATATAAAACTTAACTGCTGCAGAACACCGAGCTTCTGTAGAACTCCTGAACATTAATCTGCTGCAGAATACAAAACTAAGCTGCTGCAGAACACCGAGATTCTGTAGAACTCCTGAACATTAATCTGCTACAGAATACAAAACTAAACTGCTGCAGAACACCGAGCTTCTGTAGAATTCAAGAACATTAATCTGCAAGAATACAAAACTAAACTGCTGCAGAACACCGAGCTTCTGTAGAACTCAAGAACATTAATCTGCAAGAATACAAAACTAAACTGCTGCAGAACTTGAAGCTGCTGTAGAACTCAAGAACATTAATCTGCTACAGAATACAAAACCAAATTCCTGCAGAACACCGAGCTTCTGTAGAACTCCTGAACATTAATTTGCAAGAATACAAAACCAAACTGCTGCAGAACACCGAGCTGTCGTAGAACCCCAGAACATTATTTGAAAGAATACAAAACTAAACTGCTGCAGAACACCAAGCTGTTGAAGAAGACCAAAAGACGAATTTCTCTTTGGGACACACACAAAATTGTTCTCTTTAAAATACCAACTGAACTGCTTTAGTAGACTAGAACATATAACTTCTGTAGAACACCAGAGGGACAAATGGTATACAGGGTTTGTTTAACAAGGGTCTTGAATTCGAACCTAGCTCGGTCAAGCACTTTTCGAGAACTTTTAATAGTCATTGTGATTCTTTCTGAACTCTGAGGTTTACTCGGCGATGTTTATCTCGGAAAGCTATGGGCATGGACAAAGTGTTGTCCAAAATACCGGGTCGAAAAGCTTCCGAAATCCACGGATAGATGCACTGAAACTGTTAAAATTTGTGTTAAACATCCAACTGAGAAACAAAACAAATTTCATACCTGATTTTACTATAATGACATCATTCGTGTCGTGAAGACGGATACCGAAGTTGTACAGTAGGACTATTTCTTAGAGAACAGTGATGAAAAAATCTTGGCTTCGTTGTCACCAACTTTTCTAAATGTCATTCTAATTCTAAATTTAAAGCCGATTTTTTTTATATACGAAACGCTTCATCCAATCCGGTGCCTAGACTTTGAGTTAGATTGAATTTTAGAGTAGTCTGTGAATCTAGCCTAGGTCAGTTATGGCAATTAATCGACGGATCATGCTGTAATATAACACTGATGTAAACCTACAATGCTTATAGGGGATGTCAATCGTCTTTACCAAGGCATCCTTTTTATAATATTGACAAGAAAATAGACAAGATGTCGAATGATATTCAGATCAGCTTTTCAGTTAGTCCATTTCTGTAATGCTGTCCACAAAACGGCGCACAGTTTATAAGCATTCGTGTCTCCGGACAAACTTCGCTTTCTATTGAATCTATATATTGGATTATAGAGGGGAAAGCTCCTGAAAACTCGAGTACCTGTGGGACAATTTACAGATCCATGCGTTTTTGGTGTTCTCTACTGGTTTCTACTCGTCATTCTCTGTACAAGACTTTGGCTGCTTTCCCTCTCTTTCTTTTCCACATTCATTGTTTAGTCTGTGGCCAGCTACGACAGCAACAGTATCTACTATGAGGGTCCAGTTTGTTTGAGATTAGTATGGCAAGGACGGGCAGAAATACATGCCAAATTTCGGATCTCTTATTTCGTCACTTCGCTGTTATGGTCGTCACTTCCGGTTGGGGATGGTGACAATAACAGCGGAGCTTGACAACACTGTCTTTAAGTGATAATGTGGCACTCATTGGCTTTTTACTGCAATCTTGACGAAAGTAAATGTAGCTGATTAATTGTCTATTTCATCAGGTCTGATAACCCTTGTTTTGCTTTAAAAAATAAACGGGCATTTATAGTCAGTACTGAAGAGTCGATAGCAGTATAAAGAGTTCAATACGTATAAATGACATCGAGCTAATTACAGAATGTCTCAAGAGTATTACCCACTAGGACTATTGTTAGACTAACCCATAAGTGTTACCAGCCAAACAAAGGGGAAATATTGGCTGGCAATGAAAATGTATTAGTTAAATTACAATGAGAAAAATTGTGGAAAAAGGGGCAATTGCTTCCATCAAGCAAATTCTCCTTTTCCCGTGATTTTTCCCAAAGACGTCCGCTATGGGGAATTAAAGCGAAAAAAGTCGTACTTTTATGGTATTGGGTCAACATGTCTATCAATCTATCTGAATATTGCGTGCTAATCGATGGAAATCGATAGCAGACAATTGAAGTCGTCTGTTACTTGGGCGGGAAATAAATCCGGACGCAATATTGTTTCCGTGTGCGAGAAAAAAAGAGAGTCGGCGGTCAATTCTCATTACATATGACTGACCTGCTGAATTAGAGTAGTAAATTTGGAAAATATATTGTCAAAACCCATTTATCTATTTCAACCGCTTTCCAGGCGCCAAGGTAGACTTGTCCACATTTAAAGTTTTTGCAGACGACAAATTAAAAGTGGCTCAAATGTGGGATTTGTCTTTAGACAGGCAGAAAGCATTGAGAAAATGGGAGAAAATGCTGGTCATCAATTTATTCTCCTCTTTCATACAATGCTTTATTCATAACCACTGGGGTGTTGCTGTGAAAATTACATAAGTTTTGATATTGCGTTTGCATGGTTAAATGAAGTTCAGTCAAATCGATTATACTGGAAATTCTTTACGTTCTATTCTGTTCTATTTTATGAGGGAAATCATCAAAAAAATTTTTTTTTATTAATTGTAAAATCATTTCACATCCGTCTACAAAAATAATAGAAGAGAGAACAAATTGCTACGTGAAGCTGTAATTTGACTGGAATAGAAGTATGTTTCTCTGAGCTCGTATAAATGGTGGAAAACTCATACCAAAATAAACACAGTCTAAAACTTCAGTTTGTTAAGCCTGAATGCTGCCAATTTCTTGTCAATATGATTACGACTTGCACCCTTTTCCCAACAGCCGAAATCTTATTTCATATATGTTATAACGATCTTGAAACTTTGTAATCAGTCCAAATATGCTTTCCACGAACCATGTGCAATATCGGTTTGTAAAGAAAATGAATCACGAACTTTATCCATAAATAACAGTTAACCCTTTACCAAACGACAAAATTTTAGACTGATCCAAATTCAAAGCATTTGCAGGCAACATATTAAATCTAGCTAAAATGATGGTAAATGTCTGGAAAGGTGTAGAAAACCTTATGGGAAAAAGGAGAAAATGTTGGCTACCAGCATTTTCTCCTTTTCCCACGAGGTTTTCAACAGGCAATTTCTTCAGGATCGTTAAAATTTCGGATTGTGTGGTAAAGAGTTAACTTTCTTTTTTCCCCTTTTCTTTTTTCCAGGTGAGCGTGTTTACAAAGTCTTGGGTAGAATTCTAGCAAAACCTAAGATACAGGTAGTAATAGTTTACGTACAAATGGCAAATTAATTAGAAAACGTTGATGATTATTACTATTACAGAAACCTTTCACCCATTTCCAAACTATCCTTAGTTTAAATGACCTTGAGGAAGACAGCTTTTGAAAAGGTTGTGGATTCGGGAGAAAATAGTGGTAATCAACTTTTTTTCCACTTTTCTTGCAATGTTTTACATCCTCTGAAAGACAGAGATCTTGTTTTGACTAACAATTAATTTGTCGTCTGCAAATACTTTCAATTTGGATAATTCGTCTGGTAAAGAATTTACCATTGCAGTGCTTACTAAATAAAAAGAATATTTTCAGCTCTGAAGTTGCAGATATTAAAATTTCAAGGCTGTTTTTCTCAGAACACCTTGATATAGAAGCAGAAACTGTAGATCCAAGATCAGACTGCACAAAACTTGCAGTCTGATCTTGATCTACACTGTCCGCATAAGCATTAAATCCAGGTTCAGCGCCACAGGAGTTAAGATCAAACATAACACATTCTCAAGTCTTATTTATTACAAATCTGCGGAGCGCTGAGACTTTGATTTCGACCAGGATTTTTTTCACAGACAGGTAACAGACAAGTAACCGTTTTATGCACATTCTTCAGACCGCCCTATTAACCCTTTACGAGACGAAAAGAATTTTGTCTTATCCAAATTGAAAGCGGCTGCAGACGACAAATTACGTGTGACTCAAATGAACAGAACACAATTTTGATTGCTGTATTTTCCAATATTTTTAGCAAAATACAAAAAGAACAAGAAATATCTTTTAAAAAAGACAGACGACGTAAGAGGCACTGGGATATGAATATTTAAATTCGTTTGTAGTATAATATGAAGAGAAATGATGGAAACAGTTCTGAAAGTAGCCTGTTTTAAATTGTTTTGCATATGGTTGAAAGCAGAATTTTCAATAAGATTTAAGAATGAGGAAGCTCTCGTAATGAGCGTTATTGAGCAATACATTAATTCTCATGTTTAACGTAAAATGAGAGTCGACATTCTGCCATGTTTCGGAATGTATCGTTTGTTCTGTTTTTTATTAATGAATCATGCCAGTTTAAATAAAGGTCTGTTTAGACCATACGATAAAATCTTTAAAAAGAAAACAAAGTAGATTTGCATGTTTTTGAACAAAAATGAAGCACCTTTCAAACATCGACTATTTGTCGTTATCAGAAGGCGGGGTTTTATCACCCCTCTCAATGCTTGACCACACCCACCTACTTTTATTAAGAGTAATTTAGTAGAAACCCAGTTTCTTCGCTAACAACGCAATAAAATCGATTGTTCCCTGAGGTACATGTAGGCATAGTTATTCACGTTTCGAATTAAATCACCAAATTCAAGACATACATGTAACATCTTTTTTCATTGTGACAAGAAACGAAATCAGTTGTTTCACAACCCGTTTTCGTGTAAGACAATAGAGCGGTAGCCTGCCGTCGCAATTCGTATTCGGTTTTACGCGAGGAAAAACGGGTACCAAATCTCTTACACTAACCAAAATAAAAAACTCGCCAATCCTCATTGCGATTAGTTTATCCATATGATTTAGATTATGGATGTTTAGCTAGAGTTTAACATCTGCATGGCCAAAAAGTACATTTTTACACAGGTAAATGTGATCATTACGTGATTTTCTAGTCATGAACACTCTTATCCAATGTCGGTAAATTTCTACTGTGACCTTTATTTTTTTGCGTAGTTTACGTATATTTGGCCAATCACAAAATGTGTAACCATTCATTTCCTCCCAGTACTGAAAGTAGGTCAAAAGTGAGATCATACAGCTACGCCGAAAAAACAGCTGTGAAAAGGTTAACAGCGAGAAACTATTTTGTGTATAGATGATGTTATTAATTTAGTTCTCAGGGCGCCGAGTAGTTAAAACTCTGTCAAGAAATGACAAGAAATAACAGTTACTGTCTTTAGAAAGTTGTTGGGGTCCGACAAGCGTTAAATAGGCTATGGGAGAATGTAGAAACAAGATCAGACTGCAAGTTTAGTACAGTTCAATCTTGATTCACACAGGTAACAAACTGTAACTGTTACGGCAAATAATGAACTTTGACTTCCAAACAATTAAGTAGACACTTTAAGTCACAGCTGGTTATTCAACATTTTATCCTATTTCCCACAATAGTTAAAAAAAACCTTCCCCTTTACCACACAATGACGCCTTTTGAAAACATTGTGGGAAAAGGAGAAAATGCTGGTAACCAGCATTTTCTCCTTTTCCCACAAAGTTTTCTACCCTATCAAAGAAAAGTTGCGTCATTTGAGCCACTATGAAATTGTCGTCTGCAAATGCTTTCAATTTGGATAGGTCTTAAGTTTTGCATAGGTCTTAAATTTTGCCGTGTGGTAAAGGGTTAACCCGTGTCATAAAGAAAAAGAACACATGTGACAAAAGGTTAATTAGTTCCCTGACATCCCTAGCCCTCTTGTACTTTTGCACAACTGAATGATACTTTTTTTCTGTGTTCCTGTCATTGGAATATTTCTAGCAGACATCTCTTGCAGAAAAAAGAGCAAAAATATTCTATGTGTAATCAATAAGACTTCCGATGTACTGTTTTGGTCTCTATACACCAAATGTTCTAAAAGGCAATAGGATATAAGCTTTTGAATGACTGTGTTTAGTACATAATAAATGGTACAAGAGGGTTATGATTGCCTGTATCGCTTACCGTCTTAAAGATATATGAACAGTGATTAGCATAGACGAAGACATCACAGTTAAAAGCCTGTATTTCAATATAATTTTGCAAAGAAATGGAGCCAAGCCCAAGAGAGTAGTGTTTTATTCACATGCCACGATGATGTCAATGAATACAAACACAGGTTCACTTAAGGGTCATTTGCACCAAATATAAAATAACTTTAACATTTATGGCAAGATTCCCAAATATTTGTGGCTGAAAAGCATTTTTCAGTATTTTGAATTGTAAAGTTTCAGAACGAGCAATGGAACAATAAGAAGCTTGATTCATGTTTTCAAAATATTTGAGCCTGACCAGCAAATCAAAGTGAACCATTATGTCAGAAAACTGCACATTTCCATCTACAGCACTGGACTATTGTAATACAACACTAAGCATGTTATGTACAGTATTGTATTATAATCAGGAGAGATAAATGGTGACAAATATCACACCATTTACCTTTTACCACACAATTATGAATTTTTGAGACCATCATTTTCTCCTTTTCCCACCATGTTTTCTTACCTTTTAGAGACAAAATCATCAACTTAACCACATTTAATTTGTCCTCTGCAAGTGCCTTCACTTTTGACAAGTCTAAAAGTTGGTAGACTGGTAAAGAGTTACAACAGAAGTTTTCTTCTTTCAATCTCAATAAGCCCAACTATAGTTTGTTATAAAGTTTCTTTTATGGTTCAAAATTATCCAAAGAATCCAAAAGGAAGTCTAACCATTTACATGTATCATTTATGCCAATTTGCAGAGTACTCTTACCTGTGGTTTAGGAGGCAAAGATGTTTAAACAGTTTTTTTTATATTTTTCAGTTTTGTTGCCATGGCAACAATAGTTCTTCATGAAGTGAAACTCCTTGTATAAATACTAAGAGTACAATGTAAGGATCATTACTGTGAAGTTTGGTCAAAACATTCTGTAGTTTCAGAGATGTTTTAAATAAAACTGCATGTTTAGTTTCAACATATTTATTTTACATCGATTGAGAAACAAGTTCTTACAACTTATACTAATCTCTCTTGATTCTGCTTCCTGGGAACTACACCAGTACTCGCACCGATGTGTGGGCCTTTGAAAAATCCCAAAGGTGACACCCGCTCCCGGGTATCGAACTCAGGACCTCTACCTCACGACCACGGACACCACTGCATGGACGCACAAGAGAAACAGGGCCATGCCATAAGCTTGCTGACCTTGGGCCAGTGGAGCTAAACAGAAAACTATTGAATATCAATACCTTTTACATGTGTGAATAAGCAATTTTATTTGATAAAATTATACATCTTGTTATTTATAACATTTATGTAGGCAACAAACATTTATCACAGATATACAGACAACTGTTTTTTTTTTTTTAAACTTATTGACAATCAACCAATTACTGTGCTCATGCAAATTTATACAACCATGCAGTTCACAGCTTTTGAAAAATGTTTAGGAGAAAGAAGCTATTGTTTGTTACAAGATATTGCTTCTTTAACCCTCATTGTTTAAAAACTGAAAAAAAAAAAAATTTTTTTTTAAGTGAAATTTTTTATCCTTTGTGTAAATTACAATAATTTTTGGTTGCAGTAATGAGTTAATACATTAAATATCGCATATGCAATTCTAAATCGAGACAGAACTTACCCTAGTCACAAAAGCCATTGTGCTTCAAAACCAAACCAGTGAAAATATTTTATTAATATTCTGAACTCCTGGATGTCATTTGTTTTCAAAATATATAACATCGAAATGAGAGAATTAACCTAAAAACAAAAACATCAAAATAGATGTGTGTTGGGGCCGGGGTTCCCAGCATTAATTTTATTACCTTTTCTTGTTACTTGTGCTCAAGACCTTTCTCTGGATTTACTCTGTACAAAACAACAAAGTTTAAGGCTTATCCAAATTGAGAGCATTGGCAGACAGCAAATTAGATATTAGACACAAGCGGATTTGTTTTTTACACGGCTGAGAATGAAGATAATGCTCCATTTTCCACACAACGTTTTCTACAGCCTCATTCCTCTAGATTGTTAAAAATTGTAATCCTCTGGTAAAAGGCTAACACAAGACTGATGAGTAGAATTTACATTTAAATCTTGGTCAATCGAGTCTATTTTATAACTGAAATTGTGATAAACTTATTTGGTGAAAACTAGCAACAAATTTTAAGCTGATAAAAGTATCTTCACTATAAAACCATGGATTGTATACACATGTCTAATACGCTACGATCTCAGATTAACTTTCTACCAAACAACAATGTAAATGGGGCTGAAACAACAGGACTTATCCATGAAACAGAAGAACACATTGTGGTTAAAGGTCAAAATGTAGGTAACCAACATTTTCTCCTTTTCCACAATGTTTTCAAAAGCTGTATTTCTCAGGGTCATTGAAACACAGAATTATTTGGTACATGTAAAAGGATTAACACTTTACCAATTAACCCTTTACAACACAGTTTTGACTTATTAACGACCCTTGGGAAAAAGCCTTTTAAAAACATTGTGGGAAAAGAAGAAAATGCTGGTTACCAGTATTTTCTCCTTTTCCCACAATGTTTTCTACCCTATCAGAGAAAAACTGCACCATTTGAGCCACACTGAAATTGTTGTCTGCCAATGCTTTCAATTTCCAAAAGGCTAAAACTTTTTTTTCTGGTAAAGGGTCAATCCAGTATATTAACGCTGATACATTAAATGGCTTTTGAAAACATTGAACATGGTAAACATCATGTTCTCTCTTTGCCACAAGGTTTTGTATTTTTCTAGAACAAACTCCAATATCTGAGTCCCATCCAACTTGTCTTCTGCAATGCTTTCAATTCAAACAAGTCTAATATTGTGTACACTGATGAAAGTCAAACATTTTACCTGTACATGGAGTATTCTAAGTCAAGAATTTACATCAAAGTCTAATCCTTATGACCGAAATGCATTCTTAAATGTATTGCACTGACCATAATCATACACTAGACCAGATTCAAAGCCAAAATTTTAGAGATGCAATGTGAAATTAACAGCAACAACAAAATCAGCACACATGAAAAAAAGTTAAGCAAAAACAAAAAATCATTGCAATAAATACATTATGCAAGGTTGGACTACAAATAACTGAAATATAAACTTGAACATGCCAAAGCATTATTAATAAATCTCTCCTCTTTATAATCAGGTGTAATGAGCTAGAACTGTAACAAGTGTAATTCAATATGCACTACAAAATCGATGAAATATTAACTTGTAAATACCAAGCATTAATTATTAATCTCCACTATTTTTTTTTTAGGTTGGTGTAATAAACTAGAACTGTAACAAAATGTAATTTAACACCTCATCTTGTGCTTTCATAGAGAAAATACATGTTTAAAACTTACATGCATCATACGCTTATATTCATCAGTTCAAGGGGAAATAATTTTTAACTCTTTACCAGATGGCAAAGTATTAGACTTGTACAAATTAAAAGCATTTGCCAACAATTTCAACGTTCAAACAATTAGATTTGTCATTGAAAGAGCATTTTCTCCTTTTCCCACAATGTTTTTAGAAGCCTTCTTCAGGGTTGTTAGTGTCGTGATTGTGTGGTAAAGGGTTATAGCGGGCTATTCAGATTTTCATAATTAAACCTCAAAGAATTTCATTTTAGACTGGTGTATTATTTTCTTGTCTAGTTTTTAGTTACTACAGTTATATATTCACTTTCCCCCTCTCCATCTGATCTTACTTTCAATGGAGATTATCAATTATTTACCACTATTACAAGTTAGCAAATTTCAAACAGCTAGAGCTCTGCACAGAGAAGCCAATGCTTGGCTGCAGTTTGCTTTTTTCAGTGGAAACTCTGTGTCATAAATATTTACGGGTTACTTCTCTATCGGCAAGGTTTGTCCTTTTAATAGTTAACAACTAGCTTAACTCTTTACAGCACAATCTTGAGTTTTAACAAACCTGACAGAGAAGGTCTTGGTGCCATTGTGGGAAAAGAAGTAAATGATGATAACCAGCATCTTCTCCTTTTCCCACAATGTTTTCTACCATATCAAATGCAGAAATCCACACTATTTGAGCAACAATTGATTTGCTGTTTGCAAATGCTTTGGATTTGGTCCTGTCCAAAGTTTTGTCATTTGGTATAGATTTAAGTTTGAAATCATATCTTCAGTAATGACGGAGAAGTGAGACAATGTCAAAGTTTTTTCAAGAAAACATCAGCTATCATAATACCTCAAAGATTGCTTCAAAGACAGTCAGGCTAAAAATTCCGAACATGTACAATACAAATATACAAAGTAAGGGTACAAAAATATCAATATCTATTCACTATTAAACATCTGGTGGAGAAAATGGAAAAAAACTAAATGCCTTAATTACAGTAAAACAGTCAGTAAATGCCTTTCTTACCCTATTTGACCAAAATTTCACAACAATAATAAACAAACCTAAAATTATTATCTTCCAGTTACATATGGTTTAACTCTTTTCCAAATAATTCTGTGTTTTAAAGGCTTTTAGGAGAAAGGTGCTTAAAAACATTGTAAGAAAAATTTCATCACATCAGCTTAATTTGATGATTAAATGTTTTTGAATGGCTTCAATTCAATACAATTTCTTTGCTATGGTAGAAAATTATTGTGCCAAATGGAGAAAATTCTAGTTAAGAGCATTTTCTCCTTTTCCCACAATGTTTTCCAAAGCCTTTTCCTCGGGCCAGTTAAGGCAAGATAGTTTGTTAAAGAATTAGTGCCTTGCACAACAAGAAGATGAGATCAACAAGTCAAGGTGCTGTAAAGTTTTAAATATAAAGCTGGGCTAGTATCATTTCTCCTGAACTGTAGATAAAATGTATCAGTACTCTATGTACAACCAAGAACTTCTAGTGAAAAATGAACAATGTGCTTCATTTCAGAAAATTATCATCCTGTCATGATATTCTTAAACAACCTCTGCTGTAAAAGTCACCAAATGTATCTGCATAAAGAGACTGAGTTAATCATTGGTTTGCCAAATAAATACAACATATTTAGCAAAACCTACAGAACAAGGAATCCCAAAGCTACAAATCATGGACAACCTTTACTTCATCAACTTAAAAGTTCATAGATAGCAACTGACTCTCTTTATCATATGACAAAAAATTTTGATGCTTGAAAATTTAATGCATGTACATGCGCTTCAAGAGATGGGCTTGTATTCAAAAAATTGAGAAAACGTTCTGGGAATCAGAGGCAATGCTGGGTACCATAATGTTTTCCAAAGATATTTCCCTCAGGCCATTAAAACTCATAATTGTTTTGTCAAAGATCAATAGTTATTTGTAAGATGACGCAGATACAAGCATTTTAAGCAAAGAAGAGTATCAAAAATCCAAGTTCACAAACACAGTAAAAATCAAAATATGTGTAGATCACATGTAGTTCAAGCTATTAGTGTAGAAATATTAACCCTATCAAATCACTTACAACTTCATCTATAGGTCCAAGGGATCAGAACCTTTACCAGGTGACACAACTATAGACTTGTCCTAAGTGAAACTAGTCGCAGACACAATATCAAATGTGGCTAAAATGACAGGATTTGTCTTTGAAAGGGAAAAAAACATTGCAGAAAAAATGAGAAAATGCTGGTTATCTGCATTTTCTCCTTTTCCCTCAATTTTATCAAAAGCCTTCTACCTCAGGGTTTTTAAAGCACAGAATTGTTTGATTGCATGCATTTCTTTGCTTTTCTACAATGCTTTCCAAATCCCTTTTTCTTGAGATCTTTTTAACTTGAGAATGATTGACAAAGAGTCAAATACATCTAAACATACTAAACAGAAAAAGAAATGCAGGGTAAACATTTTATGCCATAACTGCTAAACCTCTGAACCACTTGGAAATACTGGGGGTACCATTCAAATTTGTTTGATAACTCTACAACTACTATTCATTTTTGTAATGAAGTTTTGGCCATTTGCTTAAGAATGCCATGTCTAGCAATAACTGAATAGTGTATCATCTTCATATTAACGCATAAAATTTAAGCCCTGTATTTCTATTTCCATTTAGTATATATGAATTGTTGCAAGACCAAAATTTCAAGATTTCAACCTTCAGTCTAGTAAAGAGCAAGATCTTTGTCAACCTTAAAGAATAACAATAAACAACACAATAAACTGTCACAAAGAGTCATGCATCAAGTGTTGGAATACAAATCAATCTGTCGTAATTTACACAGTTCATGGAGAATTTCTTGTTCTGTTGGCTCCTTTAGATTAGGCCTGAAATGATAGTTCATGAAAGATGAGAATTTACAACACTATCAAAAAAACCTAATGCTGGTTGCAACAATATTGACAACAGACAAATATTAATGCTTTACCACATGACAAAATTTAGGCTTATTGAAATTGAAAGCATTTGCATTCAGCAACATCAAAGAGTCTCAAATGATGAAACTTGTCTTTGAAAGGGAAGATAATAATGTTACATCCTTTTCAAACAATGTTTTCTCTTGCACAAAGTTTTCGAGGCTTTTTCCCCAGGGTTCTTAAAACAGGGGATTGTTTGGTAAAAGATTAAAATACATCAGTAATCAACATGAAAAAATGTTTAAAGCATGAATACATGTGAAAATGTGGCACAAGAGGACATTTTGAAAAGAGCAAATGTGTCCTTTTTACACAATCATTTCAATAGTTGCCTGCTGCAGTAACGCTATTTTGATGATGCTCTGTAGTGTCTGCAAAAAATTAATACTTTTCCCAATGAGCACTCAATCAATATTATTCAGCCAATGAAAATTATGCATGCGTAATTATTTTTCATTAGAACTTTTTCAGAACAGCTAAATTTTGTACAAATAAACCTCATTACAATTCTGTCTGGAAAAACATTGTATACAAAGGAGCCATTGCTTGTAACAAGCAATTGCCCTTTCTTTAAAATGTTCTCCAAATTTTTATGTACGGTAAAATTTTCCTTTCCTTCAAATGTTGTCCTTTTTGTAAATTGTGGTAGGTTTATTGCTCTATACAGTTTAGTCCTTTGAGCACCATATTAATCGTTTACCAAACAACCCCAGCTTTTAACAATCCTGTGGAATAGGTCTTTTGATAACATTATGGACAAAGGAGAAAATGCTGATAAAAGATCAGAGAGTGTATAACCAAGATCAGGCAGCAGGTTCTGTGAAGACTGGTCTTGATCAATACAGTCAGCAAAGTAGATATACATGTAAATATGTGATTTGGCTCCCAGTTATGAAGAAAAAATTCTCACCTGAAAATGTCATGAACTGTGAGGGTGTCCATGATAAAATGTGAACTTAATGACCCTGACCTTGGCCTTCCTTCATTCTGTGATTGTTCACTAAATCTATCCCACTTCATGATAAAATTCTGTGGAAAAAATATGAACAGATGAGTAGCCATTCTATAAATCCAATTGCAATTCAATGTTTTTGCAGCCCAATAAGTAAATTCATAATTTTTAATTCAATGTTTATCCTAAACACATTACTGATATACCTGCCCAATCTACATATTACAACAGTCTGCATGTCTGTGCAGTCAGATCAGGTCCTGTTGCATGTGCAAAGAGGGGCATATCGGATGGTACCAATTGTCCAATCTGATGCAAATCTCTGTACACAAGAAACCAAACCTGATCCATCGACAAAACAAGAATACCATATGCAGGTGCCAATGCTCGGTTGCAAGTGCTTGGTTTTCGGTGAAAATTTTTAGTCAAAAAGGGGCATAACTGTGTGAAAAATATTTACCTGCCTCTTTTGTAAAAGTTCCTCTTTTAACTCTTTTCCAAATGACAAAATTTTCAACTGGTCCATATTGAAGCATTTACAGACAACAATTCAAATGTGACTGAAAAAATGAAATTTGTTTTTGAAAGGGTAGAAAACATTGTGAGAAAAGGAGAAAATGCTGGTTACCAGCATTTTCACCTTTTCCCACAATGTTTTCAAAAGTCTTCTATCACAATGTCGTTAAAACCAGGGATTGTTTGGTAAAGGGTTAATAGTTAAGAAATTATCCAAGTTTGAAGTAAACATCTTCAACAATAACGAAGACATTACAAAATGTCAAAGTTTTTACACAATGACAAAGCCAGGGCTATGACAAAAACTCATCATTTTCTTCAAAAACAGCTGAGCTAAAAAAGCAGATTGTTGTAATGTTCCTTATATTATACACCTTTGCTTTAAAATAACATGAAAATATCACAAAATAAATAATGAAAAAAAATCAGAGAGCTGCACATTTGACTGAAACAGCCAAGCATAGAAGTTGTCCATGAACACCATGATGATCTACCTAGAATACATGTATGATACAGAAAAACCTACACTGAGTGCATATCTGAGACAGAAAACATATTCTGTTCTGTTGTATATGTGCTTTAGATAGCATCCAAATTTTAGTCGGATCATGATCCGACTAAAATATATTATGTGAAGAGATTATCACTTGGGGGAAAGTGCTTGTTATGAGCAATTTCTCCTTTGCAATAATGTTTCAAAATGCAGTTTGCTGCAAATGAAAAAGAAAGTGTTTGCTTGTACTGATGTGTTAGCCTTTCACCACTTAATTCTGTGTTTTAGCAATCATGGTAATGAAAGCTTTTGAAAACACTGCGGGAAAAAGAGAAAATGCTGGGAGGCATTTCTGCCCTGTCAAAGAAAAATCCCGTCTTATGATCAAAATTTGATTTATTGCCTGTTCATGCTTTGAATATGGACTAGTCTAAAATCTTGTTGTCTAGTTAAGAGTTACAAAAGATTCACCTCCAATATCAGAGCTGTGAACAGATTCAAGGCAAGCACCACGGATATCAACCACCAGGCAATAAAGAATAAATAGGACCATCTGAAATGGGAAAAAAAAACCAAAATCACTCAGTATGAAACTATTGCCCTATAAGTAAAAATCTTCTGAAAAAGCACAGGCTTCAAAAATTGTAAACAAGATGAGAATTCTCTTTATCCCTTGGCCGCACATATCTATACTTTCAGAGAAAAATCCCCACTTAGTTTGTCATCTATTAATGCTTTTAATATGGGGAAGGCTGACATTTTGTCATCAAGTAAAAAGTTAATACATGAGTAGATGTCCAAAAAAAAATGTCGATTTTCAAGTTCATGTTTATGCTGTGTGATACTGACTTGGGTAATCTAAATTAAGGCTGTGGCTTTACAATATGACACAGTTTAAGACTTGTCCAAAATAAAATCATTTCAAGACATCAAATTAAGTTTACCAGCATTTTCTCCTTCTCCCATAATGTTCTCAAAAGCACATTTCTTCATGGCTATTAAATCATGTAATTGTTTGGTTAGATGTTAACTTGTCAAGATCTATTCGATAAAACATAAGAACATTAGTAGACTCGATCAAAACATACAGAATATCACGTTGTGTTAATTTTTCTGAGGCTTGTATTGGCTTCAAGTTGCGCAGGAAAATTTTATTTTTTGCAAGATTGAAGGTCCAGTGAGATGTCAAAATTTTCTGATGCAGCAAGAAGCAAATACAAAGCCCAGGAAAGCGACTTCAACAATAAATTCCTTTTATAACATACATACAAGTATAAAAACGGTAAGGAATTGAAAACAAATACCAATTTAGTGGCAAAAAATATTACTTCTATGAATTCAAGATGAAAAATCTAACATTAAATTTCAAATCTGAAACCAAACTGAAAATACTCCCCTAGTGGGCTATGCCTGCATACTATATTTGGGACCATAATTGACACTGTGTACATAGGGGTTTTTTCCCTGAGTTTGAAGCATGTTTTTGATCAGGAAGATTTATAAGTAAAGAATAAAACTTATTACATAAACTTACTGAGAAGTATACTTTGCATAAGCATCAAGGAACACAAACCAATTATTTACAACCATGACATCCCATAATACCACAACTGAAGCCTGAAATACAGAAATTGAGAAATGTTTCATAAAGGTTTGTTTAACTCTTTACCTGAAGTCGCTCACCTGAGTCTTTTGACCAAACATTACCCAATTTCAATCTCTTTCGAGATATAATGACAAACATTCTACCAACCTTTCATAATTATTGGACTAAAAATTTGGCCTCTAGCTTGTACACAAGCTTTTTCTATAATTTCTCTCATTGACCTACTTTTTAGCCCAACACTGTCTATTTTCCCATTGTATCAAAACAAAGATTCTGACCACTTGTCACAAGTATTGGACAGAAAATGTGGCCTCTCGAGTGTGCACAAGGTTTTTCCAAGATTTGACAAGGCAACCTAGTTTTTTACCCAATGTGACCCATTTTCAATTTCATCATATTGATCATCAAGACAAACATTCTGACTAATTTTCAAAAGTATTGGACAGACAGCATTGACTCTTGAGCTACACAAGCTATTTTAAAGATTTGACCTGGTGACCTAGTTTTTGACCCAATGTGACCCATTTTCACACTCATTCAAGATATCATTATGACAAACATTCTGATCAACTTTCATGAGTACTGAACTTAAAATCTGGTCTCTAGAAAGTGCACTATGTTTTTCTAAGATATGACCTAGTGACCTAATTTTTCACCTGACCCAATCCACTTTCAAAGTCATCTAAGATGTCATCAAGTTTCATGAGTATTGGACAAAAAATGTGGCCTCTAGAGCATACACAAGGTTTTTCATAGTTTGGTCCCTGTGACCTAGTTTTTGACCCGACATGACTCATTTTCACACCTGTCCAAGACAACATCAAGACAAACATTCTGATAGACTTTCATGAGAATTTAACTGAAAATGTGGCCTCTAGAGCTTACACAAGGTTTTTCTAAGATTTGAACAAGTGACCTAGTTTTTGAAACTACATGACCCATTTTCACACTTGTTAGAGAAATCATCAAGACAAACATTCTGACCAACTTTTAAGAGTATTAGACAGCAAATATGGCTTCTACAGTGTACACAAGGTATTTTTAAGATTTGACCTAGTGACCTAGTTTTTGACCCATGACCCATTTTCCAACTCATCTAAGAAATCATTAAGACAAATATCCTGACCAAGTTTCATCAGTATTCCACTGAAAATTTGGCCTTTAGAGAGTACACAAAGTTTTTCTAAAATTTGACCCAGTGTCCTAGTTTCTGACCTGACATGACCCATTTTCAAACTCCTCTGAGATATCCTCAAGACAAAAGACAAACATTCTGACCAACTTTCAAAAGTTTTGGACTGAAAATGTGGACTCTAGAGCATACACAAGGTTTTTCTCAGATCTGACCTAGTGACCTAGTTTTTGACCCGACATGACCCTTTTTCTAACTCTAAATATCTTGCCCCTTAACTCTTTACCAAACAACAGAATTTCAGCCTAGTCCAAAATGAAAGCATTTGCAGACGACAAATCACATGTAGCTCATGACATGAAATTTGTCTTTCATATAGAGTAGAAAACATTGTGGGAAAAGGCGAAAATGCTGGTTACCAGCATTTTCTCCTCTTCCTACAATGTTTTCAAAAGGCCTCTTCCTTAGGTCATTAGAAGTTGGGATTGTGTGATAAAGAGTTAAGGGGAAGGGTTCGATCCCAATGGCTTGCCATTTAATATTCTCAATAGTTCAATGAGTTGTTAAAATGTGGTCCTTTGTAACGATGTAATACACTGAGCATGTCAAATAACCAGGCGTAGCTTAGGGTGGGTTTTGTTCTGTATACTCCAGTATCCCCAGTAACAAAATTGATAGTCCTCTTGGGGCGTGAGCCATATGGGCAACTAGTGGTGACAATAAATAAACAAAAACCAAACAAAAAAGCTCGGAAGTCATAATATTTGACACCAACTTGAATCATTCTAAACACATCAACATTTTTAAGGCACCGATATCTGACACATATAATCATTGTAAATGTAATACTCATAACAAAATCACCAACTAAATAAAATACATGTACTTACAGCAAAATCATCGAAGTTGTTTGCCCAGTAATCAAGCTGTTCATATGTTCCACATGTGGTTCTGAAAACCATTATAACCAAAAACCTTAACTCTTTACTGACTTTTAAGGACCCTGAAGAAGAAGCTTTTGAAAATGTTGTGGGAAAAGGAGAAAATGCTGGTAACCAGCATTTTCTCCTTTTCCCACTACATTTTCTATCCTCCTGTAGACAAATTTCAATGTTTGAGTCAGGTTCATTTTGTCGTCTGCAAATGCCTTCAATTTGGACAAGTTTAAAATTTTGTCATTTGGTAAAGAATTAAAAGTATTATTTTCAAGAGTGTCAACAATTCAAAAATATTTAAACTCTCCTTTCCTTTCTGACAAATTTAACCTTCTTTCTAACAATGCCATGTTTAACAACCTCATAGAAGAGGACTTTTGAAAACATTGTGGAAAAAGGAGAAAATGCTAGTAACCAGCATTTTCTCCTTTATAAATAATGCTTTCCATCCTTTCAAGGTAAAATCTCATCATTTGAGTTAGAATGAGTTTGTCACCAACCAATGCTTGGAAAGGTCTAGAATTTGTAACATACTTACTTTTTAACATCTTTTGTCTTGAAAGTAAGTTTTGCCCCTTTCATGCTTCTTATATCTTGCTATTTTTCCTTTTGTATCAAAGTTATTACGTGTATTCCTGTATCAAACCAGATCTTTTTACCAAACAACCCCAACTTTAAATGATCCTAAGAGAGAGGGCTTTTGAACAGATTGTAGAAAAAGAAGAAATTGCTTGAAACAAGCAATTTCTCTCTTTTCTACAATGCCCTCTCACTTTTTGAAGATAACTCTACTTTGTGGCTGATACATATTTCAATTCTGAATAGCCTAGAATTTCATCTTCTGAGAGTTACATCCTGTTCATTACAAATACTTTTTAAGATATTTCAACAGACAACTACAGCTCATTTGTTTCTGGAGGTAATCTGTAAAATGCCTGATAAACCCTTGACCACAGTTCCATTGTTTGAAAACAAGGCGGAAACAAGCATTTGAAACACTGATGAAAAAGGAGAAAATTCTGGTTACTACAATATTGTTAACCTTTTCAAAGAGTTCATCATTCAAGCCATGCTCTGGCAAAAGGGGGCTTAATGCATCTCCGTGATACATGATACCAGCCCAAGTCATCACATAATTATGGATCCAAAAGAGCCACTTTTAAAGCAACCCACTTAATCATGGGGTAAGCTGGTCCTTTGACACACGGAAAATTGACCGATAGCGAAAAGTTTCGGCCAAGATCAGCCTGCGCAGTCCAGCCTGCGCGGACTGCGCAGGCTGACCTGGGTCGATACTTTTCGCAGATGCATTAAGCCCCCTTTTCACAGAGCATGGTTCATATGTTTTCCGCAAATGTTATCAATTTTGCATGAAATTAAAATTATGTCAAGTGGGTAATTCTAAACACTGTGGACTCGAACAAGACACATAAAACATGGCATCAGATCCAGGTCTACTCTATTTCCTATGGATAGAGATTTTGTGTACAGTATGAACTTGTATCCACAGTCAAAAAAGCAAAGGGTCAATATTATTTGGTATAAGATCAGACTGACATGGATGAAATCTGAAGATTTAACCCTTTCCCAAACGGCAAATTTTGGACCAGACCAAATTGAAAGCATTTTGCAGATGACAACAGTTGCTAAAAAGATGATTTTTCTATATGATAGGGTAGAAAACATTGTGGGAAAAGGAGAAAATGCTGGTAACCAGCATTTTCTCCTTTTCCCACAAAGTTTTCTACCCTATCAAAGAAAAGTTGCGTCATTTGAGCCACTATGAAATTGTCGTCTGCAAATGCTTTCAATTTGGATAGGTCTTAAGTTTTGCATAGGTCTTAAGTTTTGCCGTGTGGTAAAGGGTTAACCCACGTCATAAAGAAAAAGAACACATGTCATAAAAGGTTAATTAGTACCCTGACATCCCTGGCCCTCTTGTACTTTTTCACAACTCAATGATACTTTTTTTCTGTGTTCCTGCCATTGGAAGATTTCTAGCAGACATCTCTTGCAGAAAAAAGAGCAAAAATATTCCATGTGTAATCAATAAGACTTCCGATGTACTGTTTTGGTCTCTATACATCAAATGTTCTAAAGGGCAATAGGATATAAGCTTTTGAATGACTCTGTTTAGTACATAATAAATGGTACAAGAGGGTTATGATTGCCTGTATCGCTCTACCGTCTTAAAGATATATGAACAGTGATTAGCATAGATGAAGACATCTCAGTTAAAAGCCTGTATTTCAATATAATTTTGCAAAGAAATGGAGCCAAGCCCAAGAGAGTAGTGTTTTATTCACATGCCACGATGATGTCAATGAATACAAACACAGGTTCACTTAAAGGTGGCCCTTCAGATTTTGGGACGAAAATTTTACAAAAATACAAAAAAATCATCCTTATACTCCCAAAGCCTTTTAATTTTCATTCATAAAACCCCAGTAGTCGAAAACCATCTGACAACCAGAGAAATTTGAGATTTACTACGGCCCAGATCGACACCGACCGGAAACACGTTCTATTTTTACATGAGCAACTTGCTCATTTACATACCGGAAATACACAGACAAAGCTTCAAACATAGCGTCCGAAGAAGACATTATGGAAAATAATTACACGTTGGTTATGTTATGGAATTTAAGCATCATTAGTCACGTGCCAGTCACTTGACGTTCCCACAATGCTTTTTTGATTTCTGGCGCGAAATATAAAAATACCTTAAGAGGCTACGTAGCCTTTTAAGGGAACACCATCAAAAATATTTTTTTTTGTAATTTTATGATTCTTAATTATTGATGATTTGTATTGTTTTTTCATATAAATTTCAGTGATATATATATATATTTTTTAATTTGGTGAGATGTGAAAAATCTAAATACCCACCTTTAAGGATCATTTGCACCAAATATAAAATAACTTTAACATTTATGGCAAGATTCCCAAATATTTGTTGCTGAAAAGCATTTTTCAGTATTTTGAATTGTAAAGTTTCAGAACGAGCAATGGAACAATAAGAAGCTTGATTCATGTTTTCAAAATATTTGAGCCTGACCAGCAAATCAAAGTGAACCATTATGTCAGAAAACTGCACATTTCCATCTACAGCACTGGACTATTGTAATACAACACTAAGCATGTTATGTACAGTATTGTATTATAATCAGGAGAGATAAATGGTGACAAATATCACACCATTTACCTTTTACCACACAATTATGAATTTTTGAGACCATCATTTTCTCCTTTTCCCACAATGTTTTCTTACCTTTTAGAGACAAAATCATCAATTTAACCACATTTAATTTGTCCTCTGCAAGTGCCTTCACTTTTGACAAGTCTAAAAGTTTGTACCCTGGTAAAGAGTTAAAACAGAAGTTTTCTTCTTTCAATCTCAATAAGCTCAACTATAGTTTGTAATAAAGTTTCTTTTATGGTTCAAAATTATCCAAAGAATCCAAAAGGAAGTCTAACCACTTATAATTTATGCCAATTTGCCGAGTACTCTTACCTGTGGTTTAGGAGGCAAAGATGTTTAAACAGTTTTTTTATATTTTTCAGTTTTGTTGCCATGGCAACAATAGTTCTTCATGAAGTGAAACTCCTTGTATAAATACTAATAGTACAATGTAAGGATCATTACTGTGAAGTTTGGTCAAAACATTCTGTAGTTTCAGAGATGTTTTAAATAAAACTGCATGTTTAGTTTCAACATATTTATTTTACATCGATTGAGAAACAAGTTCTTACAACTTATACTAATCTCTCTCGATTATGCTTCCTGGGAACTACACCAGTACTCGCGCCGAATGTGTGGGCCTTTGAAAAATCCCGAAGTTGACACCCGCTCCCTGGTATCGAACTCAGGACCTTTTGGTTATGAGGCCGACGCTCTACCTCACGACCACGGACACCACTGCATGGACGCACAAGAGAAACAGGGCCATGCCATAAGCTTGCTGACCATGGGCCAGTGGAGCTAAACAGAAAACTATTGAATATCAATACCTTTTATATGTGTGAATAAGCAATTTTATTTGATAAAATTATACATCTTGTTATTTATAACATTTATGGAGGCAACAAACATTTATCACAGATATACAGACAACTGTTTTTTTTTTTAAACTTATTGACAATCAACCAATTACTGTGCTCATGCAAATTTATACAACCATGCAGTTCACAGCTTTTGAAAAATGTTTAGGAGAAAGAAGCTATTGTTTGTTACAAGATATTGCTTCTTTACCCTCATTGTTTAAAAACTGAAAAAAAAAAAAAAAAAATTTATGAAGTGAAATTTTTTATCCTTTGTGTAAATTACAATAATTTTTGGTTGCAGTAATGAGTTAATACATTAAATATCGCACATGCAATTCTAAATCGAGACAGAACTTACCCTAGTCAAAAAAGCCATTGTGCTTCAAAACCAAACCAGTGAAAATATTTTATTAATATTCTGAACTCCTGGATGCCATTTGTTTTCAAAATATATAACATCGAAATGAGTGAATTAACCTAAAAACAAAAACATCAAAACAGATGTGTGTTGGGGCCGGGGTTCCCAGCATTAATTTTATTACCTTTTCTTGTTACTTGTGCTCACGACCTTTCTCTGGATTTACTCTGTACAAAACAATAAAGTTTAAGGCTTATCCAAATTGAGAGCATTTGCAGACAGCAAATTAGATATTAGAAACAAGGGGATTTGTTTTTTACACGGCTGAGAATGAAGATAATGCTGGTTACAATATCTCCATTTTCCACACAACGTTTTCTACAGCCTCATTCCTCTGGATTGTTAAAAATTGTAATCCTCTGGTAAAAGGCTAACACAAGACTGATGAGTAGAATTTACATTTAAATCTTGGTCAATCGAGTCTATTTTATAACTGAAATTGTAATTAACTTATTTGGTGAAAACTAGCAACAAATTTTAAGCTGATAAAAGTATCTTCACTATAAAACCATGGATTGTATACACATGTCTAATACGATACGATCTCAGATTAACTTTCTACCAAACAACAATGTAAATGGGGCTGAAACAACAGGACTTATCCATGAAACAGAGGAACACATTGTGGTTAAAGGTCAAAATGTAGGTAACCAACATTTTCTCCTTTACCACAATGTTTTCAAAAGCTGTATTTCTCAGGGTCATTGAAACACAGAATTATTTGGTACATGTAAAAGGATTAACACTACCAATTAACCCTTTACAACACAGTTTTGACTTATTAACGACCCTTGGGAAGAAGCCTTTTAAAAACATTGTGGGAAAAGAAGAAAATGCTGGTTACCAGTATTTTCTCCTTTTCCTGCAATGTTTTCTACCCTATCAGAGAAAAACTGCACCATTTGAGCCACACTGAAATTGTTGTCTGCCAATGCTTTCAATTTCCAAAAGGCTAAAACTTTTTTTTCTGGTAAAGGGTCAATCCAGTATATTAACGCTGATACATTAAATGGCTTTTGAAAACATTGAACATGGTAAACATCATGTTCTCTCTTTGCCACAAGGTTTTGTATTTTTCTAGAACAAACTCCAATATCTGAGTCCCATCCAACTTGTCTTCTGCAATGCTTTCAATTCAAACAAGTCTAATATTGTGTACACTGATGAAAGTCAAACATTTTACCTGTACATGGAGTATTCTAAGTCAAGAATTTACATCAAAGTCTAATCCTTATGACCGAAATGCATTCTTAAATGTATTGCACTGACCATAATCATACACTAGACCAGATTCAAAGCCAAAATTTTAGAGATGCAATGTGAAATTAACAGCAACAACAAAATCAGCACACATGAAAAAAAGTTAAGCAAAAACAAAAAATCATTGCAATAAATACATTATGCAAGGTTGGACTACAAATAACTGAAATATAAACTTGAACATGCCAAAGCATTATTAATAAATCTCTCCTCTTTATAATCAGGTGTAATGAGCTAGAACTGTAACTAGTGTAATTCAATATGCACTACAAAATCGATGAAATATTAACTTGTAAATACCAAGCATTAATTATTAATCTCCACTATTTTTTTTTAGGTGGGTGTAATAAACTAGAACTGTAACAAAATGTAATTTAACACCTCATCTTGTGCTTTCGTAGAGAAAATACATGTTTAAAACTTACATGCATCATACGCTTATATTCATCAGTTCAAGGGGAAATAATTTTTAACTCTTTACCAGATGGCAAAGTATTAGACTTGTACAAATTAAAAGCATTTGCCAACAATTTCAACGTTCAAACAATTAGATTTGTCATTGAAAGAGCATTTTCTCCTTTTCCCACAATGTTTTTAGAAGCCTTCTTCAGGGTTGTTAGTGTCGTGATTGTGTGGTAAAGGGTTATAGCGGGCTATTCAGATTTTCATAATTAAACCTCAAAGAATTTCATTTTAGACTGGTGTATTATTTTCTTGTCTAGTTTTTAGTTACTACAGTTATATATTCACTTTCCCCCTCTCCATCTGATCTTACTTTCAATGGAGATTATCAATTATTTACCACTATTACAAGTTAGCAAATTTCAAACAGCTAGAGCTCTGCACAGAGAAGCCAATGCTTGGCTGCAGTTTGCTTTTTTCAGTGGAAACTCTGTGTCATAAATATTTACGGGTTACTTCTCTATCGGCAAGGTTTGTCCTTTTAATAGTTAACAACTAGCTTAACTCTTTACAGCACAATCTTGAGTTTTAACAAACCTGACAGAGAAGGTCTTGGAGCCATTGTGGGAAAAGAAGTAAATGATGATAACCAGCATCTTCTCCTTTTCCCACAGTGTTTTCTACCATATCAAATGCAGAAATCCACACTATTTGAGCAACAATTGATTTGCTGTTTGCAAATGCTTTGGATTTGGTCCTGTCCAAAGTTTTGTCATTTGGTATAGATTTAAGTTTGAAATCATATCTTCAGTAATGACGGAGAAGTGAGACAATGTCAAAGTTTTTTCAAGAAAACATCAGCTATCATAATACCTCAAAGATTGCTTCAAAGACAGTCAGGCTAAAAATTCCGAACATGTACAATACAAATATACAAAGTAAGGGTACAAAAATATCAATATCTATTCACTATTAAACATCTGGTGGAGAAAATGGAAAAAACTAAATGCCTTAAGTACAGTAAAACAGTCAGTAAATGCCTTTCTTACCCTATTTGACCAAAATTTCACAACAACAATAATAAACAAACCTAAAATTATTATCTTCCAGTTACATATGGTTTAACTCTTTTCCAAATAATTCTGTGTTTTAAAGGCTTTTAGGAGAAAGGTGCTTAAAAACATTGTAAGAAAAATTTCATCACATCAGCTTAATTTGATAATTAAATGTTTTTGAATGGCTTCAATTCAATACAATTTCTTTGCTATGGTAGAAAATTATTGTGCCAAATGGAGAAAATTCTAGTTAAGAGCATTTTCTCCTTTTCCCACAATGTTTTCCAAAGCCTTTTCCTTGGGCCAATTAAGGCAAGATAGTTTGTTAAAGAATTAGTGCCTTGCACAACAAGAAGATGAGATCAACAAGTCAAGGTGCTGTAAAGTTTTAAATATAAAGCTGGGCTAGTATCATTTCTCCTGAACTGTAGATAAAATGTATCAGTTCTCTATGTACAACCAAGAACTTCTAGTGAAAAATGAACAATGTGCTTCATTTCAGAAAATTATCATTCTGTCATGATATTCTTAAACAACCTCTGCTGTAAAAGTCACCAAATGTATCTGCATAAAGAGACTGAGTTAATCATTGGTTTGCCAAATAAATACAACATATTTAGCAAAACCTACAGAACAAGGAATCCCAAAGCTACAAATCATGGACAACCTTTACTTCATCAACTTAAAAGTTCATAGATAGCAACTGACTCTCTTTATCATATGACAAAAAATTTTGATGCTTGAAAATTTAATGCATGTACATGCGCTTCAAGAGATGGGCTTGTATTCAAAAAATTGAGAAAACATTCTGGGAATCAGAGGCAATGCTGGGTACCATAATGTTTTCCAAAGATATTTCCCTCAGGCCATTAAAACTCATAATTGTTTTGTCAAAGGTCAATAGTTATTTGTAAGATGACGCAGATACAAGCATTTTAAGCAAAGAAGAGTATCAAAAATCCAAGTTCACAAACACAGTAAAAATCAAATTATGTGTAGATCACATGTAGTTCAAGCTATTAGTGTAGAAATATTAACCCTATCAAATCACTTACAACTTCATCTATAGGTCCAAGGGATCAGAACCTTTACCAGGTGACACAACTATAGACTTGTCCTAAGTGAAACTAGTCGCAGACATAATATTAAATGTGGCTAAAATGACAGGATTTGTCTTTGAAAGGGAAAAAAACATTGCAGAAAAAATGAGAAAATGTTGGTTATCTGCATTTTCTCCTTTTCCCTCAATTTTATCAAAAGCCTTCTACCTCAGGGTTTTTAAAGCACAGAATTGTTTGATTGCATGCATTTCTTTGCTTTTCTACAATGCTTTCCAAATCCCTTTTTCTTGAGATCTTTTTAACTTGAGAATGATTGACAAAGAGTCAAATACATCTAAACATACTAAACAGAAAAAGAAATGCAGGGTAAACATTTTATGCCGTAACTGCTAAACCTCTGAACTACTTGGAAATATTGGGGGTACCATTCAAATTTGTTTGATAACTCTACAACTACTATTCATTTTTGTAATGAAGTTTTGGCCATTTGCTTAAGAATGCCATGTCTAGCAATAACTAAATAGTGAATCATCTTCATATTAACGCATAAAATTTAAGCCCTGTATTTCTATTTCCATTTAGTATATATGAATTGTTGCAAGACCAAAATTTCAAGATTTCAACCTTCAGTCTAGTAAAGAGCAAGATCTTTGTCAACCTTAAAGAATAACAATAAACAGCTCAATAAACTGTCACAAAGAGTCATGCATCAAGTGTTGGAATACAAATCAATCTGTCGTAATTTACACAGTTCATGGAGAATTTCTTGTTCTGTTGGCTCCTTTAGATTAGGCCTGAAATGATAGTTCATGTAAGATGAGAATTTACAACACTATCAAAAAAACCTAATGCTGGTTGCAACAATATTGACAACAGACAAATATTAATGCTTTACCACATGACAAAATTTAGGCTTATTGAAATTGAAAGCATTTGCATTCAACAACATCAAAGAGTCTCAAATGATGAAACTTGTCTTTGAAAGGGAAGATAATATTGTTACATCCTTTTCAAACAATGTTTTCTCTTGCACAAAGTTTTCGAGGCTTTTTCCCCAGGGTTCTTAAAACAGGGGATTGTTTGGTAAAAGATTAAAATACATCAGTAATCAACATGAAAAAATGTTTAAAGCATGAATACATGTGAAAATGTGGCACAAGAGGACATTTTGAAAAGAGCAAATGTGTCCTTTTTACACAATCATTTCAATAGTTGCCTGCTGCAGTAACGCAATTTTGATGATGCTCTGTAGTGTCAGCAAAAAATTAATACTTTTCCCAATGAGCACTCAATCAATACTATTCAGCCAATGAAAATTATGCATGCATAATTATTTTTCATTAAAACTTTTTCAGAACAGCTAAATGTTGTACAAATAAACCTCATTACAATTCTGTCTGGAAAAACATTGTATACAAAGGAGCCATTGCTTGTAACAAGCAATTGCCCTTTCTTTAAAATGTTCTCCAAATTTTTATGTATGGTAAAATTTTCCTTTCCTTCAAATGTTGTCCTTTTTGTAAATTGTGGTAGGTTTATTGCTCTATACAGTTTTGTCCTTTGAGCACCATATTAATCGTTTACCAAACAACCCCAGCTTTTAACAATCCTGTGGAATAGGTCTTTTGATAACATTATGGACAAAGGAGAAAATGCTGATAAAAGATCAGAGAGTGTATAACCAAGATCAGGCAGCAGGTTCTGTGAAGACTGGTCTTGATCAATACAGTCAGCAAAGTAGATATACATGTAAATATGTGATTTGGCTCCCAGTTATGAAGAAAAAATTCTCACCTGAAAATGTCATGAACTGTGAGGGTGTCCATGATAAAATGTGAACTTAATGACCCTGACCTTGGCCTTCCTTCATTCTGTGACTGTTCACTAAATCTATCCCACTTCATGATAAAATTCTGTGGAAAAAATATGAACAGATGAGTAGCCATTCTATACATCCAATTGCAATTCAATGATTTTGCAGCCCAATAAGTAAATTCATAATTTTTAATTCAATGTTTATCCTACACACATTACTGATATACCTGCCCAATCTACATATTACAACAGTCTGCATGTCTGTGCAGTCAGATCAGGTCCTGTTGCATGTGCAAAGAGGGGCATATCGGATGGTACCAATTGTCCAATCTGATGCAAATCTCTGTACACAAGAAACCAAACCTGATCCATCGACAAAACAAGAATACCATATGCAGGTGCCAATGCTCGGTTGCAAGTGCTTGGTTTTCGGTGAAAATTTTTAGTCAAAAAGGGGCATAACTGTGTGAAAAATATTTACCTGCCTCTTTTGTAAAAGTTCCTCTTTTAACTCTTTTCCAAATGACAAAATTTTCAACTGGTCCATATTGAAGCATTTACAGACAACAATTCAAATGTGACTGAAAAAATGAAATTTGTTTTTGAAAGGGTAGAAAACATTGTGAGAAAAGGAGAAAATGCTGGTTACCAGCATTTTCACCTTTTCCCACAATGTTTTCAAAAGTCTTCTATCACAATGTCGTTAAAACCAGGGATTGTTTGGTAAAGGGTTAATAGTTAAGAAATTATCCAAGTTTGAAGTAAACATCTTCAAAAATAACGAAGACATTACAAAATGTCAAAGTTTTCACACAATGACAAAGCCAGGGCTATGACAAAAACTCATCATTTTCTTCAAAAACAGCTGAGCTAAAAAAGCAGATTGTTGTAATGTTCCTTATATTATACACCTTTGCTTTAAAATAACATGAAAATATCACAAAATAAATAATGAAAAAAAATCAGAGAGCTGCACATTTGACTGAAACAGCCAAGCATAGAAGTTGTCCATGAAAACCATGATGATCTACCTAGAATACATGTATGATACAGAAAAACCTACACTGAGTGCATATCTGAGACAGAAAACATATTCTGTTCTGTTGTATATGTGCTTTAGATAGCATCCAAATTTTAGTCAGATCATGATCCGACTAAAATATATTATGTGAAGAGATTATCACTTGGGGGAAAGTGCTTGTTATGAGCAATTTCTCCTTTGCAATAATATTTCAAAATGCAGTTTGCTGCAAATGAAAAAGAAAGTGTTTGCTTGTACTGATGTGTTAGCCTTTCACTACTTAATTCTGTGTTTTAGCAATCATGGTAATGAAAGCTTTTGAAAACACTGCGGGAAAAAGAGAAAATGCTGGGAGGCATTTCTGCCCTGTCAAAGAAAAATCCCGTCTCATGATCAAAATTTGACTTATTTCCTGTTCATGCTTTGAATATGGACTAGTCTAAAATCTTGTTGTCTAGTTAAGAGTTACAAAAGATTCACCTCCAATATCAGAGCTGTGAACAGATTCAAGGCAAGCACCACGGATATCAACCACCAGGCAATAAAGAATAAATAGGACCATCTGAAATGGGGAAAAAAAACCAAAATCACTCAGTATGAAACTATTGCCCTATAAGTAAAAATCTTCTGAAAAAGCACAGGCTTCAAAAATTGTAAACAAGATGAGAATTCTCTTTATCCCTTGGCCGCACATATCTATACTTTCAAAGAAAAATCCCCACTTAGTTTGTCATCTATTAATGCTTTTAATATGGGGAAGGCTGACATTTTGTTATCAGGTAAAAAGTTAATACATGAGTAGATGTCCAAAAACAAAAGTTGATTTTCAAGTTCATGTTTATGCTGTGTGATACTGACTTGGGTAATCTAAATTAAGGCTGTGGCTTTACAATATGACAGTTTAAGACTTGTCCAAAATAAAATCATTTCAAGACATCAAATTAAGTTTACCAGCATTTTCTCCTTCTCCCACAATGTTCTCAAAAGCACATTTCTTCATGGCTATTAAATCATGTAATTGTTTGGTTAGATGTTAACTTGTCAGATCTATTCGATAAAACATAAGAACATTAGTAGACTCGATCAATACATACAGAATATCACGTTGTGTTAATTTTTCTGAGGCTTGTATTGACTTCAAGTTGCGCAGGAAAATTTTATTTTTTGCAAGATTGAAGGTCCAGTGAGATGTCAAAATTTTCTGATGCAGCAAGAAGCAAATACAAAGCCCAGGAAAGAGACTTCAACAATAAATTCCTTTTATAACATACATACAAGTATAAAAACGGTAAGGAATTGAAAACAAATACCAATTTAGTGGCAAAAAATATTACTTCTATGAATTCAAGATGAAAAATCTAACATTAAATTTCAAATCTGAAACCAAACTGAAAATACTCCCCTAGTGGGCTATGCCTGCATACTATATTTGGGACCATAATTGACACTGTGTACATTGGGGTTTTTTCCCTGAGTTTGAAGCATGTTTTTGATCAGGAAGATTTATAAATAAAGAATAAAACTTATTACATAAACTTACTGAGAAGTATACTTTGCATAAGCATCAAGGAACACAAACCAATTGTTTACAACCATGACATCCCATAATACCACAACTGAAGCCTGAAATACAGAAATTGAGAAATGTTTCATAAAGGTTTGTTTAACTCTTTACCTGAAGTCGCTCACCTGAGTCTTTTGACCAAACATTACCCAATTTCAGCTCTTTCGAGATATAATGACAAACATTCTACCAACCTTTCATAATTATTGGACTAAAAATTTGGCCTCTAGCATGTACACAAGCTTTTTCTATAATTTTTCTCAGTGACCTACTTTTTAGCCCAACATTGTCTATTTTCCCATTGTATCAAAACAAAGATTCTGACCACCTGTCACAAGTATTGGACAGAAAATGTGGCCTCGAGAGTGTGCCCAAGGTTTTTCAAAGATTTGACAAGGCAACCTAGTTTTTTACACAATGTGACCCATTTTCAATTTCAACTTATTGATCATCAAGACAAACATTCTGACTAATTTTCAAAAGTATTGGACAGACAGCATTGACTCTTGAGCTACACAAGCTATTTTAAAGATTTGACCTGGTGACCTAGTTTTTGACCCAATGTGACCCATTTTAACACTCATTCAAGACATCATTATGACAAACATTCTGATCAACTTTCATGAGTACTGAACTTAAAATCTGGTCTCTAGAAAGTGCACTAGGTTTTTCTAAGATATGACCTAGTGACCTAATTTTTCACCTGTCCCAATCCACTTTCAAAGTCATCTAAGATGTCATCAAGTTTCATGAGTATTGGACAAAAAATGTGGCATACACAAGGTTTTTCATAGTTTGGTCCCTGTGACCTAGTTTTTGACCCGACATGACTCATTTTCACACCTGTCCAAGACAACATCAAGACAAACATTCTGATAGACTTTCATGAGAATTTGACTGAAAATGTGGCCTCTAGAGCTTACACAAGGTTTTTCTAAGATTTGAACAAGTGACCTAGTTTTTGAAACTACATGACCCATTTTCACACTTGTTAGAGAAATCATCAAGACAAACATTCTGACCAACTTTCAGGAGTATTAGACAGCAAATATGGCTTCTACAGTGTACACAAGGTATTTTTAAGATTTGACCTAGTGACCTTGTTTTTGACCCATGACCCATTTTCCAACTCATCTAAGAAATCATTAAGACAAACATCCAGACCAAGTTTCATGAGTATTCCACTGAAAATTTGGCCTTTAGAGTGTACACAAAGTTTTTCTAAGATTTGACCCAGTGTCCTAGTTTTTGACCTGACATGACCCATTTTCAAACTCCTCTGAGATATCATCAAGACAAAAGACAAACATTCTGACCAACTTTCAAAAGTTTTGGACTGAAAATGTGGACTCTAGAGCATACACAAGGTTTTTCTAAGATCTGACCTAGTGACCTAGTTTTTGACCCGACATGACCCTTTTTCTAACTCTAAATATCTTGCCCCTTAACTCTTTACCAAACAACAGAATTTCAGCCTAGTCCAAAATGAAAGCATTTGCAGACGACAAATCATATGTAGCTCATGACATGAAATTTGTCTTTCATATAGAGTAGAAAACATTGTGGGAAAAGGAGAAAATGCTGGTTACCAGCATTTTCTCCTCTTCCTACAATGTTTTCAAAAGGCCTCTTCCTTAGGTCATTAGAAGTTGGGATTGTGTGATAAAGAGTTAAGGGGAAGGGTTCGATCCCCATGGCTTGTCATTTAATATTCTCAATAGTTCAATGAGTTGTTAAAATGTGGTCCCTTGTAACGATGTAATACACTAAGCATGTCAAATAACCAGGCGTAGCTTAGGGTGGGTTTTGTTCTGTATACTCCAGTATCCCCAGTAACAAAATTGATAGTCCTCTTGGGGCGTGAGCCATATGGGCAACTAGTGGTGACAATGAATAAACAAAAACCAAACAAAAAAGCTAGGAAGTCATAATATTTGAAACCAACTTGAATCATTCTAAACACATCAAAATTTTTAAGGCACCGATATCCGACACATATAATCATTGTAAATGTAATACTCATAACAAAATCACCAACTAAATAAAATACATGTACTTACAGCAAAATCATCGAAGTTGTTTGCCCAGTAATCAAGCTGTTCATATGTTCCACATGTGGTTCTGAAAACCATTATAACCAAAAACCTTAACTCTTTACTGACTTTTAAGGACCCCAAAGAAGAAGCTTTTGAAAATGTTGTGGGAAAAGGAGAAAATGCTGGTAACCAGCATTTTCTCCTTTTCCCACTACATTTTCTATCCTCCTGTAAACAAATTTCAATGTTTCAGTCAGGTTCATTTTGTCGTCTGCAAATGCCTTCAATTTGGACAAGTTTAAAATTTTGTCGTTTGGTAAAGAATTAAAAGTATTATTTTCAAGAGTGTCAACAATTCAAAAATATTTAAACTCTCCTTTCCTTTCAGACAAATTTAACCTTCTTTCTAACAATGCCATGTTTAACAACCTTATAGAAGAGGACTTTTGAAAACATTGTGGAAAAAGGAGAAAATGCTAGTAACCAGCATTTTCTCCTTTATAAATGATGCTTTCCATCCTTTCAAGGTAAAATCTCATCATTTCAATTAGAATGAGTTTGTCACCAACCAATGCTTTCAAAAGGAAAGGTCTAGAATTTGTAACATACTTACCTTTTAACATCTTTTGTCTTGAAAGTAAGTTTTGTCCCTTTCATGCTTCTTATATCTTGCTATTTTTCCTTTTGTATCAAAGTTATTTCGTGTATTCCTGTATCAAACCAGATCTTTTTACCAAACAACCCCAACTTTAAATGATCCTAAGAGAGAGGGCTTTTGAACAGATTGTAGAAAAAGAAGAAATTGCTTGAAACAAGCAATTTCTCTCTTTTCTACAATGCCCTCTCACTTTTTGAAGATAACTCTACTTTGTGGCTGATACATATTTCAATTCTGAATAGCCTAGAATTTCATCTTCTGAAAGAGTTACATCCTGTTCATTACAAATACTTTTTAAGATATTTCAACAGACAACTACAGCTCATTTGTTTCTGGAGGTAATCTGTAAAATGCCTGATAAACCCTTGACCACAGTTCCATTGTTTGAAAACAAGGCGGAAACAAGCATTTGAAACACTGATGAAAAAGGAGAAAATTCTGGTTACTACAATATTGTTAACCTTTTCAAAGAGTTCATCATTCAAGTCATATATGAGCCATGCTCTGGCAAAAGGGGGCTTAATGCATCTCCGTGATACATGATACCAGCCCAAGTCATCACATTATTATGGATCCAAAAGAGCCACTTTTAAAACAACCGACTTAATCATGGGGTAAGCTGGTCCTTTGACATACGGAAAATTGACCGATAGCGAAAAGTTTCGGCCCAGGTCAGCCTGGCTGACCTGGTCGATACTTTTCGCAGATGCATTAAGCTCCCTTTTCACAGAGCATGGTTCATATGTTTTCCGCAAATGTTATCAATTTTGCATGAAATTAAAATTATGTCAAGTGGGTAATTGTAAACACTGTGGACTCGAACAAGACACATAAAACATGGCATCAGATCCAGGTCTACTCCATTTCCTAAGGATAGAGATTTTGTGAACAGTATGAACTTGTATCCACAGTCAAAAAAGCTAAGGGTCAATATTATTTGGTATAAGATCAGACTGACATGGATGAAATCTGAAGATTTAACCCTTTCCCAAACGGCAAATTTTGGACCAGACCAAATTGAAAGCATTTTGCAGATGACAAATTAACAGTTGCTAAAAAGATGATTTTTCTATATGATAGGGTAGAAAACATTGTGGGAAAAGGAGAAAATGGTGGTTACCAGCATTTTCTCCTTTTCCCACAATGTTTTCAAAAGGCTTCTATTCCTGACCCGTAAAAACCAGAGATTGTTTGGGAAAGGGTTAAGGTTGGTGAAGAAATAAACATGACACTAACCTATCAGTTGTATTAGTGTATTTGATTACATCTTGAAATAATTCCATACCCAGCATGGCAAAAAAGTAATAAATCACCTGAAAGGAATATGAAATGTTATTGAGCTATTTGTAATTTACAAACAATTACCGGTATCATAACCTTTTCAGCAGCATAGGTAAAAACAGGGACTTTAGGGGACGGCACAGATCTAGATCGGAGTCCACAGAATGTGCAGTCTGATCTTGGATCTATACTGTCTGCTTGGTAAGTCAAGCCTACGTGATAAAATTCTTTTTTAACCCAGTACCACACAATCCCGAGTTTTTATGACCCTGAGGAAATAACCTTTTGAAAACCTGTTGATAAGCTTGTGAGGAAAGGAGAAAATACCGGTTACCAGCATTTTCTCCTTTTTCCACAAGGTTATCTACACTTTCACAGACAAATACCACCAAATGCTTTCAATTTGGATCTGTAAAAAATTTCGTCGTTTGGTAAAAGGTTAAATGCGGTAGGTTATATTTTCAGCTGCCAAAAGTGGTCGAGTCGACATATCTGCCACTGAAAGACTTAAATTGTTTGTTATACACCATAAAAGACTATAGTACAAAGGGGTAGATTTCAAATCGCTGTATTTGAGTCTATTTTCTAGATTAACACTCCTTCAAAACAAAACAAAATCAATCAGGCAGAACTGGAAAGGATCTCAATCAGTATGTAAGACTTTACCAAACCAATCCATGTTTTGAAGATCCTGAGGAGGACAATTTGAAACAATTTGGAAAATGAAGAATTTGCTTGAAACCAGTGTTTCCTCTGCCCAGAATGTTTTCAACCCTTTCAAAGATATATAGGATCTGATATGAGCCTTTGGCGAGCTTAATAACATTTTTTCTTGACAAGTTTAATAAAACTGATCTCAAATGCCAACTAATGTCAGATTCTTTTTTATCACATAACGATATTTCACATATTATAGATCAGAAAATGCAAAACTATCCATAGATGCACCCGCGGTAATATCCATAAAATCCCATTCAATTCTATGAAATACGCACAAAATGACGTCAAAACTGACGTCACACAACTGTGATATCAAACCTGTATAAGATTAGAAAATTTGTAATGGGAGGTTATATGATAAATACCAATCATTCATGCCCATTCCTTTTTTTTTTGAAAATTTCATCCATTCCATAGCAACAGCTTACTTATTCATGTTTGTCCTTGGTTTCACTAGTATTATGCTCTGACAAGGGCTTATCCTAGGACACCAAAAGCTCAGGGCCTCAAGTGAGAATTCAACCTATCATCTTGAGTTTGCCTTCACTACACCTTCATAGGTTGACCCTAAAATGTGTTTCTGCTAAGGAGTTTAAAAAAGGTGGTAAGGAAAAAAGACAGTTACAAAACATTTACTGTAATATATACTTACTATGAGAATCCCTCCAAAAGACTTCAAATTTCTGATCAGATCAAACAAAGTGTGTGCCACAATTGCCATTGTCTGTGTATAAAAAGATTCAAACAATTTTTAATTTTATCCATAAAGCCTTCAGGCTGGTTTTAACAAATATTATATATATATATTATACCAATTCTGAATTCAATGTGTAGCATTACAGTAGCTGAGATGTACAATCTCAGCCATTACAATAGCTAGCATACTTCTGTTAAACACAAGAAAACATACAATAAGTGAGTTATTTCTGTGATATATATGAACTGTTGTTTACAGCTGCTAAAAATTTTCAGCTTCAAACATATAGACTTAATCTCTTACAACAGCTATAAATATAAACCACTGAAATTCAAAACTGATTTAATCTTATAGGTTTGACAAAAAAGTTGACAGAAAAGATCGATGCAATCCCCAAATGCCTGTCTTTGCCTTTCATAATGCTTTCTACAAGGTGTCAAAGCAGTGAGTGGGTCACATCCATAAATATAAATATTTTCCCTTGATTTAATCACCATGTAGTTCTTGAGATAAAGTCATGTGATCTGACATTTGATAGCCACTTAGATGTAATTTTATCAAACTGATACTATCATGCCCACCAAAAGCTTGCTTAATAACATTTTCCTCGACTTGCTAAGCAAACTTTTATCTCAAACACGAACTTATATACGTCTCAAAATTCAGTTGTTCACGAAATAAAACTAAAACTAAAGTCCTTTGTTATAAGGACAACACTAAAATTTGTAAGAAGAAGAAAACTATACTTTGTTGTTCAATAAAAACTACCAGAACAAAAAATAAAGAAACAACATAAGTATAGTTTGCATACCTTAATATGCCAAATTACCCTTAGAAGTCTGAACATTATCAGAATATTTATCAGTCTAACAATATTCCACAATGCTAAGTTTCCATGTGTCTCTTTGTTCCTGAAATTGAAAAAAAAAACATGAAATGTAACATCAATGCATAACAAGATTTTCCTCATTGGATAATTTATGACAAATTTTAACCAAAAAAAAAAAAAAAAAAAATGTGTGCTATCTCTTTGATAAAAAGGCATGTACATAACAAGGTTTATATCTGTTTATAACATAGAAGTTATTTGACATAAACAAAGAAATTCTCAATTTACATAATTTCAAAGTCTAATAACTATTGTTTCAACAGACTTTGACTATTATCAAACCAGGACAAACCTAATCCCAAGTACGAAATTTAGTTAAAACCTGTAGATTGATACTGAAGTCATTCTGAGAGATGTTACATATTTACAAAACTTCGTAGAGCGTAACATGTAAATGTAGGTAGATTGTGATTATTATCAAACTTACCTGGAATCTCACTCCAATAAATATGAGCATGATGCCAACATTAACTCTAATTTTCATTGTTCTGCTGGTGACTGGGACCTTGACCAACCACACTGCAACAGGTGGTCGGAGTTACAATATATTGCCATACTATTGAATGGTATGAATGTGTTTTGTACACATATTTATCTTTGACCACCATTAGGCCTTTAAAAGTGAAGAATTGGACTTATTCTACCTACGTGAAAAAAGGAAAGCCATACAGAGCAACAGCAATCAATTCTGAGCACTGAAAATAGAAAAAGCATTTTAAAAGAGAGACATGCATGGCAAGCTGGCAGTCATATATGAACAAATGATTCCAAGTAAATAGATCAGCAATCAATAAGACTTCTAAGATCAAATAGTCAGTAATTAGCTGAAGAAACTTGCAGCGAGAAGTGGACACCATAGTAACATTAAAAGAATTACAGACAAAGCAGAGGAGAATGCTGATACATGCCCTATCTAATCCTTCAAGCACTTCCCTTTGTGCCACATATAGATAAGATCTGACTGCACAAAACATATAATCTTATCTTTGATCTACACTGTACCCTTTGCTGGAACATTTAAGACAGGACCAGCCTTGAAAACTGCATTATTTGGGTCTTAATTCAAGACTAAAACTATTTATTGGATTTGTTTGGCACTTTCAGAGTTGATACTGCAAAGGATTTTGTAACAGGTTTAAGTAGAATTTGAACTGGCCAATAAAATAATTGGTTCATCATTATACATGTACTATCTGGGACAAACTCAGAATCAATACACACACAACTTTTACTTACCAGTAACAATATTACGATGCAGCAGTCATAAACATTAGCATAACTGTAGGTGTATCTTTTCCTTCCCAAACACAGGAATATTAGTGTTTGTTCTACCAAGTAGTATAGGATAAACAGGAAATTAATTATCTGGATAAAATGAAAAAAACAAGAGGGCTATGATGGCATTGTATCCCTCTACTGGTATAATAAGTAAAAACAGTACACGCCAAACATTATAATACTTGGTCAATTGGTTTTCAACTAGTAAATATACAAACATTTCTCTATAAAATCCCATGAGAAAGTTATGACCCCAGGGCAAAGCTATTTTTGACCACAGAGCTATAATTACTTGAATCCTGGTAGAGGTCTACAAGATAAAGCCCCATACCAAATAATACAGGCCTAGAATGTGAGGCTATGAACGAGAAGGTTCCTCAATAAGAGGCCTGTAAAACATGAGACCCCTGAGACAGGCCTAAATTTGGTAGCCATAGTTCTTATGGTTAGTGACAAGAAGATTTCTAAAAATTTTCACTATATAAGCCCATGTACCGGTAAAACTTGAGACCACTGGGGTGGGGGCAAACTTGACCCCAGGGCTATAATTTGGATTCTCTTGGTAGAGACCGACTAGATAAAGCTACATGCAAAATTTAGTAGCCCTAGGCCTTACGGCTGGGTAAGAGAAGATTTTTAAAGTTTTCCCTATATAAATCTATGTAAAACTGGTGACCCTCAGGGTGGGATAAAACTTGACCCTAGGGCTATAATTTGGGCACTTTTGGTAGAGGCCCACTAGATAAAGCTACATGCAAAATTTGGTGGCCTAGGCCTTAGGGCTGAATACAGGAAGATTTCTAAAGTTTTCTCTGTATAAGCCTATGTAAAACTTGTGACCCCCTGGGGCAGGGTCAAATTTGACCCCAGGGCTATAATTTGGGCACTCTTGATAGAGGCCCACTAGATAAAGCTACATGCAAAATTTGGTAGCCCTAGCCCTTATGGCTAGGTACAGGAAGGTTTTTAAAGTTTTCTCTAAATAAGCCCATGTAAAACTTGTGACCCCAGGGACCAGGCCAATTTTGACCCCAGGGCTACAATTTGAAGAAGATTTTCAAAGATTTCCAATATTTTTCAGTTTTGTTGCCATGTCAACCAGAGTTTCTGAAGGAATCAAATTCGTTCAAGAAATTCTAAAGAGGACCATGGCAGGATCATTTCTGTGAAGTTTCATCAAAATTGGATGGGTAGTTTCAGAGAAGATGTTTGAAATAAAAGTTAACACACACACAGACGGACGGCGGACACCGGGCCATGACATAAGCCCACTGGCCTTTGGCCAGTGGAGCTAACAAGTAAGATGGTAAACATTATGAAATCTTTATTTCCCCATAATGCAATTATAGAAATGAATTTTTATGTATAAGCCATGCTATGGCAAGAGGGGGCTTAATGCATCTCCATAATACATTATACCTGGCAAGTCATTACATAGCTGTGGATCCATAAAAATCACCTTTGTAGAACAACCGGTTTAATCATGAGGTACACTGGTCCTTTGAAATGTACAAAATTGACAAATAGCAAATTTTTTTACTCATACCAGCCTGCGCGGATTGTGCATGCTGACATGGGTCGATACTTTTTGCAGATGCATTAAGCCCCCTTTTCAGTGTGTAACTCATATTTGTTTCTGTTCAGTCAACCCTTTACTAAACAATTCCATTTTTAATGACCCTTGAGAAAAAAGGCATTAAAAGAAAAAGAGTCTCCTTTTCCCACAATTCTTTCTACAATTTAAAAGACAATATCCATCATATGAGCCACAATGAATTTGTTGTCTACAAACACTTTAAATTGGACAAGTTTATAATTCTATTGTCTGTTAAACAGGTAACTCATTACTTCCAGAAAAATAATTCAGCAGATGCCTTTAAAGGTATCCTTATAAAATATTATTAATCCTTTACCAAACAAACCCATATTTCCACAACCCAAAGGAGAGAGGCTTTGAAAATATTTTGAGGCCAAGAAAAAAAATGCAGGTAACAAACGTTTTCTCCTTTTTCCAAAATGTTATCTATCAGTTCAAAGACAAATCCCTAATTTGTCCCAAGTACTTATCATATGGACATCTAAAACTTTGTCATATGTAGGTAAAGGGTCATCAATCAGAGTGTACTAGGGGCTAAACTCTAAAACTGAACCTACTGACTGTTCAAATTCATTTGAGCCATGCTCTGTGCAAAAGGGAGCTTAATGCATCTGGGAAAAGTATTGACCATGGTCAGCCTGAGCATTCTGAGAAGGCTGAACCGGGCCAAAACCTTTTGCCATCAGTCAATTTCCTGTATGTCCAAGGACCACTCTGCCTCCAGATTCAGTCAATCATTAGACCAAGTGAATTTTATGGATCACTAATTATGTGATGACTTGCTTGGTAAAATGGATCATGGAAATGCATTAACCCTTTACCAAACAATCCCAGGTTTTAACGACCCCTGGAGATTTGGTTGGTTGGTTGTATTGGGGTTTAATGCCACTTTAACAGCTAAGGTCATATCATGGCGGTCGGTGACGCACATGTGTTTCCTGGCTTTCTCACACCAGTACTAACACAACTTTCTTTCCAAAGCCACCAACTACTTTTCTCACATGCTTCAGCAGAGGTGAGAGGCGAAAATACCCCGGAAAGAAAGTTCACCTCAACCGGGTATCGAACTCACAACCACTAGGTCATGAGTCCGACACGCTCACCACTGAGCCACCCGGGCGGGCGACCCCTGGAGAGAAACCTTTTGAAAACGTTGTGGGAAAAGGAGAAAATGCTGGTAACCAGCATTTTCTCCTTTTCCCACAATGTTTTCTACTCTATCAAGGACAAATTCTGCCATTTGAGCCGCCTTTAATTTGTCGTCTGCAAATCCTTTCAATTTGAACCAGTCTAAAATTTTGTCGTTTGGTAAAGAGTTAAGCCCCCTTTTGCCAGATCATGCCTCATTTCTTTGTTATATTTGAATACAGAAGGATTTACTGTAGCCTTAACAGGACCAAAAAGGTAGTTTTCTTCTTGAAAGCCTACCAAACTAAAAATTCAACACAAATACTGACACACAATTTTCTACGTATTACAAACTGATATATTTCTGCCACATAATAAATTTAACATACTCACCCTCAAAGCAGATTTACTTGAACTCAATGATTTGTCATATTCTGTTGCAAGTTCCACCTGAAAAACAGCATGTGTACTATCTTTAACTCCTATTTTCAAATGCACAAAATGAAACTGCAGAGACTAATAAAAGTCATGCCATTTTGAGACACACTGTTTTATTCTGATAGTAACTGAAAGTAGATTATCTCCTGTGTTAGGTCGAATATAACAAGAACTACAACAGACCATAAGTAACATATACATGTGGGCCATACTCTGTGAAATTGGCATCTCTGTAATGCAATATACTAAGTGAATTATTTCATAAGACAGGCACATTTTACCTCAAAACCTGCTGAAACTCAAGGTAGAATGAGGTAAAATGGTCCTTCAACATGCAGAAAAATTATCAATAGCAAAACATTTGGACCCATGTCAGCCAAAGTGGACTAGGCAAGCTGTTTCAACCAGAATCTTTCATAAAAATATACAGTGCAGATCATTTCTCTAACTGCCTGTTTTGTGTAAATTGATCCATTTGAAAATTGCTTTTGTAACATGAAAAACTGCTTGTAAAAAAGAAAGTTCTCCTTTCATCACAATTTTCCTTAATGTATTCATGTATCAAACGTTACCTAATATCAATAGTTTATAAAGACGTTTTTATAAGTCCTCTGCTGCAAGTTAATGTTATAAGGTAAAGCAGGAAACCTTGGTTGTACTCACTGTGATCAACACCACATTCAGAAGTGCCATGAAATTTGCGAAGTACCCAAAGTATCTGGAACAAACCACCTTCTGTAGGGCAAGAAGTTTAGGATGGTTCCGGAACCAGCGTATACTGGGTTTCTGTCAAAATGAAAGAAAACTTAAAGTAAAAAGCTCTTCACCCTTATCCTGCTAAATAAGTGAAATAAAATTATTAAACCAAGATAAAAAAACCCAAATTTTGTTATTTCAAAGGTATTTTTTGGGGGAGGAAAGTATCTCCTTATCGGACACTGTAGATCAAAGATCACAGCACATTCTGTGCAGTCTGATCTTGATCTATGCTGTCTGCAAAAGGTCAGTAAGTCACACTAAGCAGCCTAAGGGTTAAAAGCAAGGTAAACAACCATTAAACCAGTATATGAATTCTGAAGATATGTCCATGGTCCAGATTCCGTTAACAGCAAGTACAGCATAGTCAAACCCCTAATTAGCATCTACTTGTATTAACACTGAAGATGGCATTTAAATTCAGTGTGAAAAAAGGAGAAAGTGCTGGTAATCAACATTTTCTCCTTTTCCCACAATACTTTCTACCCTTTGCAAGACTAATATTGTTAGTTTAGCCAAGTTTTAGACAAATCTTATTAGTTAAGCCAAATTTAATTTGTTGTCTGCAAACCCTTTAAATTTGGACTAGTCTAACATTCTGTCGTCTTGTTGAGAGTTGAATAGCAAGATCCAGCATAATCAAACCTCTATTTAGCAATAACAAAAGGTTTGACTGTGCTGTATCTTGCTATTTCACTATTAACCCTTTAACACACAACAAAACTTTAGACTAGTCAAAAACTGAAAGCATTTGCAGGTGAAAAATTAAATGTGGCTCAAATGACTTGTTTTGCTTCTGAAAAATTAGAAAACATTGTGGGAAAAGGAGAAAATGCTGGTTACCAGCGTTTTCTCCTTTTCCCACAATATTTTCAAAAGTCTAATCTCCCAGGGTTGTTAAAACTCGGGATTTTGTGTGGTAATAGGTTAAAAAGCCACTTGTACCCAGTGACAATCAGTTCCATTTTCTCAATTAAAATTTTCAGTGTTCAAGAGTCTACCACTACCACCAGCCACTTCCTTTAGAAAGTTATGTTTGTTTATATCTGCAAGTGGCTGTGAAAGACAGGTTTGACTGCATTATATGAGAACTACCTCTTTTTTATCAGTATTCTTCTCCATCATCTGCATAACACCTAAAAACTGGTTCCAAGACAGCGATTGTTTCTGTGTATAACCCTCAGCAATAGCCTTAAATACAAACCAAACCAAGGAAGGATTTATACCTTTCTGATAGATCAACAAATTTGACAGATTACTTTTTGCAAGTGACATATCAATTGGAGACAAAGCATTGGGAGCGAAAACTGTTTGAAGATGATAATAATTAGTCTTGAGTAAATCAAAATCAAGGGTATATACATTACATACAGCTCAGAAAAAAAGTAGCAACCAAAACAAAAAAAACAAAAAATTGATAATATTAGCATGTGATGTCTAAATCCAATAATTTTGAAGCTCTGGCTTGGTTTGATGTGCATTTGGAAAGCAATGATGCTTCTATGAGCACTCACAAATGTTAGTGCATTTTTTACCAGGGAAAAAGATCGTATCTTCATACTTGGCAACTAAAGTAACCAGTTTTTTCCTTTTCCCAACGTATTTTCAAGAATCCTTCTTTCTTAGGTTTGTCGAAACAGAATTGTACAGAAAGGGGTTAAAGGCAAACAGGACCTTCAATTAATTTTTTCAATAAACCAATTGTACTTATACTTCATGCCAATTTCTTGCCTATCAGTATTCTATTTGTCAAAGGTTTACTGTTTTACTTACCTCTATGAGTATTATTTTAAATTCTGTCTTGATCGTCGATCTTGACACAACATTTTGTAAATCTCTAACGGCAACTTTGTTTCTGCAAAAACAATGCATGTTGAAAGTAAAGTCATCTTTATTTTACCCTGTCCAAGCAACCCAATGATTTATCAACTATAAGGAAAAAGGCTTTTGAAAACATCATGGGAAAAGAAGGAAATGCTGGTAAACATCGTTTTCTCCTTTTCCCACAATGTTTTCTAAACTCTCAAAAAAAAAATATTTCCATCATTCAAAATTCTGTCATTTGAGACACATTTAATTCATCATCTACAAATGTTTTCAATTTGTCATCACTACAGTTGTCGGGCAAAGATTTACCCTATTTCTCCACAGGCTATTGTTTGATCTATTATCAACCAGCTAACACACTGCCTCCAGCAGAAAATTTGTCTCATCTTGCAGCAGACCACTTTTGAAAACATTATGACTGAATGATTTATGGTTTTTAAAGCCTTTTTCAACATTATTCAGTTATATGGCAGCAGCCAGTATACCTATCCATGCCTTCCTGGAGTTTCTCTTTTTTTTTTTTTTTTTTTTAACAAGTACTTCACACAATATTCTTCCCAAGCCACTAGCTGCTTTCCCACATAACCATTGTTGAAAAAATGACCAGAGGTGACAGTGGAATGAATCCTGTGGCTGAATGACTATCATCAATCCTCAGAAAGAAATTGGCTGGGCTAGGGATTCGAACCAGCAACCCCCTGTTCTCAAGTCTGGTATGCTACCTACTGCACTACCAGGTGGGGCCTCTGAAAACACTATGACAAAAGGAGAAACTCTTCATAATTAATTCATTTGCAAGTGACTTTTAATGTCTAAGTAATCTGCCTAAAGAAAATTAGTAGAAACAGTCAACCTTTTTCATTCCTATTTTCATTCAACTCTAAACATTTAACTCTTCACCAAACAACAGACTTCTAGACATGACCAAGTTGAAAGCATTTTCAAATGACATATTCAATCCAGCTCAAATCAAAGGATGTACCTCTGATGCAATAGAAAACATTTTGGGAAAAAGAAAAAGTGCTGGTTACCAGCATTTCCTCCTTTTCCAACAATGTTTTCTAAAGCACCTTCCCTTGGGGGTTATCAAAACACCAGATTTCCTGATAAAAGAATATTCAGTTAATGCTAAAACAAGCCTTTATACAGCTATAGTGGACTGCTCCCAAACAAACTGAGGAAAAAGGATCAATTGCTTGGAGAAATCTACAGTTCCCTTACCTACTGTTGTTTTTTGAAATGGTTAAAGGGCATTTTTTATGGAAAATAACCACGCATTTGCAATGTTACATCTTGATCATTAACAACAAATTAAGACTCCAACTGCATAATGTATGATGCTCGAGATCTTTGTTTACAAGACCATTACCAAAGTTACATGGCGACAGAACTCTTGACTAATCTGACCTCAAAATTCAATATTAAATTTGGCTCACATAATTGGATTTGTTTAGAAAAAGTATGGTAGAAAATGATGGGTACCAGAGATAGACAGCTTTTAAAAACATAAACATTGTGTTAAACGGAGAAAATACTGGTACCCATCATTTTCTATGTTTACCACAATGTTATTCTGCGGGTCATTAAAACATAGGATTGTGTGGTAAATAAACAAAATTACTTACATTGTAAATTCTGTCTCTTCATCTTCCATATGAGATGGCCCCAACTGCAAACTCCTTTTCCTAAGAGATTCAAAAGCAGCCCTCTGCCCAAGTCTTCTCCTCATCAAACTACTTTGTAGAGAATTCTACAAAATGAATGAATAGCACTTTGGCAAAAGAGGGTTTAACACTTCACCAAACAATCCCTGGTTTTAATGACCCTGAGGAAGAAGCCTTCTGAAAACATTCTTGGAAAAAGAGAAAATGCTGGTAACCAGCATTTTCTCCTTTTCCCACAATGTTTTCTACCCTCCAAAGTCAAATTTCAATTTTTGAGTCATGTTTTGTTTGTTGTCTGCAAATGCTTTCAATTTGGAAAAGTCTAAAATTTTGTCATTTGGTAAAGAGTTAGTACTTTACCACACAGCAAAATTTTAGACTGCTCCAAATTGTAAGCATATACAGACGACAAGATAAATGTTGATGAAATCAAAGTTTTGGTTTGTGAAAGAGTAGAAAACATTGTGGAAAAAGGAGAAAATGCTGGTTACCAGCATTTTCTCCTTTTCCCACAATGTTTTCAAAAGCTCTTTCCACCAGGGTTGTTAAAAGTGGGGATTATGTGGTAAGGGTTAATGTATCTCCTTAATGCAGTATATCAAGCATGCTGTCTGATAATATGAATCCATTTTGTCTAGAGACTGGCTGTATCATGAGTTAGAGTGGTAATTTGACATGCAGAAACATGACAAAAAAAAAAAAAGTTTCGACCCATGTCAGCCTCCACAGGCTGACATGAGTCGATACTTTTAGTGGACGCATTTAACCCTCTTTTCAAAGAACATGACCCAAATGTATAAATCTATTTATATATCTCAATCAAATGTTTTTGATTTTGTTTAATCAATATTGTATTGATTCTATTGAGTTTCTTGAAAGTGGTCGCTGGTGTAGGAAGAATTGCTGTTGATGTCAGACTTCAATCAAAATAATTCACCTTACCTATCACAATAGCTCTTTTTCAGTACTTTGCACTCAGGTGAGCATTTAACCCGGGGGTTGCTAGGTGCAAATCAAAGAAGACAATGCAGATCAAGATCAAACTGCAAAGAGTGTGTAGTCTAATCTTTGATCTACATAGTTCCTTCAGCAAACTGAGATTTTTCTATGCAACTGAACTATGAAATCATAATATTGTGAGTGTTACCACTGGTTAGAAATTTGCATTTAGTTTATTCAATGCTGTACCATATAATCCTGAGTTTTAACAATCCTAAGGAAGAATCTGTTTGAAAACATTCAGGTCACTATCATTTTCTCGTATTCCCACACTGTTTTCTACCTTATCAAGGACAAATTCCATCATTTGAGCTACATTTAAATTGTCTGCAAATACTTTTAATTTGGTCATGTCTAAGTTTTTGCCTTGTGATAAAGAGTTAAAGGTTTGCAGTACAAAAACACTTACTTGAAAATATCCTCTAAACTGATTGTAGATAATGGCTGTCAGCATATTCATGAAGCAGTACAGACCTGTTGCAAAAAATAAAATGTACATAGCTAAATTTGATAATTCTGACATGGCCTTTACGTGCTTTGCATACAAATATGTCAAAAACTGATGTTCTAGGTTATTTTCATTGCTGTTTGTTGGCTTACAGAAAGTTATCTTGTTTCAACGTAATTACAGACTATTTTAAAATACGAATTCTTATTTTAAAATACAAATTCTAGTTCTAAAGTTTTTAAGACACAAAACGATGTTTGTAAAAATTACAAATTCTTCTCTAAAATTCAAGAACCTATTAAACTGACAATGTGCTATTCAAAGTTTTATTAAACCATTATCTGTTCATAACTGTTTTAAATGCTTTTTACCAAATGCCATATTTTAAGGCTTGTCTAAACTGAAAGCATTTACATGGCTCAAAATGATAAAGTATGTACTTGAAAGGAAAGAAAACATTATGGGAAAAAAAGATATAGCTGGCTGGTACAAGCATTTTCTTCTTTACCAACAATATTCTCCCTGGACTGAATTCTGTTTTTAAAATTAAAAAAAAACACAAATATATAGAGGATATTTGGTTTTTTTTTTTTTGGTGAAAGAGCAGAATTTATTTGATCAAGTGAACATCATCAGTAATATTTTACCAATGGCACAGCCATGAGTAAAAATATTACCGATGATGTTTACGTGATGAAATAAATACTGTTTGATCAAAAAATAAAACCTTGAATTTGTTTGAAAAAAGATTATGTCTGTAACAATATGTTACAGTATAATACAGTCTGATAGTATACATGTTTTGAAAAAGAAAGATCACAAGGTGCTCTCACATAGGAGAAGATATGGAAATCATCAAGAAAAACTATACGGTTCCACATACTTACCAATAATAAGGAAAATAATGAAGAATATTGCATAGAGTCTGTTTCTTCTATATGCTGGCAAAGTTACTGAAACAGAAAATTAATCAATAAATGTTAGAAAAATGTTAGGAAAGATGTACAAGTCCTGGTTAGAACTGTCAATGTAGACAGAAACCCTTTGATTTCCAAACTTAGAATAGCTTTGGAAAAAAGTTGTTTAGGAGGAGATGTGCATCAAAGGCTTGAGGACAATAAAACGATTAACATTTTTTCCTAACCTTTTTGGTTTTAACTCTTTGGCAGACAAAATTTGAAACTGGTAACCAGTACTTGCTCCTTTTTCCACAATGTATTCTACCCTTCCAAAAACAAAATCCAATTTAACAGCCACATTTATTTTGTTGTATGCAAATGCTTTCAATTTAGACTAGTCTAAATTTTGTTGTTTGGTAAAGACTTAATTAATCAAAGACAAAAATTTATTATGAGCATCTACATAGTCCAAGTAGTTAATCTCTTATCAAAATTAATCAGACTTCTCAAATATGAACACTGATATACATACTATCCAAATACATAAGAGAAGATGAGACAAGAATGAGAGAAGGATCCAAAACTGTAGGGGGTGGGGGGGGGGAGGTAAAAATTAAATTCTAAGTAATGGGCTATCCCTTACCATCTGGGTTATTGGCTGTAGTCAGCAGCACCAGTAAGTTCATGAATGACTCAGTCAATGTCCTAAAATACTCCGACTCATTTCCCTGAAAAAACATGCAAAGATTCTGAGGAATTACCAAAATCAATTCTTTACCAATAACACAAGAAAGAAAGCTTTTGAAAAGACCATCTGCAAAGAAGCAAATGCTGGTAACCAGCGCTTTCTCCATTTCCCACAAGGTTTCCAACCCTTTCAAACACAAACGCAATCATTTGAATCATATTTGCCATCTATAAATACTTGCAATTTGGACAGGTCTAATATTTGGTTGTTCGGTGAAGTTATACCTCAGCATTTTCTCCTTTTCCAACAATGCTTTGAAAGGCCTCTTCCCCAAGGTCACTAATAAACAGGCTAAGAAACTGGATCAGACATCATGGGGCATATTGGCACACAGTCATATGTTCTTTACACAAAGTATTGATCATTTTATAATAGCCCTTAGTGAAAATTATACGTAAAAATCAAAAGGAGTATGTCCTGTTAACACAAGTGGTTTTCATAAAAAAATGTACCAAATTTACATGACAGTTTTAAACCTCCTATTTACCTGTGTTGAGTTTGTTTGGGTAATATTTGTCAAGGCTATACCAATATTGTTACCATCTATCACACTGGTATCAACTGCACCAGCTCCTTTAGGTTTGGGAAACAACAGCATTCCAAAAAGTGTGAAAATATATAAGTGTAGCGCCATCAGTAACAACACACTGAAATGTAGAATAAAATTCCTATGTTTTACTCTGGGATGTTGAGGGCAATATTAGGGGCCTTTGCAAGAGCAAAATTCAAGATCACACTACAATCACACATTGGATCTTTTTTTTTTTTATTATTTCATTTAATATTATTTGAAATGAATGTTTAACTGAGTTGTGAGCATAAAATTTCAGTATGCAATGTACAAAGGAAAAATTGCTCTTTTTCAAACAATGTTTGCAAAGCTGCAAACTGTAGTAGCATAAACAGTATTTATTAAACATAATGTACTCAAAAGATGACAGAGCGCCTCAGAACTGCTACTGGCCAACAAATGCCCCCAACTGTCGCCTTGTTACTGGGTCAGGAAAAAATTCAAAGGACTTAAACTCCTATAAAAGACAACCAATGAAATGCAAATTGCAAGCACCTATGTCCCTCTGATTCTGTTTGTTTGTTTGTGTGTTTAACACAGTTTTTAACATTATTTCAGTTATATCAGGTCAGCCAGTGCACCTATGCTTTCCTTGAGTTTCTTTCACAAGTCCTTTGTTAAATATTCTTCCCAAGCCACTGGCTGCCTTCCCACCTATCCACTGTCAATAACCAATGATGACAAAGGAATGAATCCTGTTGCAATGACTATCGTAAATCCTAAGAAGGAAAATTCACAGAGCCGAGATTTTGAACAAGAGACCCCCTAGCTTCAAGTCCTGTATCCTACCAACTGCACTAAGAGGCTCAGTAAGTCCTTCTAATAGGAAGGCTTTAATCAAAATTTGAACAAACTTCATTAAAAAATGTAGAAAAAGAGGACACAAAACTGTTTCTATAAATGTACAGACAGATGGACAGACAACCTGATTCCAGCCTAACAACCACGGTTACCCCCACCTTGTTGCGGGAGGGGTCTGAAATGTAAACTGTTTGACGTTGGCTGACAAAAAATGCATATGCTTACCCAACTACCTGAGGAATTGTCTTGCGTAAACAATTGAGTATTTTCTTCATAAGAGAGGAATTCTGAATGATAAACACTGGACGTAACATTCGTCTGACCCTAACAACCTGAGAAATATGAAGAAAGAACAGATAACCATTCTTTTTTACACACAATGATTAAACTCAAAAGCTCAGAGAAATATATCGCTTAATTTTCAAAATATTAAAGCAAATGATGGATATTGTTACAAGCTTTATCTTCTCTTAACACAAATGCATCTTAACTTTATCATCAACTCCCAGTAGAAACTTCATAACCCAAGCACATAGGTTTCTGGAGTTGTTGGCATTGTGTAAACAAACCCTCATATACAATGCATAAATCATAAGAAATTTATCATCTTTTTCTTTTCTTTAACCTTGAAGTCAAGCATCCACATTTTAAACCTTTACCACGTGACAAATTTTTGGAATGGAATAAATTCAAAACATATTCAGACTAGAGGCCCTTGAGGGCCTGAAACTGCTCTACTGGCAGTGATTTTGCTTTTATGCTAGCATACATTATGAATTCATGATGCAAAAAGAAAAAAACACAAAAAACACAAAAATGTGTTCTTGCAACTGGGCTTGAAGTTCAACCCACTAAGACAGCATAAGTAGGCATGGTGAATTGAACAAACAGTGAAAAAAAAATGAAGTGCAATTTCTCAAAACTAAACATTTGGAATCAAGCCAAATTTGATAGGGTTTCAGTATGCCTTGTATTAAACAATCCTAGCAAATTTCAAATGTGGACTTTGTTGAGTATACGATACTACGTCATCAAATGGCTGCTTTTCCTGAACAGTTTCCTAGATTTTCTTCACTTTTAATAGAGTTCAATCCCTTCATAAACCAAAAAATCTTTGCAAGTTTCAAAAGAAGTGGATCAACACTGTGAACTTTATTGCCTAAACAAAAAGTGAAAATTTTCAACATTGAATGGCTACTTTTCCCATACTGATTGTCAATTTTTTTTCAAAATCAATAGGGTTCAAGCTGTTTATGATACAAAGCAACTGTGCAGGTTTCATAAAAATCTGACCACAAATGCTGACTTCATTGCGTAAACAAGAAATGGAAATTTTCAACTTTAAATGACTACTTTTCCCATACTGATAGTCATATTTTTTTCAAAATAGATTGGGTTCAAGCTGTTGATGAGTCAAAGCAACTGTGAAAGTTTCATGAAAATCCTACCACAAATGCTGACTTCACCACGTAAACAAGAAATGAAAATTTTTCAACTTGAAATGGCTACTTTTTCCCATACTGTTTGTTGGATTTTGTTCAAAATCAATAGGGTTGAAGTTATTGATGAGATAAACAAACTGTGCAAGTTTCACAAAAATCTGATAACAAATGCAGCCTTTATCATGTAAACAAGAAATGGAAATTTTTTTCTTGAAATGGCTACTTTTCCCCGTATTGTTTGTTGGATTTTTTTCAAAATCAATGGGATTGAAGCTATTGATAAGATAAACAAACTGTACAAGTTTCATGAAAATCTGACCACAAATGCTGACGCTATCGCATAAACAAGAAATGGAAGTTTTCAACTTGAAATGGCTTCTTTTCCAAAACTTTTTGTTGGATTTTTTTCAAAATCAATAGGGTTGAAGATATTTATGAGATAAACAAACTGAGCAAGTTTCACAAAAATCTGATTATAAATGCAGACTTTATCATGTAAACAAGAAATAGAAATTTTCAACTTGAAATGACTACTTTTCCCATATTGTTTGTTGAATTTTTTTCAAAATCAATAGGGTTGAAGTTATTGATAAGATTGACAAACTGTACAAGTTTCACGAAAATCTGACAACAAATGCAGACTTTATCATGTAAACAAGAAATGGAAATTTTTCAACTTCAAATGGCTACTTTTCCCATACTCTTTGTTGGATTTTTTTTCAAAATCAATAGGGTTCAAGCTATTGATGAGATAAACAAACTGCAAGTTTCACGAAAATCTGATTATAAATGCAGACTTTATCGTGTAAACAAGAAATGAAATTTTCAACTTCAAATGGCTACTTTTCCCATACTCTTTGTTGGATTTTGTTTCAAAATCAATAGGGTTCAAGCTACTGATGAGATAAACAAACTGTGCAAGTTTCACGAAAATCTAAAAACAAATGCAGACTTTATCGCGTAAACAAGAAATGGATAATTTTCAACTTCAAATGGCTACTTTTCCCATACTGTCTGTTGGATTTTTTTCAAAATCAGCATGGTTGAAGCTATTGATGAGATTAACAAACTGTGCAAGTTTCATGAAAATCTGACAACAAATGCAGACTTTATCGCGTAAACAAGAAAAAGACTAGCGGACGAACGGACGGAAACCATACTATGACATAAGCTCTGCTGGCTTTCAGCCAGTAGAGTTAAAAATTGAATAGTACTAAAATGATCATTTCTGCCTTAGAACTGTTCATTTATATTGTTCAAAACAGTTCCTTCTTGTGAAAGTAAATATCTTAGTTGAACTTTAGTGTATATAATGTTTTTCAGTACTTTATTTATGATCAGTTCAATAGATAATGAAAGCCTTGAAACCAGGTCAGGTTTTCCGATAGACTGATTCAGCTTATAGACTGGAGAGTAAAATATGTTGTTACCACTGAATATGCATAATTCAAGCAGAAGTTATGGTTATATATGCATTTAAAGTTGAGTTTTTTGGTTATCAAATGTTTTTTGTAATCAGTCCTTCATTTAAATATGCATAAACTAAAATTATCAATTAAGTTCCTCCAAAACTTGTCAATCCACCATACTAAAGAAGAACAAACTGAATGAAAAGAGACAAGAATGTGCGATACAAATTTGGTGTCAAAGTACAGCTAAAATACCTCTCTACATCCAAACATCACAGATACAGCCCAGTCAATGTAAGTAGCAAACAGGATCACAATCTCCAAGGTCAACCACTTGTTGCTACGGAGATGTTTGTATCCATAGATACGGGACTGTAACAAAACACAAAACATGAGGATTTAACCTACTGGTAATAAACAAAATTTATTATATTCCCATCAGTGAATTACTGGGATTTCTCAGTGTATTATTTTTTCAGTTTTTCAAAGTGAATAACATCACTAGTGATGATATGGTATCATCACTAGTGATGATATAGTTTTAGAATGTTTGCCGGAACTATTTTTTTCCTATATTGCTCACAGTCTAACCTTTCTGTCTCTGCTTCAAACATCTTTAGTAAACAATAGCACAGTGAAAAGATTTTTGGTTAATTCTTTCCAAACAACCCTGAGTTAACAACCTTGTGGGAGAAATCTTTTTAAAACATTTCGAGAAAAGAAGATAGCTTTAGTGGGAGAGAGCTCATGGAAAATATTGTGCAAAAACGAGAAAAATACTACCAACCAGCATTTTCTCCATTTTCCATAATGTTTTCTATCCTATCAGAAAACCTAAGGTCTTTTGTACCAATTTAGTATTTGTCATCTGGAGATGTTTTTAATTCGGGAAAGTCTTACACTTGTCATGTGGGAAAAGGGTTATCTATTTCTTCTTCTAATTTCATATGGCTGGATTTAAATTGTAAAGGCGCAAAATAATTCATGCCTTCAACTGGACAGATAGATGACTTAACATACCCTCTAGCATTATGTCATCTGTTGCGTCAGCTGCTTCCGCCAAAAATGGATCATATGTTTGTAAAGAAAAGTCCCATGTATACCTACCGTTCTTGATACTTATTAGCAAACAAAGGGAGAGTTGGAATGTAATAAACAGAATAATCAACTGGTGGTGTGTGATATTAAAAATCTGTCACTCAAATGGGGTTTGATACGGTTAAAAAACTCGTCCTTCGGTCTCGTTTTTCAACCCCATCATACCCCATTCTAGTGACAGATTTTTAATATCACACCACAAGTTGATTATCCTCTATATAAACACAACCCAGTCCATTTAAGAGCAAACAAAATCACTACAGTCATTCATTTACTGCTATGAATTTGTATCCACAGACACAGGACTACAAGCAACTACACATGTGACCTTCACCTATAACGATATAAATGAAGACATTTTACATGTCTGAAATAGGCAGATTTTGCAAACAAATTTGGAAAAAGAGCAACTGCATGTTACCAAAAAATATTTCTTCTAACAAACCTTCTTCAAAGTCAATAAAAAGTCATATACATCTTTCCTTTCACTTTGTGGCATACAATCCAGTCTTTTCACAACCCTATTGAAGAAGGTTTATGAAACAAGAGGGCCATTGGTTCTTAAGTGTTCACCTGAGTTGAAGTTGAAGACCTAACAGGAGTGTTTTAGCTGATTTTCCCGAGTATAATACTGAAAATGTGGTCTCTAGAGTACTCAAAAGGTTTTTATAAGATTTCTCGCAGTGACCTACATTTTGACCCTACATGTCCAAATATAGAACTTGTTTAAAGTATAATCCAGAAAAAGATTCCCACCAATTTTCATGAGTATCCAACCAAAAATTTGGCCTCTAGGTTTTTCTGACATTTTTGTAGTGCCCTACTCTTTCACCCAACATGACCCAATTTCACTCTTTTCTTAAATAATTACGATACAAACTTTCTGACCAACTTTCATGAGTATCTTGCTGAAATGTGGCCTCTAAATTTCACATAAGGTACATGTAGTTGTGACAACCACATGACGCAGACTGACAAAGCACAATCACAAAAACACACCTTGAGCACTTTGTGCTCAGGTCAGCTAAAACCTGTAGGAAAACGAAAAAATCTGGTTACTAACCAGCACTTTCATTTTTTTCCAAAAATGTTTTCTACCACTTCAAAGATAATTCCCATCATTTTAGGAACATTGGAATTTTTGTCTGCAAATAATTTCAAGTCTAAAATCTTGTTGTCTGGTAAAGGGTTAAAAGTTTGATCGTCGCCGAATTTGTTTGAAAGCTGCATACCTTAATAACAACATCTGCTGTGAGAAAAAGTAAACAAAACATTTCAATCCCTTCCGTTATACCACATGGTAGGGCAAGGCGTTCTGATCTTGTTCGAATGTCCGATGTCCATGAAAAAGAGGACGGGAACTCAAAAAATGCCAAACCATGCAACGTAATGATCATCAGGTATCGACAGCTGAAAACATATAAGATTTATAATACTTTCTGTAATCAATTTATAAAAAGTACAGTACAAGTACCTGATAAGTTTAAATCAACCAGCATCACTTCTGTGAAGTTTCGTCAAAATTCGATGGGTGATTACAGAGATGTTTGAAACAAGACTTAACACACAAACAGATGGACAGACGAATACACGCATGCACTACAGACACTGGGCCATGACATGAATTCCCTAAAAAACCTGTCCATGGAAATGTTTTTTAGAAAGAGTTCTATTGAAAACAGTGACTCATATATTTTTTCAGTGGAGCCTTGTGTTTTACCCTTTATCACACATTGATGACTTTTAACGACCCTGGAGAAGAAGCCTTTTGAAAACATTGTGGGAAAAGGAGAAAATGCTGGTTACCAGCATTTTCTCCTTTTCCCAATGTTTTCTACCACATCAAAGACAAATTCCATCATTTGTGCCACTATAAAATTGTTGTCTGCAAATGCTTTCAATTTAGGGAAGTCTAAAATTTTGCTGTGGTAAAAGTAAATAGTAGTAATCTATTTCCAGTGAAAAAATGTACAGTGTATGTGAATATCACACATCATAATATTCAAGTCAAGGGACTTGATCAACAAAGCACCAGAGGTTTGCTGAGTGCTAACTGTGGCTGAATAAAAGCTAATTCATAAAAGTCTTGGAAATATGAGTATTTGGAGCTTTTTAACTGCATAAGAAAAACAATCTTGATGTGATTCAAAATCAATAAAAATGTGATAAGTATCAAAAGCAATCAGAAATACAAATTTATCCTTTACCCAATGATCCGGTTTTAATGACCTCGAGGAAAAATTCTTTTGAAAACGTTTGGGAGAAAGCAATTGCTGGTAACCAGCATTTTCTCCATTTCTTACAATGTTTTCTATCCTTCCAAAGATAGAAATCATCATTTCAACCATATTTGTCATGTGCAATTCCTTTCAAAAACTCTATCTAAAATTTTGCTGTGGTAAAGGTTAAAAGAAGTAATCTATTTCCAGTGAAAAAATGTACAGTGTATGTGAATATCACACATCATAATATTCAAGTCAAGGGACTTGATCAACAAAGCACCAGAGGTTTGCTGAGTGCTACCTGTGGCTGAATAAAAGCATTTTCTCCATTTCCCACAATGTTTTCTACCCTTCCAAAGATAGAAATCATCATTTCAACAATATTTGTCATGTGCAATCCCTTTCAATTTTGCCAGGTCAAAAACTCTGTCATTTGGCGAAGAGTTAAACTACAAAAGTACAAACAATAAATTGGCATACATTTCAAAAGCAGTCGAGTGATAGAATCTGTACAGCCTAAGAGAGTCATAGTCCACTTTGTGATTGATGGAACGATACTGTAAAGAAAAAATACCACAGTTAGACATCAGTCAAGTGTTAGTCCTTCAGGTGCCTTAACCCTTTACCACACAATCCCGAGTTTTAACGACCCTGAGGAAGAAGCGTTTTGAAAACATTGTGGTAAAAGAAGAAAATGCTGGTAACCAGCATATTCTTCTTTTCCCACAATGTTTTCTACCCTATCAAAGACAAATTCCGTTGTTTAAGCCGCATTTAAATTGTCATCTACAGGTGCTTTTAATTTGGCCTAGACTAAAATTTTGTTGTTTGGTAAAGAGTTAAAAGCCAAACGGGTACTTTCATTATATAAATAAGACCAAAGTAACTGTAACTTCCAGGTTGCTCTTGTCCAGGATGTCTTAGCAAAGAACACAGTTTTGATAAAAGATCAGAATGCACCTCTTGTGCCTTCTGATCTTAACTCTTTAAGCGCCAAATACATAAACTTTACCTTTTTTGACAGCTAAAAATACCATCCATTGAAACTGAGAAAAACTTACATCTCATTAGCTTGACAAAAGAAGTGGATGGCAGAGATCAAAGATCAGACTACACATTCTGTGCAGTCTGATCTTGATCTATGCCATCCCCAAAAACCCCTGTTTTCACCTATGGCACTGAAAGGGGTTAAACTACACCAGCCAATAAAGTTGCAAAAGGTCTTTTGAGGGTAAAATCTTATAGCATATAACCATACATGGATTTTGAAAGCAAGCTGACATGGCTCAAGCTGAGCATTTTCTTTTCCCATTTTTCTCAATACTTTATTCTGTCTTTGTACTTTAATGTGTTCACTTTTACAGTTCTTACTGTAGAAGTCAGTGTATAGATTTTTCTAATGCCATGATCAGTACGTAAATCTGAAGCAGACAATTTTGTAAGCATCCATTTACAATAGGTAAATAAATACGACTTAATGTTGAAGTCACGTCACAAATGTATAAAAATTTTCAGTATGTAACTGATTAATAATTAGTTTCAATTTATCACTTTCTGGCTGGGTTTTCTTTTTCATCTTTAGTCTTAAGAATATTATTGCTCAATGTTAAGTTACTCATAATTTCTTTTTCTTTTTATAGATTCATATTATAGTATTCTTCACCAGCAACAGATAATTTGTATCACTGATATGAAAAGAAATAATATTGATTTTTTGCAATCTAATTAAATGCTGGTCTAAACTGATTAAAAACATAATGCTTTTGTTATGTTAAAAATTTTTACACAGACGACAATCCTCCTTATTCAAGATCATGGGAAGGCATGTTTATCAGAGATTTGAAATTTAAACCACAGGCAACAATCCACTTTATGTCAAGTTTTCATAGTGTAACCTTATTTTCTTTCAAGTAGAAAATGTGTATTGTTGAGTAAAAACCTTACCTTTGAAGAATCTTCTAGAAAAACTTGAGCTTGTAACAACCATAATTCATCTACAAATATAGAAACACTTCTTTAGAAACATAATAACTGTGTTACAGCTAGGATTATCCAAAGTTCACTTATTCTTTATCAAAACCAAAGGTACATATATAGGTTCTGGTTGTAATATAAGTTTTCTTATCTGGACAATTATTGATTGTAACAGTGACACTGCTTTCAGGGTAGAACATCTTTTATATAAAATATATAGAGGATATTTTTTTTTTCCGTGAAAGATCGAAATTTATTTCATTGAGTGAATATCATCTGTAATATTTTAACAAGTGACACAGCCACGAGTGAAAATATTACAACTGATGTTCACAAGATGAAATAAATTTCGATCTTTCACCAAATAAACAAATATTCTATTTATTTCATGCTTCTTTCCCTTTTTTGGACTTACATCAAAATCCAGTATTTTAGTAATTCCCCCTGCCGTACCCCCTCCACATAACAATGCATTACAATATTATGTAAAGCGCACAAAATGTAGGGTAAATTACGTCATATTTCCATTTGGTTCAGTGGCATGCACATTTTACCTAGGTAAGTAGTGCGCGGGAACTACTGTTTCCGCCTTTAGTTGTAGAGTTATTGTAAATAAAATTGGTATTTTTCACTGGTCGTAACCATGAAATATCGAAAAGTATTTCACCGTTATTTCTCGATAAACTGCCGGAAAGCATGAAAAAAAATATCTGAATCCCTGTATACTCTTTTTATTTGCATCTTTAGGGCATGAAAAAATTGTTTGATGCAAGACTAAAATATTCCTTTCAGCACTGTCGGCAAAAACAGGGGCTTTTGCTGACAACAGGGATCAAAATTAGAACTTGCAGTCTGATCATAGATCTATACTAACAGCTTCTTTAGTCAAGCCCATAAGATAAATAGTTATCTTTCTCAACCCATTACCACAGAATCCCAAATTTTAACGACCCTGAGAAAAAAGCCTTTTGAAAACATTTGTGGGAAAAGGAGAAAGTGCTGGTAACCAGCATTTTATCCTTTTCCTACTGTTTTCTAGCCCTCCAAAAACAATTTTTAATTTTTCAGTCATTTATTTTTCTTATCTGCAAATGTTTTCAATCTGGACATGTCTAAACTTTTGTTGTTTGGTAAAGGGTTAAGTGGATTGTATGTTCAGCCATTGAAAAAGGCCAAGTTTGTACATTCAGCATTGAAAGAGATTTTAAAATAACATGTATAACAAACCTAGTCCATTTCTGAATTCTGAAGTCACTGATGCAGATTTTACAGCAGGTTGCTCCACAGATCCATAATAAGGTGCTGGTGATATTTCGTTATCTATCATGTGATTCTGCCTGGGTATGTTGTTTGACTCTTCAAGAAGCCTTTTTCTCTCAGTGTTGCCATCATCATCATAGGCCTCAAACATGTAACTCACACTGCTTCCTGTACGTATGTAAGGTGATGAGTTCACATTTCCCAAGCCAGTATCAGGCTCTGCCATCTCTGTGAAAATATGAATAAAAACATGAAGATTTTCTTGTAAAACATTCATTATGACCATTGTTTAACCACATACTACAGGCTACTTGTAACCATAATAATATTCCACATTTTCAACAGCCTGAGAAAGAAGGCTTCTAAAACAGTATGGAGAAAGGAAAAAAATGCAGATAACCACCATTTTCTAAAAGTGTTTTCTATCTTTTCCCAAAGAAAAAATTGATTATTTAAGTCACTTGTATTTGCAATCCACATACTATATCAATAAGGAAGACTTTAATAAAGTTTGGGCAGACTTGTCATACAAGCAACATAAAGAACAAATATCAAAATGGTAAAATATACAAAAAGTGGTCTATGCACTGATCCGCTATTTATGACTATTCTATCACTTGATGCAACGTCAATAAGAGCGGTTTACTTTTTTATGGCTTACTTTTTCATAGCTAAGATGACAAGACAACTTGATTATAAACTGAGATCCCTTTCATATGCACCTGCAAGTGAATTTGGCAGACAAAGCGATTCTGTACAGCTATAATTGTTATTTTGTGCTAATGTGGCCTTGACAGTTCTATCCTCATTTTGTCTTGATAACATTATGGGACAGAGCTGTGATAGTCTCTGGTAGGCTTTTCCAGATGCAAATTGTATGTAAGTGGATCTGATTCATTGTTGTTTCCAATGTTACTCTTACGATTGTTTCTCCGCCTTCCCATCCTCCTTCACAGTAGCCCTTCTTTTAAAGCTTCTATAAATTTCAAGATCCTACCGACATCTTTTGGCCAGTTGTATGTCTTTAATCTACCTGTCAGCTAAGAATATTGACATGTATTGATAGATAAATGATTTAACTTCACACTGACACCCAGTTTAGTATTAGGTTTTCATTGATCTTACTGCAGTTTGCCTTTTTCTGACATAACAAGTCTGGTTAATCTGTAAAGCAAAACTCACTAGTAATTTATGTGTAGTTTACTGCAAATGCACATTCAGTTTTTGTATTAAAAACAAGAGCCATGTTGATATGGCCATCCCCCGCCGAATACTTGCTAAATAGAAGAAATGTCTTCTTGTAGGTTGGTTTAAAGGCTAAAACAGCTAGATTTAAGAATTATTTTCTGTCAATGCTAAATACAAAGTACAATAAAAACTTCAAAAAGGTACACTTTTCTTAGTCTCACACTGATACCTTTTATGGTTTTTGAGTTATGCTCCGGACAAAATTATGAAAGTATGAAAAATAACAAAGGGCAATAACTCCTAAATTATGCAATCAAGAGTTACGGTTCTTGTACACTGCACTTCTCAGTGTCATCTATCAACCTGTGAAGTTTCATGTTTCTATATCTTGTAGTTTTCAAGTTATGCTCTGGACAAAATTAAAGTAAGAAAAATAACAAAATGCAATAACTCCTTAACTATATGACCAAGAGTTATGGTTCTTGTGCACTAAACTTGTACATTGCACTTCTCCTTGATAAGATCTATCAGCCTGTGAAGTTTCATGTTTATATCTCATGTAGTTTTCAAGTTATGCTCTGGACAAAATTTAAGCAAGAAAAATAACGAAGGGCAGTAACTCCTTAATTATGCAATCAAGAGTTATGGTTCTTGTACACTGCACATTTCCTCGATCATATCTATCTACCTGTTAAGTTTCATGTTTACATCTCTTATAGTTTTTGAGTTATGCTCTGGACAAGAAAGTGGGACGGAAGGACAGACAGACAGAAGGACAAAAGTATGGAAGGACAGACTGACTGCTACTATTACCATATCCCCCGATGTCATACATGTGAATATTTTAGCCTTAAATCTGATGGTACAGCTTTGGTGCAAATTGGCAGTGGTTTAGGCATTATCTTCTTTGCCGGAAACCATCTCAAACCAAAACAACTTGCGATTTAGCGATCAATTGATGCGTAAAATAGGAGAAAATGGGTCGACTTCTTATCAAATCTTCAAAGCAAACAGGATGTGAGAAATCTGAGACCTTGGAAGCATCCGGCGGCTTCAAATGTAAATATAAAATGTACCGCGACAAGGAATATGACAAACAAGACAGCACCTTTTCAACGAGGCATGGTTGAATGCAGTTTAAAACTGTTTTGTGTTAGCAAGTAAGCAGTAATGGCGGACAGTTGGACTTTTTTAATTTACTTTTCTGTGGACAAGTAGAAATTTCTTAGATTTCCACACCCCTGATTTTTCAGTCGGCTTAAAGTGTCTTCAATCTGCTTGTCAGCTATGAAAATCAACATGAATCGATAGATAAATGATTTAACTTCATGTTGACACCAAGTTTAGTGCAAGGTTTTCATCGATCCTTTTGTAATTTACCGTTTATTTGACATAAACACATCTGGCTAATTTGTAAACAAACACTCATTATAAATTCAGTTAACTGCGCATGCGTGGTCAATTTGATTTGAAAAAATGCTATTGTGTGATCTGCAATTTAAGTGATAAATACGACTCCTTGTAAATGAAATACATCCAGCACATTTAGTTTTCCTTTCAATGCCCAAGCTGATAACACAAAAGGAGATAAATTGTGAAAAAAAAGAACTTTACTGTACCGGAAGTGACTTCCGAAACATGCGCAGTAAATGTCAAGCCTAGTTTCAACTTCCTGGGAAGTAGGTCAATGGATACTTACATTCAGAAATAATGGAATTACAAGGAGGTAACACTGTCACTTTTTAATTATTTTGGTGTTTTTGTTAAGATTAATTATTAGTCTATCGATTCAGGACCTTATTGTTCACTGACAAAGAAAAGATTGACGCATACAGCCATTTGAAACAATGCCGATATTTTAATTTTTCACTCCAGATGGGTCATAAGAGTGGATGCTGCGAGGGCTAGCGGAGAAACAATCACAAAAATAAAATCGGAGTTAGTCCCCGAATCGGGGCTTGGAGGGGGGGCGGTTTATGTTCTCCCCCCTCACCACCATCTTGGATAACTTTGAGGAGCAGTATGACTAATAAATAACCTACAAAGACTTCTGAAAACTTATATTTCATTAGATGGTGGGTCGGTAGTATTCGATGATCACTGTCAAATGTCAACTGACAGTCTACTACGTTTCCGGGTGGTGATTTCAGCTTTTCTGACATCACAGTTCATCGTTGATATACTGGCATTGAATCATATCATCCATTTCGCCATTGCCAAAAACAATACATTTTAAAACTTGATGAAAATCAATAAAATACTTTTTGTAACAAACAACAAACTAAAGTATCAACCCACCTTTCCAATTTTAGTATAACCTAGAGTGGTCTCCCCTACGAATAGGAGCGCTTTCTTGGTCGTCAATTAATACACCTATCAAAATGAATTTTGTTCTCTCTGTTAATGTTATCCTTTGTGGGCTTGATTATCGTACTCAAGATGTATGAATTTGACGAGGCAAATGATTTGCAAAGTGCAGTTCGGTATATCTGTTGTCACTGGCAACGGAATGTCCTAAAGTTCCAACATTTGTTCGATTCTTTTATATTTAGCCCTACTTTTGCTTTGCACTAAACCCCTCTCCTCCGCATAGGAACTAACCCCAGCAGATTTTGTTGTCATATTTCTAATCATTTGCAACGTGTCAAAGGCCTTGGAGAAGGGTTCTTTTTCAGGATGCCTTGTAGTGCAACCTATTCCAATATTTTCTCTAAATCTCATGCATGTGTGTATTGTGTGTTACTTTCAATGTTAATCCATTCCCAATCAGTCCTGTGTTTTTAGCCTAAAAAAGAAAGGTATTCGAAAAATCATTGTAGACCAAGAGAGACATAACTCTCAAGAAGGACTCAATAATAAAAACCCAAATGTTGGTATTTCAAAGTATTTTTTTTCTTTTTTTTTTGAAAAATAACTCCTTACCAGACCGCATACATCCAAGACCAGACTGCATATTCTATGCAGTCTTTTCTTGATCTACACATTTTCCCAAAAGGCCCTTGAATTGCGCTTAGCGGCCTAAGGGTAAAAACATTGTTGAGAGAGGGGAAGTAATGGTAACCAAGCAGGGATAAAGACTAGCACTCGCCCAGTCGCCCATGGCGACTGAAAATCGGTCTGGACGACTGAAAAATCCCGTACGATCGCCCAGCCGAGCGACTGATCGTCCCAGGAAAAATTTCGGTAAACGTCTGTATTTTGCCCATTTCGGTATACCGTAGTACCGATTTTCATTTTTATTATACACCTATCTATGATCTGAGTAAAATACGGGCGTTATCTAACTCGCTAATAGATCTACAACTCGACAGAAAATTTTTCCGTATCAGCCTAGTACCGTGTGTAGAGCATAGTCGTGTAGACGCACTATGTCTGTGTATTGACATTCGGGTCTTTTCGCCAAATTCCTATCACGTTCGGCCCGCATGACAATGCACAAAAAACCCATTTCTAGAGTATCTATAGCTATTTCATCAATTATTTGTCATCTATTTTTTTTTCAAAAATTGTTTCTAAGCAGATTCTGATTTTATCCGAAATCAATGCCTATTAGATCTACATTTATGTGTTGTTTCGAAAAGGCATTTCCATATGCTACTGTACGATACACTCGTGAACTTTGGAACCGCGATTCATTTGACTTGCCTCCTGCTTTATAACGAAAAGAAATGTACTGTTCTTGACAGTGACAGTGAATAACAATAATCGGTCTCATCCGATATGCACCTCTGTACACACGCAACTCGACATGATCCGACCACGCAGAAATGCAGACTGTTGTAATATTCCATATGTCTTGAATACTCTCCCCGGCGCTTATGACTTTGTAGTTTTCTCGATCAAAAATCATGTGGCGATTCATACCGGGTGTGTCGAAACCCGAGAAAAAAAAAGAAGAAAACGGTTGAAGAGAAACGGGCATATTATCCGGAATATGACGAAAACAAGCGCCGTCGCCGTTTTGACCCAATTTGGCAAAAAGGTAGGCCTTGGCTGGTTGATACTGAGAATGGGTTGATCTGTTTAGTTTGTACTGAATTTGGAACTGATCGAAGCTGTGTGTACGTAAAAGGCTGTCAGGCATACAAGATTGACAGTATTAAAAAACATGAAGCCTTGGATGACGGTAAAGTATTTGCAAAGTTGCTCAGTGAGGAATTTAGGTCAGTGTAGTGCCCAGAGTGTTACGGGCATTGTTAGCTTTAATTAAAATTTTATTGGAGATTTTATCATTTTCTGAAATTTTAATCCTGGGCACCTAAGTTTTTGACTGGGCCCCTAAATTTTCAATTTTAGGGGCCCAGTTGGCTACTGAAAAAAAATGTTAGTCTTTATCCCTGCCAAGCCATACTGGCAAGGTGGTCAAAGGCCCCAGAGTTTGAGTTAAAGGTCTGGTCACTAGATTTCTGTTTTTGTTGCATGAAATATCACAAAATGCACTGACCAGTATTATTGTCAAGATACTTTGTGTCAAATCTTTAACAGAATGCAAAATTTCAGATTCACTCAAAATAAAATGCAGACAAAAACTAAAATGAGGTTCAAATGATGGAATTATTGGAAGTGTACAAAACATTTCGGGAAAGGAAGATAATGCTGGTTCTCAATACTGTTTCCTCATTGTATTTAGTTTCCTCGTTAAAACATTGGATTGTTTGGTAAAATATTAAAAATCAGTTAATTTGGCATTTTCCTCTTTTCTCTGCCACACTTGTGTTTCTGGGTATAGTTTCTAATACGCCATATATAATTTTAATCATTACAAAAACAGCCTAAAATGTCATAATTCAAATCATTGCAACAACAGCCTTATGTCCTCACGAACCAGATTCAACAAATATCTGAGTTGGAAGATGGACTTGGATGGTCTCAAGATACCAATGATCGCTTAAATACGGTCAATACCTACTGTACCTGTGGTGAAGTGGATTGGGAAAAATTGACCAATTTGTGCAAGACAAATTTGACATGTAACCCTAAACTTTGTCAACTTTTTAATGCTAAGATGATATTTGATTTTGGAAAATTACTTCTGCTGATTTCCAAATCCAACTATGGACAACTGTTTTATCATTGTCACAAATATTCAAGTACAGAAGGTCAACACATTTTCATAACATGCAATCATATCAGAAAGTACATAAAAACATACACAATTCAAGTGCAACAAGATCGTAATTAATGTTGATTTGAATAACTGCAAGCAAAAATGCTTTAGCCTAAGCATGACAATTGCACACTATTCATAATATTCAAAAGATGGATGTTCAGAATTGTACAAGAACATGAAACATTCTGCATAGGGAGTATATGCACAACTGTTTTTAAATGTCAAGACAAAAGGTTTTGTTGCCATCTCTACAAACTCTGCTCCTGTTTAAAATAACACCAGCGTTTAACAGATTTAGTGTGTTTGATGTAGAAAATTAATAATGATAAATGCAGTGTAGAAAGTGGAAGTCAGATACGTGTACTGAATTGTGGTTTTGACAGTTTTCTTTACCGAGTTTAGTATTGGATGTGTCCATATTAATGCACAATGAGTACTGATCCCAATATGGGTTCTACATTTCCTGGTACACCTTTCCTATTGAGCAGAAACTTCACAAGGAAATATAATATCAAATACGTTAACTACATCTTAAAGCCAAGCGGGAATAAGTTATATATGTGTTTTCTTGCATAAAATACATAGACTTTGCTAAATATTTAGTACCTGTAGTTTCAATGTTCACATAAGTTTTTTCAAGGTCTGCATGTTTGAATTTCTGTGTTTGATGGTCAGGTAGGGTCCTACTAAATACCACAAAGACACTCTAAATACCACAAATACACAGAAAGATGCACAAAGAAACACAAAGACACTACAAAGACACACAAGGACGCACAAAGACAATGCAAAGACACCACAAACACGTACAAACACATAGAAAAAGAAAAAAGAATACTAGTGTTTTCAGTTGTTTGCAGTATGCTAGGTTAAAAAATGCACGAATTCACAAAAACACACGTGTGGGTTCAAGCCTCTGCCGGATCAGGCATAGATCTTTCTCCTGCTGCTGATTTGAGAAGGCACTTGTCAGTTACTGGTGAAAGAATGTGCACTGAGTATTGGTTACCGAATTAGAAGGTCCAAGCCTGCCCAGGAAAAGTTTGGTAAGGTACTAGTAACTGACCATCCCGATATGACCTTAGCTGTTGACTGGGACTTTAAGTCTCAAACAGTAGCAACATGCACAAAACACACGACAACATGGAAAAATGTAACTTTTTATATTGATATTTGACTTGTTCAGCATTCACTTTCATGACAACTTAGATTATAAATAAAATTAACTCTTCACCACACCACAAAATTTAACACTTGTCTTTATTGAAAGCATTTGCAGATGACATATTGAATGTGGTTCAAACGATGATATTACTGGTAGTCTATGAAAGGGTAGAAATCATTTTGGGAAAAGGAGAAAATACTCTTTAGCATCTTAGTACATGTATTCCTAAATCAGAATTGGATATCACGAGTAAATAAATAATCCACAACAAGATTTAAACATATCACTCATCTTGAATTTCACTTTGTATAGATTCTATCTTAAAAACATTCATCATCATCATCATTTGCTCATTTTTACCCTGTCAAACTATTAACCATACAAAATGAGATTATCCAATAGATCAATGTGAAAGAACATGCATCATTAATCAGGATTTGCTACTATGCAGAAGTTTTATGGTGCCAACCAGATAAAAGGCATCTTAAGACAACATATAGGACAAGGCTTTTAAATTAATCGAGATGAACCAATCAACAGGAATATAAATTGCATAAAGTATTTTAATTTATGGCGGAAAATTAAAACTGTACATGAAAATTAGAGTATGTTTTGAACAAATTTTAATAATAATGTTCACGTACATGGTAGACTTATTGTTCGGCTGAGCCCTCATTTCTCTAAACACAAACATAAATATGTAAATTTATACAATGTGCAAAAAGATGGTTTTACTGATATACAGGTGTAGGGTGTAGTATTTTCATTTTCTAAGAACCTTTTGGTGTCTGTGCATCTTTGTACTCGTATGTCTTTGTGTGTCTTTTTGGTGTCTTTGTGCATCTTTGTGGTATATAGGGTGTCTTTGTGGTATTTAGTAGGACCGGTCAGGTACTTGAAAAGTGATTGTACTGTGAAAGAGTCAAGTTGTTAAATGACCCCATTCACATTTTCCGTTGGAGTTTAAATAAAGTAAAAAATATAGCAACATGACTTTCATTTTCGATAATTTTCTAGGATGAACAGGATCTTTTAAATGACTTTGAATGAATTTATAGGTTTACTGATTAACTCTTGAAACACATTCAAGGTAAACAACATGAAAAACTGCCATATAAAATATGGATAATAAACATGAATTAATGTTTCAAAACTCCACCAAATCAAAAACATTTTACTGGTCCCAATTAACAGGATTTGCAGATGACAAATTAGATGGACCCAATTAACAGGATTTTCAGATGACAGATTAGATGAATCTTGAATGATTGGATTTGTCTTTGAAAATATTGCAATTAACAGCATTGTCTCTTTTTCCTATGATGTTTTCAAAGCCATCTTCCTCAGGAGTATTACAACTCAAGATTGTTTAATAAACAGTTCATACAAGATGAAGTTGTACATGTGTGGCAAAACAAGAAATTGCTCATTTTTCTACTTACTGCCAAAAAAAAGTTGGCTGTGGTGGGGATAGCATATGCTCAGAAAATAATGTGAAAGAACTGTTTGAACCCAATCGTAAGAGTTGCCCCTTTTCCAAACTACAAAATTTTCAACTTGTCATCAGATTCACCCACGGACAACAAATTTAATGCAGCTCAAATTATCTTTGAAAGGGTAGAAAACAGTGTTGAAACAGGAGAAATGTAATTAGCTCCACTGGCCGAAGGCCAGCGAGCTATTGTCATGGCGTTGTGTCCGTCGTGCGTCCGTGCGTGCGTGCGTGCGTGCGTCCGTAAACTTTTTCTTTAAAAAACTTCTCCTCAGAAACTATTGACTGGATTTTTACCAAATTTCACAGGAATGTTCCTTTGGTGGTCCTCTTTCAAATTCCTTCAAATAGTTGTGTTCCATGAAGAATTCTGGTTGCCATGGCAACCAAAGTAAAAAACCTTTAAAAATCTTCTCCTCCCAAACCGCTATTTGGATAGCATTATTATTTTGCAGGAATGTTCCTTAGATACAGGTTTACAGAATTCCTTAAAAAAAAAAATGATCGTCAAAAAACATGGCTTTTATGGGATACTCATTTTCCTTTTATGGTATTAAGTAAAATCTTTGAAAAATTTCTTCTCTAAAACTATTCATTGGATTTCATTGTTGTTTTGCAGGTAAGTTCCTATGGTGGTTGTCTACCAAATTGTTTCTTCAGTGAGCTAAAATGCAGGAATGAATGATAATTGTTAAAAACTTCCTTTCGCCATTATAGAAATATCAGGCCTGTGGAGCGATACAGGCGCTCAAGCGCCTCTAGTTTTCATATTTTCTCTTATTTCCACAATGTCTTTCCTTTTAATCAGAAGACGAAAATTTAGACTGTTCCATATTGATAGAATTTGCAGAGGACAACTCAATTGCAGCTGATATGATAAGACATGTCTTAGAAAAGACAGAAAACATTGCAGGAAATTGAGAAAATGGTGCTTTCCAAGACTGTTTTCAAAAACCCCTTTTTATCAGGGTTGTTAAAACTTGGTTGTTTGATTAAGAGTTAAATGGAAAAAAGTATCATTTTCTTTTTTTTTTCTCCACCATGAAAAAAATAAGCTAAATTCAAAATCTGTATATGTTTAATGATCTTTATTGCATTGACTACTCATAAATAAAATGACTATTAGATATGATACATGTAAATAAAATGTACACATTAACCCTTTACCACACGACAAATTTTAGACCTGTCCGAATTGAAAGCATTTGCAGATGACAGTTTCAATGTGGCTCATATGAAATGATTTTTCTTTGATAGGGTAGAAAACATTGTGGGAAAAGGAGAAAATGCTGGTAACCAGCATTTTCTCCTATTCCCACAATGTTTTCAAAAGCCTTCTCTATCAGGGGTGTTAAAAGTCGTCATTGTGTGGTAAAGGGTTAAATACAAGAAAAGCACTTTTAAAACTTCTGCAACATATTAATGCATAATTGATAAAGACAGTTGTTTTTATCAGAAAAGCAGCGAACCAAATTGACATTTTCATCTCAGAAATAAGACCAAGATAACTGCAATGTTGTAACATGGGATACTTTGCTTAAAGGTTAAAGGGTAAAATCCACTCTGAGCAGCCTGATCTAGACTTTCACCGACCACAAAAACTTCTGGAGTTTAACAAAGCTACGCACTATAAGATTGATATACATGTATATGCATAAGAATTACAGTAAGCACAACAAAAGAACTACAACCTTGTGCCAGCACTACACTGCAGTTGATTTTTCAGTGAATATTTTAAGTTGAAAAGGGGATATAACTGTCAGAAAAAATTTCTAGGGTTACCCACTCATGTGAGTACCTGTTCCTTTTGACAGTTGACAACTAGCCTAAATTTGAAGTGATTATCTCTAGTAATCACACAGATATCTTAAAAGGTAAAAAGTTTTTACGTGACAATGATCACAACTGAGACAGCCACACAGGTGAGGATAGGGCAATGATAAAACCTTGACATTAACCTTGAAATAAGCTGAGCTAAATATTTTCACTGAAGGTGATTAAATTCTTTCATCTTTTTGTGACTCCAACCTTGATAGGATTCTTCGCCACCACAAATGTATGAATAATTAACTGAAGATCATCCTAGAAATAAACAAAATACAATAAATTCTTGAGCAAACAATCCCAAGTTTTAAAGACCCTACAGAAAAAAGCTTTTGAAAACATTGTGGTAAAAGAAGAAAATGCTGGAAACCAAAAAGATATTCCAATTTTTGAGTCACATTCATTATGTTGTCGGCAAATGCTTTCCATTTGGATAAGTCTAAGATTTTTTAATTTTGTAAAGAGTTAACCATTTACAGGACGACCCTGTATTTTAATGCACAACATTTTCTACTCTTTCAAAAAAATATCACATCAACTTCACCACACTAAATTTGTTGTCTGCAAATGCTTTCAATATGAACGGTTCTATCTAAGTTTGTCATCTGGGCAAGTCAGGGACATTGCTCAACCAAGTTTTATACTGTTAAGACACAAATGATAAATGAGCCATGCTCTGTGAAGAGTGAGTTTAATGCATTTATAAAGAATATTGACCCATGTCAGACTGTGCAGTCCACACTGGCTGACAGGGCTTGAAACTTTTTGCTATTTGTAAATTTTCTGCTTGTCCAAAAACAATACTACTTCATGATCCAGTTGGTTGTTAGGCAAAACGTTTTTTATGAATCCATAATTATGTGACAACTTGCTTGGTGAAATGCATCACCAGAGCATGGCTAAAATTTATGTACATGAAGGCCATTGGCTCTACAGTACTCAACTGTGTAAAGTCATCTAGGACTGATAAAGTTGAAGACATCCTTGTTATGATGATGTAATTACATGAGTGTTAGTGACCTACTTATTTATCAAACATATCCCAGAAATTATCTGGACAAACATTCTGATTAATGTTCATGAGTATCAGACTGGAAATGTTGCCTCTAGAGAGCTCACAAGGTTTTTCTAAGATTTGTCAAAGTGACCTACTTTCTGACCTGACCTGACTCAATTTTCCCTTTTTCCAAGATATCATCAAGACAAATATTCTGACCATATCTCATGAGTATCAGACTGAAAATAAGGCATTTAGAATCCACACAAGGTTTTTCTAAGATTTGTTCCAGTAACCTACTTTTTGACCTGATGTGATCCAATTTTGAACTTATCTGAAATGTCATCAGGAAAAACATTCTGAACAAGTTTCATGTGTATTGGACTGAAAATGTAGCCTCTAGAGTGCACACAATGTCCTTCTAAGATTTTTCCCTGTGCCTTACTTTTATACTCAAGCTCAATCAAGGTAAAAGTTGACTAAAGATGGACAAAGAATGGTGAGTGTTTCACACAGCATGATCACAAAACTGAAAAGCTCTAAAAAGTCTTAAAGTCTCTTTTATGATGGAATTCACCTCAGTTTCTGGTATCTTCACAAACTTCAGCTTTCTCAACACTTGAACTGTAGCCACCTTGGCCTCCAAAAGGGCCAGTCTCATACCAATACAGCTTCTGGGCCCATGTCCAAATGGGAAAAATGTGAAGGGATCCCTCTTTTGTTTCTCCTCCGGGCTAAACCTGACAGAAAAAACTAGAGCTGTCACTGAATGTGACTTAATACCCCCGCCAGCGCTTTGACAGAAACAGGCAATTTAACAAAAAAATTTTCTAAGTTCAAGGGGAGATTACCCTTGAATCATAGAGAGTAGATGATTGAAAACTGCGTCTTGCACAACTTCAGTATACGATCAATGTATCAACAAGCTTTCAATACAATAGCAGCAAAACTGTAGGAGTTCCCGACACAAAATTACTAGTATTTTATACACAGACGGACACACGGACAGACACAAGGACGGACGGACAGACAGGCTGATTCCATTATACCCCCAAAAACATTCATTTTGCGGGGGTATAATTATTGTCAAGTCCTCACCTAGTACCAAATGATCCAATGTTTTGACAACCCTCAGGAAAACAATTTTGAAAACATTGTGGAAAAAGGAGAAAATGGTAGTTGCCATATCTGAACATGTAAATGAAAAAACTAACTGTTTGGTATTGCATGCATAAATATCTAAAATTATGTAACTGACTTACAAAATATAACTAATACTAGTCTTGATGTTTTCAAGGAAAATTGAGTTAAGTCAACTTGATTAAGAATGAGTTACGACAGTCTAAATGATATGCACTAATATTTGTATTTCTGACTACATGTTTCTACTGCCAACTAGAACATGCTTGTGTTACCAGCCACCCTGTACTTTTCAACAAAAACATAGTTTACAGCCCTGAAATGAGCTTCCTTTTACTTCATTTAAGCAAACTGGCCTCTGAAACACCATAATTTAACTTAATGCATATAATAGGTATTTGAAGATCCGAAGACAATGTTGAAACCCTATTTCAGCAAGATGACAGTATTTGCATTTGAATGGCAATCCATTCTTGGTCATACACTCATCAGAAACATGATAAATATGAGACTTATGGAATTAATAGCTGTATTCAATGCAGTCGATTTAGATATTAATTTCTTCTTATACATCTGTATGAAAGTTTTGTATATTACATGAACAAGAAACTCAAAGAAAAAGAAAAAAATATATATAGTTGGAAATACATCCATACAACAATACCATTGCATCCAATAGTGAACCCCTACAAAACGTTTTTTACCAAAATCCTATTTAATTTGGGTTATTTCCCTTGAAATACATGCATAAACATTGTTTAAATTGCTCGCTACAAATACATTTTCAAAGTCACATGACCATAGAGAAACACTGACGTCAGAAACCAGGAGTTAACAACTTCATAACAGTGTCATCACATTTAGATATGCTCATAGTCATCCCTTCTCCAATGTTCATGTGTCCGGAATTCAGGGAGTATTAAACATCGAAAAGAAAATAGGCTAAACAAACTAGATTATACCTTTCAGGGTCAAATTTCTCTGGTTCCGGGTACAGCCCAAGTTGATGATGTATCTGCCATACGGAATATGATATTAGTGTATCTTTAGGGAACCAGTATCCATCAATTTCTACATCTTTGTGCTCTGTTGTCATTCTATTCAGTCTGATACAAAAAATTCCAACAAAAAATAAATGACTGGCACTCTTTGAAAAGAAAGTCTAATGCATCTCCATAATGTGTTATAGTTTTCCTTTAAACCGACTTAATCATGGGGTAGAAATGTCCTTAGACATGCAGAAAAGAAAATTTGAAAATTTACCAACGGCGAAAGTTCCGAGTCATATGGCCTGTGCAGGCTGACATGGGTTGACATTTGCAGATGCATTTATCCGCCGCGACTCCTATTGTCTATGTATGTATTCATCTTATTACTGATCTAGTCTGCAACCTTGTAATTCTCCACAATTTTAATTTCTTCCATTCTTCCAAATGACAAAATTTAGACTTGTCCAAACTGAAAGCGATTACAGAAGAAAATGTGGCTCAAAATTTTGTATATGCATTTCCAAAATTAAAAAACATCATGGCAAAAGGAGAAAGTGCTTGTAACAATCGAATTCTTCTTTAGCTATGATGTTAACACTTGTATTCATGGATCATATCTTTAGACTTATAAATTATCCATCATGATAGTTTTTTTTTTATAGTTATCTACCACTGAAGGCAATGGATAAACCCTTTACCAGATGTTCCCATGCTTTGACAACCCTGAGGAAGAAGCCTTTGAAAACATAGTGGTTTCCCAATATGTTTTCAATAGCTTTCTTCTTCAGGGTTATTAAAATGAGGGATTGTGTTGTAGAGGGTTTGGAGCTAGACACCAAAACATCTAAAATCATTATACATACTTGTTCACAGGGGGATACCTCCGTAATGTTTCACAAATCACCTGATCCAGGTATGGCATCTCCATTACCTTGTCATAGGTTACATCATCATCCTGAATAATGATTGAATCATTGATTGAAGGGTGTTTTATGCTGCTTTCAACATTAATTCAGCCATATCACAGCTAAAGCTCACATATTCATGTGTGTCCTGGATTTCACCAATACTAGGGCTCTGATGTGTCCTGCCCAAGGGGACTCCCATGAAAACCAGATGGTGCTTCCAGTGAGAAGTGAACCAGGGCCTCCAGCTTGCCAAACCTACACTTTACCCTGAGCACCCCAGGAGCCTTGTCACCTCGATTAAAGTTACCTTTAGAAAGCCAAATACACAATATACAGACATCTTCAGTTTTACCCTTTATCAGACAACCATGTCTTTTAATGACTACAATAAAAAATGTTCTTGAAAACATTGTTGAACAAGAAGAAAATGCCGTTTTTTTCAGCATTTTCTCTTTTTCCGAAGATGTCTTCAAAAGCCTTTCTCTTCAAGATTGTAAAAATATGGTATTTTTGGGTACAGATTAAAGGCATTTTTGAAGTGTAATGGGCAGAGAATTAATAAAATTTTGTCAAATACAGGTATTTCAAATCAAAAATTAGTTTAAACATTATTTTTTCAATAACACTACATGCTACCTTCAACAATAAGCAATACAAATATAAAACAAGAGCCATGTTGACATGGCCATCCCCTGCCGAATGCTTGCTCAATAGAAGATGTGTGATTTCTTGTAGGTTGGTTTAAAGGCTTAAACAGCTATCCAGCTGTGTAGTTAATCCAGTTCAAGTTACACTCCAAAGAAACCTTGAGACTTAAAAATTAACAAAGGGACATAACTCCAAAATCATGGTACTTCACTTCTCCTCAATAAAATATGCCTACCTCTGAAGTCTCGCATTGAAACTTTTTATAATTTTCGAGGTATGCTCTAGACAGAATTTAAGTAAGAAAAATAACAAAGGGCAGAAACTCTTAAATTATGGCACTGAAAGTTATGGTTCTTGTACACTCCACTTTTCCTCGATGTCATCTATCAACCTGTGAAGTTTCATGTTTATATATCTCATGTAGTTTTCAACTTATGCTCTGGACAAAATTAAAGGATGAAAAAATAACAAAGGTCAATAACTCCTTAACTATGTAACCAAGAGTTATGGTTCTTGTGCACTAAACTTCTCCTTGATGAGATCTATCCGCCTGTGAAGTATCATGGTTACATCTGTAATACTTTTTGAGTTATGCTCCAGATAAAACTTAAGTATGAAAAATAAAAAAGGGAAATAACTCCAAAACTATTGTGCTGAAAGGTATGGTTTTTGTAAGATGCACTTCTCCTTAACATCCTCTATCAACCTGTGAAGTTTCATGTTTATATCTCATGTAGTTTTCAACTTAAGCTCTGGACAAAATTTAAGTAAGAAAAATAACAAAGGGCAATAACTCCTAAATTATGCAATCAAGAGTTATGTTTCTTGTGCACTGCACTTCTCCTTGATGAGACCTATCCACCTGTGAAGTTTCATGTTAACACCTCAAATAGTTTTTGAGTAATGCTCCGGACAAGAAAGTGGGACGGAAGGACGGAAGGACGGAGGGCTACTATTACCATATCCGCCGCCGATAACTAGACCTACTGGCTTATGACATCCTGCCTCCTATAGCTGCCTCATGATTGGATCAGGGGAAAAACCAAAACTGCCATACTTTCTGCATCAGTCAACCATTCATAGTGAAAATTGCAGATGTGCAAATTCCCATGTAAGAATGCTTTTGAGTTAAAGTTTCAGCCAAATTGGTTACAACCTCATTCTAGTCTGACCCTCTCCCCTAACATTATTGAGGGTGTTATAAAGAATAAGAGCTCTATCATGAAATGCTTAAAATACAGGTGCTTTTCCTATTGCTGTCATTACAAGAGTACGATCACACTCACTGTTTTTATCTTGGCATCAATTTCTTCAATCAGTCTGTCCTGAATATCCGAATGTGTGGCTAGAGCATATGACAAGAAAGTCAGCAATGAGGCTGTGGTCTCATATCCAGCAATAAACACCAAAAACCCTTGGGCAAGCAACTCATCATGGGTAAGTTCTGTTTAATATACAGAAAATTTTGACAGTTCAAATAAGAAGTATATTTGATTCAAAGATAAATATGTAAACAATTCAGAATGTGTTCAGCAATGAAGTGTTGTACCAGGATTCAGTTGCTTATGTGAACAGTGTAGATCCAGATCAGACTGCACAAAACAGAAACTTTCTGTCTCAGAATGGGTTAACAAGAGCAACCGATGTGGGTGGTAACACTTTGCAGTTGTTTTTTCACAGAAAAGTTTGAATGAAAGCAGGACAAAGCTATATCAAAAGTATGCTTTTTCAGTGAAAGTTTGAATGACAAGAGGGCCATTTACTCACCTGAGTTAAGTCATCTATGATTGATAAAGATAAAGCTGGAGAGATCCTGGTGTTAATGATGTAAAACATGTGGGCATAAATGACCTACTTTTTGACCATCTTGACCAACTTCAGAACTTGTCAGAAGTATCATCCAAACAAACATTCTGATGCTTCAAGAGTATCAGACTGAAAATGTGGCCTCTAAACTGCACACAAGTTTTTGCTCCAGTGACCTACTTTTTGATCTGTTGTGACCAAATTTCAAACTTGTCTGAAATATCACAGACAACCTTTCTGACCTAGTTTAATGAATTTCAGGCTGAAAAAAAAGGTCTCTAGACAGCACACAAGGTTTTCTCTGATTTGACCCAGTGACCTACTTTTTCACCCAACCTGACCCAATTTCCAACTTCTCCAAGATATCATTAAGATAAACATTCTGACCAAGTTTCATGAGTATCCTGCTGAAAATATGGCCTCTACAGTGCACACAACGTTTCTCTTACATTTGGCCAAGTGCCCTACTTTTCAACCAAACATGAATCAATTTCAAACCTGTCCAAGACATCATCAAGACAACCATACCGCCCAAGTTACAAGAGTAAGGGGCTGAAAATATGGCCTATAGAGTGCATACAAGGTTTTCCTCAGATTTGTCCCCCCTGACCTACTTTTTGACTCATTGTGATCCAATTTCACACTTGTCTAAGATATTATCAAGACAAACATTCTGACCAAGTTTCAAGAGTATCAGGCTGAAAATGTGGCCTTTAGAGTGCACACAAAATTTTTCTTGGATTTGACCCTGTGACCTTTTTTTTGAGGTGGCATAACCAAATTTTGAAGTTGTCTGAGATATTATCAAGACGGTCATACTAATTAAGTTTCAAGATTATCAGGCTGAAAATGTGGCATCTAGAGTGCACTCAAGATTTTTTTTAAGATTCAACCCAGTGACCTACTTTTTGATCCCACATAATCCAATCTTAAACTTGTCGAAGGTATCATCAAGAAAAACTTTCTGACCAGGTTTCATGAGTTTCAGGCTGAAAATGTGGCCTCTAGAGTGCACATCAGGTTTTCCTAAGCTTTACCCAAGTGACCTATTTTTTGACCCGACATGACCCAATTTCGAACTTGTTCAAGGTTTCATCAAGACAAACAGTCTGACCAAGTTTCATGAGTACCTGACTGAAAATGTGGCCTCCAGAGAGCACACACGGTAAATGTTGACATCTGGACTACAGACGACCCACAAAGCACGATGGACAACAGACACAGCATGATCACAAAAGCTCACCTTGAGCACTACGAGCTCAGGTGAGCTAAAAACAGGACGGAGCTGTGTCAAAATAATTGTTTTTTCAATGAAAATTTTGAGTGAAAACAGGACATACCTGTGTCAAAAATATTTGTAAGGTTACCTGCCTATCTGATGTGAGCCATCTTTTCGATAGTTAACAACTAGCCCAAGTGTTAAGTAAATATCTCCAGGAATGACAGAGAAGATGTCAAAGTTTTCCGACAATGATGAAGCAGATACAGACAAAGATAAAACTATGCTGATACCAGGACATTTTCTTCCAAAACAGCCACACTAAAAAATGGGTGAAAATATTGATGATAATAATAATTGCTTAGATTATAGTTTGAAAATTACAAAACTTGACCAAGCTTTCAGCTTCAATCAAGATCCTTAACTTACAATTCATAAACTTTAACTCTTTATCACACAATTCCCACTTTTAAAGACCCAGAGAAAGAAGCCTTTTGAAAACACTGTGGGAAAATTAGAAAATGCTAGTAACCAGCATTTTCTTCTTTTCCCACAATGTTTTCTACCTTTCCAAAAACAAATTTAAATTTTTCAGTGACATTTATTTTGTTGTCTGCAAATGCTGCCTATTTGGACAGGTCTACATTTTTGTTGTGTGGTAAAGGGTTAACTAATACTGTTACTTTATGTTGATCATCTGAATTGAACAAGGATTTTTTGCTTCCTTGACCCTTTACCACACAATGTCTACTTTTAAAGACCCTAGGAAAGAAGGTATTTGAAAACATTGTGGGAAAAGGAGATAATGTTGGTAACGAGCAATTTCTCATTTTCCCACAATGATTTTTAACTCTTTCAATGACAAATTTTATCATTTGGTCCATAATTTTTTAGCCTTCTGCAAATTCTTTCAAAAAGGACAAGTTTAAGATTCTGTTGTGTCGAATTCTGTTGTGCCATAAAGGGTTAAAGTAATACCTCCCTTTTCCACAATTTTTCCCACATTGGCTGACTGCAAGACAAAAAAAAGTTGCCTGCATGAAGGAATGTGTTTATTTTCAGCTATGCTGTTTCTCAAAGAAAATGTCAAGGTATTGTTGTAGCCCTATTGTCATTGTCACGAAAAAACTTTGACATTTTGTAATATATTTACAAAGGTATTTACATCAGACTTGGACTAGATATTAACTATCAAAAGGAAAACCATGTAACAAGGCTCAGGTTACCATCAAAACATTTATGGCACATTTACTCTCCTTTTTCAATTCCCATTTTTAATTTTTTTTTCATAATTATCTATTTTGATGATCATATAAAATTGAAGTCACACTCTTTGAAAATTTGGTTTAATGCATCTGCAAAAAGTATCAACCAGGTCAGCCTGCCCATTTTGTGCAGGTTGCAATGGGCTGAAACTTTTTTGCTATTTTTAAATTTTTACATGTTAGCATACCATCATTTTAACTCATGATTTGGCCAGTTTTTTTTTTCTTTTGATAAAAATACCGTAATCCTCCTAATAAAAGTGCCCTCCCTTATTGTAGCTCCCCCCTCAAAAAACCCTTAAATCATGATAACCTAATGTACATTAGTTGATTAAAATGACAATATTTGAAGCATTTGATGAATATTTCCTCTAATTTGATCAATATTTCCTCTTAACAATCACTAAAACACAAAGAAATACAAAATTGGACAGACTTTTTTTCTTTGCAAATTGGGTACAAAATAAAGGCTCCCCATCTATGTTTTCCATAGCTACTGGAAGCTTTTATTAGGAGAAATACGGTACATATTATGCAACGCCTTGCTTGATTTAATGTTTCTCAAGGATGCATTAAATCCCCTTTTCCAAGAGAGCAGATCATTTACTTTTACTGTGAGTATTATCTCCATCTTGAGACTCCTTGTCAGCATTCATCATCAGCTGTAACAGGTCATTGCGAGAAGTCTGAAATTTAAGATTGAATATTTACTAGACAACAAAATATGAGGCAAAACTGAATGCACATGCAGAAAACAGCTTAACCCACAATGATGACTTTTAACAACCTTTGGAAAGAAGCCTTCAGAAAACATTGTAGGAAAACGAGAAAATACTGGTAACCAGCATTTTCTCCTTTTCCCACAATATTTTCTACCATATGAAAGAAAAATTGCACCATTTAAACCGTATTGTAATTTTTGTCTGCAAATGCTTTTAATTTGGACAAGGCTAAAATTTTGTCATATGGTAAAGAGTTAAAATGATTAAAATGATAGAATTTCTCTTTGAAAGGAAAGAAAATATTGCAAGAAAAGGAGAAAATATGCATTTCTGATTTTTGGAAACTTATCCACAAAGGATTTAGTTGTAAGAGAAGAAGAGTCAACAAATCAACAATCAGCTTTTTATTTCAATGTTTATCTTACCATGTCAACTCTTAACAACAACACGAAAAAAGCTTTAGAGAACAGTATGAGAAAAGGAGAAAATGCTAGTAACTAGCAGTTTCTCCTTTTCTCTCTATGTTTTCTATCCTTCCCAAAAGACATTTGAGTTTTAGAGTCACATTTCTTTTGTTGTCTGCTAATAATGCTTTCAATTTGGACAGATTTTGTAGTTGGCAAAGATTTAGGAGGCTATAATTCTGCCATTATTAATCACAAGGGAGCCTACTAACGGTTGTCGAATTTCATGTCATACTGATTAATCCCAAGAAATTTCATCCGAAGTCTGATGAGAATTTAAAAGGCAGTGTACAAATTAAACATAACTTTTCCTTAAAAACAACAAGAGGGCCATGATGGCCTGCTTTCCTCACCCCGAGCCTTTTTGACCCAACACAATTAATTTCTAATGTCTTCCAAGATATCAATGCAAAGAATCCAACAAATTTTCATGAGTATTGGACTGAAAATGTTGCCACTAGAGTGTGCACAAGCTTTTTCCAGGATTTATCTCAGTGACCTACTTTTCGACCCAACATGACCCTTTTCCAAACTTCTTGTAGATATCAAGACAAACATTCTGATAGAAATTCATGAGTTATGAACTAAAAGTGTGGCCTCAAGGGAATGCACAAGGTTTTTTTTACTTTTTTTTCCTACTTTTTGACCTAATTTTTTACCTGATATAATCCAGATTCATATCTATCTAAGATATCATCAAGACAAACATTCTGACAAATTTATATGAGTATTGGCCTGATAATGTGGCCTCTAGTGTGTATACAATATTAGTTTTAAAGATTTGACCTGTGACCTAGTTTTTGACTCAACAAAAATAGCTGACACATCCAAAAAATTATAAAGGCAAGCATTGTGACCATTTTTCATGTGATTTGGACTGAATTGGGGCATGCAGAGTGTACACAAGGTTTTTCAAAGATTTGACCTGGTGACCATGTTTTTGTTCCAATATGACCCATTTTTTAATTTATCTGCGGTATCATAAGAAAAAAACCTTCTCACATACCTTTATGAGTTTTAGATAGAAAATGTTGCCTCTTGAGTTTAAAAAATTAATGTGTTTTCAAAGATCTGACCTGCCGTGTTTGTTTTTTGACCCAACATGACCCATTTTCAAACTCATATGTTCAAAATATCCTCAAGACAAACATTCTGACCAACTTTCATGATTATAAGCATGAAAATGCTGCTTCTAGAGCTTACAATAGGTTTTTTAAAGATTGAACCTGGAGACCTAGTTTTTGACCCAAAGCGACCAATTTTCAAACTTTTCTGAGGTATCATCATGACAAGCATCCTGAGATATTATCAAGATGAACATTCTGACCAATTTTCATGAGTATCAGACTAATAATATAGCCTAAAGAGTGTACAGAAGATAAAAGTTGACGATGGACGACAGACACAGCACAAAAGCTCAACTTCAAGAGCACTTCCTGCTCATGTGAGCTAAAATCAGCCATCACTCTACAAGAATTCAATGCAAAAGGATTTGCTGATGCCAGACCAGACTACATGATCACATTCTATATGGCATGCAACGCACGAAAAGGGGCATTCAGACATTTGAGTAAAGTGTAGTCCCGAATCAGCCTGCGCACTCCATGCTGACTAATCCCAAACAACACTTTTCGTTTTCAAGCAATTTTCTGTTTTATGCAAGTCTACTGTAGGACAAAGTCTAATATAGTCATAAAGTGCCGTCTCGGATTAGCCGACTTGTCTGACTGTCCCTTTTCCTGTGTTATGGGCCACATAGTGATTACTTTTGAAAAAGTTTCATCCACATTTCATTAGGTTTCCGAAGAGAACTGTGGACAAGCTACAAGGGACAGTTCAAAGTCCATCCAAGGATCAATTACATAATACATGCCGTAAGATAATGGGTGAAAAAGAGTTGATATTGAATGAAAAATACTTTCTCTGCTAAATTCTATACATCATCCCTTTACTAAACAATCCTGAATTTAAATGTCTCTGGTAAAGAGGGCTTTTGAAAACATTGCAGAAAAACACTTTCAATTTGGACCCGTCTTAAATTTTGTTGTCTGGTAAAGGCTTAGGTGGTTTGATTTATATAAAAGCTAAACTTACATCTCCTTTACTCTTTCTGTCCTCTATAATGTCATTGATGAGTTTGGTGAAAAATCTCAGTGAATCCAGGGGATAATACACTGATACATTTAAATACTGAGTAAGGAAAGCAGCCAGTCTAGGAAACAGGACTGAAAATAATAGGCACATCATGTAGTGATATCTAGAACAGTTGCAGGTAAACAAATATCCCTCCCCCCCCACACTGTAAATGGACTAGGAAAAAATTAAAACATCCATAATAGTTGCACTACAGTCGACTGATCACACTGAAAATTGCAGGTGCACAAGTTCCCATGGCTCCCTTTAAAATTTCAGCCAAGTTAGTTCACAAGAGAGAGGGCAAGAGGGCCAATTTCGAACTTGTACTATATATCATCAATACAAATATTCTGAACAAGTTTCAAGTGTATCAGGTTAAAAATGTGGCCTCTAGGGTGCACACAAGGTTTTTCAAAGATTGGAAGTGACCTACTATCAAGATGAAAATTCTGCCTAACTTTAACCAGTATTTGACTGAAAATGTGGCCTCAATAGAGTATGCACAAGTTTTTCAAAAATTTGACCTTGTGATCTGTTTTTTGACTCAAATCCATTTTTGAACTTGTTGTAAATCATAAAGACAAACATTCTGACAAATTTTCTTGAGTTTCAGACTGAAAATGTGGCCTCTATCGTTTATACAAGGTTCTTTAAAGATTAAGTTTTTGACCCAATGTGGCCCATTTATACACTCAACCGAGACATTATCGTGACTAACATTCTGACCAAATTTCATGTGCTCTAAGATTGAAAATCTGGCCTTTAAAGTGTATGTAAGGCTTTTCAAAAGTTTTACCTGGTGACCTACTTTTGAACCAGGTGTGACCCTTTTTTTGTACTTGTCAGAGATATCATCTGGACAAACATTTTGACCAACTTTTATGAGTATCAGACTGAAATTGTGGCCTTTGGAGCATATAAAAGGCTTTAGATGATTTGACCTGGTGACATTTTCGAACTTATCTTATATATCATGAAGGCAAACAATCTGAACAATTTTAGTGAGTATCAGACTGAAAAAGTGGCCTCTAGTAGAGCATACAAAAGGTAAATGTTGATGACATATGACACATAACACACTTTGCATGACAGACACTGCAAAATCACAAAAGCTCACATGGATCACTTTGTGCTCAGGTGAGCAAAGAGCTGTAAGAGGAGAATGGGACACAAAATTATATCTATGAATGAACAGAGAGATTCCTGGAAACATCCCACCCCACTTCCCTTTTGGGAAAAAAAACGGTAATCATAATGACTCTTTACCATAAGACAAAATTTTAGACTGGACCAAATTAAAGGCAATTGCAGATGACAAACTATGCTTAAATGGTGATTTCTGTATTGGATAGGGTAGAAAACGTTGTGGGAAAAGGAGAAAATGCTAGTTACCAGCATTTTCTCCTGTTCCCACAATGTTTTCAAAAGCCTTCTCTTTCAGGGTCATCGAAACATGGGATAAAATGGTACAGGATTCACTGATCATCCCAAGTCACAAATTTGCAGCAGACAAGTTTAGAATAATTCTACAAAAACATGGACAATCAGCGAATCAGCTATGACAGGTTAATACATGACATGTAAAAAACATTTCTTTTGAGGAGCAATTGCTTTTAAGCAGCAAATGTTTCTCTTGCCACAATATTTTCAAAAGTACTCTGCAGTAAGACTGAAAATTCATCTGCTGGTGGCAAAGTATCTAAACTCTTTACCAGATGACAAAATTCAACCCTTAAGCTACTAAATAAATTAAACTTAAGATTTCCAGCCAATGCTAAACCCCCATAATTTACGATTTAAAACTTTTGCTTGTCGGAGAAAGCTCACTCTATCAGACAGCGTAGATCAAGATCAGACTGCACATTTTGTGCAGTCTGATCTTGATCTATGCTGTCGGCTAAAGGTCAGTAAGTCATGCTTAGCAGCCTAAGAGTTAATACTTGTTGATCTTGGAAGCATTTGCAGACAACTGACAGAATACTCACTAAATGATGGGTTTTGTCTTTGATAGGGTTCACATATTGTGATAAGGGGAGAAAATGCTGGTTACAAGCATTTTCTCTTTTTCCCTCAATGTTTTCAAAAGCCCTCTTCCTCTGGGTCATCCAAACATGGATGTTTCATGAAGGGTTAACCAGGGATCGTATATACATATACGATCCCTGGTTAACCCTTAGAGTGAGAAGCATAGGAGACCAGTGTTACTTTGATGTCAGCTGTAATTCTGAGCAGTCTGATCTTGACAGAGGAAGAAAGTTTTGTAAATTATTACGGGCAAAGGAGAACCAACACTCACTCCCTTTCTCACAGGATTTTAGTATCTTACAAAGACAAATCTCATTGTTTGCCATCTGCACTGTAGGAAAAAGAGAAAACAGTTTATAACATCATAATTTTCAAATGAAAGCAAAAATCAAAGCATTAAAAAACTTAATAGAAAATTTTTCTTTATCTAATCATCCAGTGTTCTTTACAAACCCAAAGAAAAATACCTTTTCTCACAATATTTTCTAACATTTCATACCTAAATCTTATCACTGGAGCCACAATGAAAATTTTGTCATGTGCATTTGCTTCTAGTGTGGACAAGCCTAAATTTTCTCATCTGGTAAGGAATTAATTCTTCATCAAAATTTTGGACTGGACCAAACTGAAAGCATTTGCAAATGAAAAAATTCATTATTGCTAAATTCATGATTTCTGTTTTTGATAAGGTACAATACATTGTTGTAAACAGAGAAAATGCTGCTAAACAGCGTTTTTATTTTTCCCACAATGTTTTCAAAAGCCTTCTCTTACAAGATTGTTATCTGTCATTATTGTTCAATAAAGAGTTAAATCTTTACAAAAGAATTAGAATCTTCTTGTTTCCAGGACCCTGAAGAAGACGGCTTTTGAAAACAATGTGGGAAAGGAGGTAATACTGGTAACCAGTAATTTCTCATTTTTCCAAAATGTTTTCTACTCTTGAACAGACAAATTGTATCACTTAAGCCACTTTAACTTTGTTGTCTGCTAATGGTTACAGTATCACTGAGTCTGAAAATTTGTGGTATGGTAAATAATCATAAAACTTCATACACTTTTGGAGATGTGATTAAAATAAATACAAAACAAAAACCTACGGGCTAAAAGCAAGACAGGGTTCAAGGGGTCTTGACCAAATACTTTCTTTGCCAATGATATGAACGGTTGATCAGGGTTTTTGTAAGCATCAGTCCGAATTCCAAAGGCTGTTCCAGCTATCACATCCATTGAATAACACCCAAAATGGCTGAAAGGAAAGTTACATAGTGACAAAATATTAAACTCTTTCAATTTTAGAGCATTTGCAAACATTAGATTGTATGCGGCTGAAAGGTTGGAATTTGTCTTTGAAAGGATAGAAAACATTTTTGAAAAGAGAAAACATTGATTTACAGCTGTTTTCTCATTTTCAACTAACTCTTGCCAAACTACAAAATTTTTTGCTTGTCAAGGTTGAAAGCATTTGCAGACGACAAATTAAAAGTTATCAAAAATAATAAGGTACCTATGGAGGGAAAAAAACATTGTCGCGACAAGAGAACAAGAGTGCCGTCGTCACAATATATGCCGCCACATGGCTGCTATTTCAAGCAGCTAGCTATACAGACTACAGTGTTGGAATTTCAAGCACCTGCCTGGGTAGCTCAATGGATATGTTGCGTTACTTCTGATCTAAAAGGTTTACACACGGATTGATGGATGGACAGACAGACACATGATGTCCAGTGGAGCTAAAAACTTGAAAAATTAAATTTGACATGAAGCCCCCTTTTTCCATGACACTGCAATTAATTCCAAAACCCTGACAATATGCGCTAGGTCACAAGATCTGTGAAAATTTCATCCAAATCTGTTGAGATATGTCCAGTAATTAAAGAGATATTGGTGAAAAATGAAATATAACATGAAGGCCCCTTTTTCCATGAAGCAGCTATGAATCGCACAACCTTGACAATATGCGCTAGGTCACATGATGAGGAACATTCTGTGAAAATTTTATCCAAATCCGTCAAGAAATGTGCGAGGAGCTGCGTTCACAAGAAATGGAATGAAATATAACATGAAGGCCCCTTTTTCCATGACGCAGCTATGAATCGCAAAACCTTGACAATATGCGCTAGGTCACATGATGAGAAATATTCTGTGAAAATTTTATCCAAATCCATCAAGAAATGTGGGAGGATTTGTGTTCACAAGAAATGAAATGAAATAAAACATGAAGCCCTCTTTTTCCATGACGCAGCTATAAATCGCAAAACCTTGGCAATATGCGCTAGGTCACATGATGAGAAATATTCTGTGAAAATTTTATCCTAATCCGTCAAGAAATGTGGGAGGAGTTGCGTTGACAAGAAAAGGGACGGACGTACAGACGGACAGACAGAGAAGATGACGCCAATATATGTCACCTTCAGTGGCATATAAAATGCTGTTTACCAGCATTATCCTTTTCCAACAGTCCTTTCAAAGGCATTTACCTTAAAGGTCATTAAAACGCGAGACTGTGTGGTAAAGGGTTAAAAAATCTGTCTTCCTCTGGATTGTTCAAACTCCGGATTTTTTTGGTAAAAGAAAATTATTATGGTCGATATGGCAAAATTTATATAAATATCATTTTTCATTATATAAATGTACCTATAAAATGATCTGCCTAAGTCGCTGACCTGACCTAAAGCACAAATTATACAACAGACCAGAATACTTTTTCTGCATGACACATGTACTCTGTGTAGGTTTTCTGCATGACACATAATGACATGTACTCTGTGTAGGCTCTCTGCATGATGCATGTACTATGTCGAAGTTTTCTGCATGACACATGTACTCTGTGTAAGTTTTCTGTATGACACATGTACTCTGTGTAGGTTTTCTGCATGACACATGTACTCTGTGTGGGCTCTCTGCATGACGCATATATTATGTGGAGGTTTTCTGCATGACACATGTACTCAGTGTAGGCTTTCTGTGGCACACATCATGTAATAAGTGTAGAACATTTAGATCACTGACTACCCTAATGTATTAATGTTGGGCTGTGTTAAATCCCTGAGACTTTAAGACTTTAAATCACTTAACCCTTTACCACACAATGATGCCTTTTGACGCCCCTAAAAAAGAGGCCTTTTGAAAACATTGTGGGAAAAGGAGAAAATGCTGGTAACCAGCATTTTCTCCTTTTCCCACAAAGTTTTCTACCCTATCAAAGAAAAGTTGCGTCATTTGAGCCACTATGAAATTGTCGTCTGCAAATGCTTTCAATTTGGATAGGTCTTAAATTTTGCCGTGTGGTAAAGGGTTAAAACCCATTTTGGCATTTTTCTTAACCCTTTCCCACACAAACCCATGTTTTTACGTGGCTGCAGTACAACTCTTTAGAATACATTGTGGGAAAAGGAGAAATTGCTCGTAACTATCAATTTTTCCTGTTCTCACAATGTTTTCTGCCTTATTGGAGAACTTTCTGCCATTTTTATCAAATTTAACATTGTCGTCTGCATACTCTTTCATTTTGGAAGAGTCTAAAATTTGTCGTTTGGGAAAAGGCTAAACTGTTTTGACCAAAAGCTAGCCATGAAAGGAAAAGTACAACAGTCTACATTTCTTCATTATCTTATCCAGTCCCATTGCATATGTAAAAAGTTGCGCATCAGATTTAACCTTCAATCTCAGCCAGTACCCACTCTTTTACCCACAAAACTTGACTTGACCAGACAACACAGAAATGCAGATCTTTGTAATTTTCCATTTGTAACATTACACTGTTGAAAGAAATTTCAGTTTTATCTAATATGCTACAATGAATTATGTTGTTAAACTCTTTATCAGATGACAAAGTTATAGACTTGTCCAAACTGCAAGCATTTGCAGACTACAATATAATGATGGAATAGATATTAAGAAGGGAGAAAAGGCTTGTTACCACCCAGTAACCAGCATTTCAACCTTTCCCCACAATGTTTTCTGCCCTTTCCAATAGAAAATATATGTTTTGAGTCACATCTAATTTGTTGTCTGCTAATGCTTTGAATTGAGAAAAGTTTAAAATTTTGACATCCAGCAAAGAGTTAACCCTTTATCACACAATCCCGAGTTTTAGGCAAACTTGACACAAAAGGCTTTTGAAAATTTTGTGAGAAAAGGAGAAAATGCTGGCAACCAGCATTTCCTTATCTTCCTTAAATGTTTTCTACCATTTCATTTTCACAAGCAAATCCTATAATTTGATTCACATTTGTCGTCTGCAAATGCTTTTACTAAAGAAAAGTCTGAAGATTTTTCATCTGGTAAAGAGTTAAATCAGAACATGGATGTATAATTACTTACAATTTGGAATCCACAGGCTCCCCAGAACTGGCTTTTTCTTCAAGACTTGAGACAAGAAGGCTGGCAGCATACTTGATTTCGTTTATCATCTGTAAAATAAAATTTTAAATCTTCCAAAAGATTGTCCCATGTTTTGTTGGTTACCAGTATTTTCTCCTTTTCCAACATTGTTTCCTATCCTTTTGAAGACCATTCACATCATTAGAGACACATTCATTTTGTCATCTGCAAATATTTTCAATATGGAGGAGTCTAAATTTGTTTTGTATGGTAAAGAGATGCAGAACAAGAAAGAAACTCATTTCATTGTTCCAGTACATGTAGTAGAAAAGAAACAAACCAACTGTGTTGAACCATCATGGGAGTATATTACTTACTTTCACACGCTCAGTTGCCTACAGTGACTGACAGGAACATTTCATACTGCAGAAATGAGTTTGATTCCTGCATAGGCAATCCAACAAATACCTGTTGTACTGGTTTACTCTTGCATATATGTTCAGTCTTCGTAGATTATCTATGAATACAGGTAAATAACTATCTTTTTTTTTTTAGCTATTTATAGAATATCTGTTTTCAATACCTTTACAAGACAAAAGTTACTTTGCATTTTTTAAGTATTTTACCATCTGTAACATAATTATTATAACTTACAGACATTCGTACACATACATGTAAGCCTAATATATAAGCTCAAACTTTTACAAAATAATGCTTCCTATATAAGGATTATCATAATTACGACGTAGAAGATCTGACATAAGTTTGCAGCTGAGATAAAATTTAATCAAATGAGTTTAGTGAAATGCTATCAAGCAAGCCTTTGTTGATAACAATAACATTCTATGAACATGTTTAATGAAACTTTATCAAAAGGCAACAATTGTCATCAATATTGCACGAATTATAGGTCACAATCTGCCATAAAAAGGGCCATGATGGCCCTGTATTGCTCCACAGGCTTGTAAAGAAATGTATCATGTGCTTAACTAGCATCAACAATGACATAAATCATGAGAAGTCTGTATGGCAATAAGCTTTCATAGAGAAAATAGTCCCCCACAGGTGGGTTTTTTTTTTTTAGATGCAAAGATTGATGTCAATGAATACAAGCTGGTCTAATAAAGTATTGTTCATACAGAATATCAACAAACTCTACCAAAGAAGTGATTTGACAAGAAGATTTCCAAAACTTAAGCAGCTGAAAACATTTTTTCAGTGGCATAAACAGTAAGCTCCAGAACAAAGAAATGGGGGGGGGGGAAAAGCAGTGTTCATTAAATAAGATACCATTTTGATTTTTCCTGGGCTGTAAGATGGTGACACAACACTGCGCACATGCTTCCAGTGACCATCCTGCAGTTGTAGAAGGCCCATATCCAGTGGTTTAGGGTCAATTCCTTCCACTGTCTGCACAAATTGAAAAATTCACTTTAAATTAACTCTTTACTCTTTACCACAAAATTTTTTACCTAAATCAGTTGCAGAAGATAAATACTGTAAACCGGGAAATTTGGCTCAAATAATGGGATTTGTCTATGAAAGGGCAGAAAACATTTTGGGAAAAAGAGAAAATGCTGTGGTTATCTTCATTTCCCCCCTTTCCAACAGTGTTTTCAGATGCTGTCATCCTATCGTGTCATCCTCTGGGTTGTTATAACTTGGGTTTGGTAAAGAATCAACCAAATAATCCAGGTGGTTTTTTTACAACCCGAAAGGATGAACTTTGATAATATAAGGCCAAAGAACAAAATAATGATAACCTATTCCAACATTTGAGTCACATGCAACTCTTGACCAAACCGAAAAATTTTAGGCTTGTCCAAATTGACAGCATTTGCAGATTACAAATCAAATGTTACTCAAATGATTAGATTTTTCTTTGAAATGTTAGAAAGCGTTTTGCAAATAAGAGAAATGCTGGTTCCCAGCATTTTCTCCTCTTCCCATGTTTTCAGACAGCTCTTTTCTCAGGGCAGTTAACTCTTTACCAAACGACAAATTTATAGACTGGTCCAAATTGAAAGCCTTTGCAGACGACAAAATAAATTTGACTGAAAAAACGAAATTTGATTTGGGAAGGGTAGAAAACATTGTGGGAAAAGGAGAAAATGCTGGTTACCAGCATTTTCTCCTTTTCCCACAATGTTTTCAAAAGCTTTCTTTATCAGGGTCGTTAAAAGTCGGGATTGTGTGGTAAAGAGTTAAAACTCTGGACTGTGAGGTAAAGGGTTAACATATCAAATGTCTACAACTTTCTCATCTGACAAGAGTGTAATTCTATTCACCCTTTGCCACACAGTCCTGATTTCTGATGACCTGAGCAAACTCATTCCAGATGCAGTGTAATTAATTGTGAACTACGGAAGTGAGTTTGGAAAATGAGCCTTTTCAAAGTAAATACAATGTATACAGAATCTTCAGCTGTCAAGTTGAACTCTACGGAACAACGAAATTTTGGACTTGTCCAAATTAAAGGATTGCAGATGGCAAATACGACGTGGTTAATATGGTGAGATTTGTCTCTTAAAGGTTAGAAAACATTGTGAGGAAAGGATAAAATACTGGAATCCAAGTATTTTCTCCTTTTCTCACAAGGTTTTCAAAAGGCCCCCTTCTCACAGTCATTAAAACTCGGGTTTGTGTGGTAAGGGGTTGACTCTTTAGCAAACAAATCCTGTGTTAAACTCGTTACCGCAAAACAAAAATGTAGCATTGTCCAAATTGAAAGCGTTTGCAGACGACAATTCAAATTTGGCTAAAATGATGGAATTTGTCTTTGATACCGTTGAAAATATTGTGGGAAAAGGAGAAAATGCTGGTAACCAGCATTTTCTCCTTTTCCCAAAATGTTTTCAAAAGGCTTCTTTCTCAGGGTCGTTAAAACTCGGGATTGTGTGGTAAAGGGTTAAACAAACCTGAGTTAGGAAACTTTTGGATAATATTGTGGGAATAGGTCAAAAGTAACCAGTATTTTCTCCTTTTTCCCCCACACTGTTTTCTACCGTTTCTGTTACAATTACAGTAATCCTAGCCTCATTTATTTTTTTCCTGTCACTCTGTGAAACACTTTCAATATAAGGACAAGTCTAAATCTATAACTATGCTGCGTTGGTAGAAGTCAACCAATAACTCTATACCCATTTCTTTCGGCAACCTTCACTCCATCCCTCCGGTAACAAATATAAAGCAGATGTCTTTAACCCTTTACTGCATTAACGACACTGGAAAAGAAGCCTATTGAAAACATTGTGAGAAAAGGAGAAAATGCTGGTAACCAGCATTTTCTCCTATTCCCACAATGTTTTCTACCCTATCAAAGAAAAATTGCACCATTTGAGCCAAACTGAATTTGTCGTCTGCAAAATCCTTTCAATTTGGACAAGGCTAAAATTGAGTTGTCTGGTAAAGGTTTAAAAGCATTCTTGTAAAGTGGAATTTGTACACATAGATTAGCCCTTTACCAATCAACAAACTTTTAGACTTACTCAAATCAAAAATATTTGCAGACAATAGATCAAAAGTTGCTCAAGAGACGGAATTTATTTCTAACCCTTCACGACACAATCCAAACCTTTCGCGACACTGAAGAGAAAGGTTTTTCAAATGGTGGTACCTGTATTTTCTCCTTTTCCCATAATGTTTCTATCTTTCAAAAACAGAAATCTTGTTATTTGAGCCACATTAGATTGTTGTCTGCAAATGCTTTTAAAGTGACTAGTCTAAATATTTTTCATTTAATAAAGAGTAAACTGATTATCAAACATCAAAATTTCAGACTTGTCCAAACTGAAAGCCTTTGTGCAAAACAATTCAGAGTTTTACTGTCCCCAAGGAGGAAGATTTTTGAAAACATTGTGGGGAAAAGGAGAAAATGTTGTTAACCAGCTTTTTCTTTTTTACCCTAAATGTCTTCAATCTTTACAGAACAAATCCCATCCTTGAAACACTCTAAATCGTCATTTGCAAAATACTTTCAAATTAGACAAGATCAAAATATTGTTGTCTGAAAAAGACTTCTATTATTATGGAGTTACTACTAAGAATAAATCATTGACATACAAATCTGTTCATGAATAATAAGTGATCTTTAATCATCAGTTTTTTCCAGAGGTTCACATCAGCCACATGGATACTTTTCACACAACCAAAACATCCCCTGAAATTTATACAAAAGAATTTGGTTTTATGTATTGAATTGTGTTTTAACCTACTTTCAACATTACTTCAGTTATATCACTGCAACAGCTTACCTATTCATGTGTGTCCTACAGTTCACAAGTACCAAGCTGAAGCTCTTCTTACAGTTGCATTGCTTTTACTCAGTTTCAATGCAAAAGCAGCAAGTTAATCTAAATGAATGCTGAGCACATTTTACTCAGTTTCAATGCAAAAGCAGCAAGTTAATCTAAATGAATGCTGTGCACATTAACTGTACAGAAACAGAACTAAAAAGTAAATCAAGAAGTATTATTTGAGTATGTCATATTTATACTTCACAATTCAAAAAGCTACAGGTCCATAAACAATTCTATCTCTTTCTCCACGAATACATTTTCTTGAAAATATACAAAGACAAAAAATTACCTGTACATCCTCTGCGATAGTTAAAACTTACCCACTAACAGGTCCATATTTTTTGTATGCCAGTTCATCAAGCTCATGCATTTGCTGGAAAAACAAAAAAGTACCTGGTAGTAATTCAATTTTGATTGAGGATCCGTACTCATCAACCATTCATAAGAATAGGCTAAGACTTATGATCAAGAATTTTCTAAGTTTGAAAGTATTACCGGGTCTAATTAGCTAAACTAAATGAACCTTGCTATGTGAGAAGGGGGCTTAATGCATCCCCTTTATCCTTGATACCAAACAAGCCATCACACAATTATGGATCCATAGTATTGCTACGTTTTTAACAACCGACTTAATTGTGAGGTAGACTGGTCCTTGGACATACAGAAAATTTACCAACAGCGAAAAGTTTTGGCCCAGGTCAGCCTGCGCTGAATGCGCAGGCGGACCTGAGTCGATACTTTTCGCAGATGCATTAAGCCCCCTTTTCATAAAGCAAGGCTCAAATGTTTTAGCCAATCAGAGATTATCTTACTTTCTAAACCTAGAATCAGTCAAAGAATGCAACTAACAATGGTTGGTAAATACAGGCCTAGTTCAACACATTATCAAGTAAGCTTGTTGTAGGCTTACCAAACAGTAATAAAAGTTTTAATGAGAAGAATTATTTGGAGAAGGTGAGGTAAATGTGATAAAACAATATTGCCATGAAATTGCAAAAACTGTCTTGCCTCCTTGCAAAAATAGCATTGAAACTGCAATATGCCATCTTGCAAAATTCATCCTGAAACTGCAATATGCCATTTTGCAAAATCCACCCTGAAACATAATATGCCACATAACAAAAATAAAATAAAAACTGCAATATGCTATCCTGCAAAAATAGCCTTGAAACTGAAAAATGCCACCTTGCAAAATCCATCTTGAAACTACGGTATGCCATTTTGCAAAACCAATCTTAAAACTGCAATAATTATACCATCTTGCAAAAACCATCTTCAAGCTCCAATATGCCATCTTACAAAAACAGCCTTAAAACTGCAATATGCCATCTGCACAAAATAGCTGTGAAATTGCAGAGGTCATTTGTCTTACAAAGCCTTGCAAATGCAACAATGCCATATAATTATCCAACAAAGCCTTGAAAATGAAATAATGCCATTTGTCCAACACATCCTAGAAACTGTGATATGCCATCTAGAAAACACAGCCTAGAAATACTGCTATATGCCCTCTAAAAAAATAGCTTTGAAAGTGCAGTAAGCCATTTGTTCAACACAGCCTTAAAAAACAATATGTCATTTTGTCCTACACAGTCTTGGAAATACAACTTGCCATTTGCTCAATAGAGCCTTGCAAGGGTGGGTGCGGGACTTTTTTTCCGAAATGGTGTTTAACGCCATTTTCAACATTATTTCAGTTATATTGCAGCAGCCAGTTCACCTATCCATGCTTTCCTGGAGTTTCTTTTTACCAGTACTCCACACAATAGTCTTTCCAAGCAACTGACTGCTTTTCCACATAGCCATTGTCAAAACAATGGTCAGCAGTGAGAGAGGAATGAGTCTTCTCAAGTCCTGTATGCTACAGACTGAGCTACCGCGGCTCAGCCCAGAAAATTGAATAGATCATTTATTCTTCAAATTTGCTACTACAAGAAATATTTGTATTTCCTGTCAGTGTGTAAACCCATATAATAGTTTACCTGCAAACAATATTACTAGAAAACCTATGCAAAGAAATACTCTTTAAATTCAATTTATATAATGCTTGTGTTAATGTTTCTACTGCTACATTCATACTTGGGTCAAAATTTCAGGCAGACAGCGGTTACTTTGAAAATTAGGGGGAGGGGGAGTCCAAATCCCCCCACAACCTCCCCTGGATCCACCAATGCCTTGAAAAGCAATCTAGCCAATACAGCCTAGAAATCACAAAATGTAATCTAGCCATTACAGCCTTAAAATGCAATATGCAATCTAGCCAACACAGCCTAGAAATCACAATATGCAATCTAGCCATTACACAATATAGCCTTGAAATGCAATATGCAATCTAGCTAATACAGCCTAGAAATCACAATATGCTATCTAGCCAATACAGTCTAGAAATCACAATATGCTATCTAGGTAATACAGCCTAGAAACTACAGTATACCATCTATCCAACACAGCCTTGAAATTACAGTATGTCATCTATCCAACACAGCTTACAGATTGCAGTATGCCATCTGTACAAAAATGCTATAAACGTGCAGTAAGCCATTAAATTTTGTCCAACACAGCCTTGCAAATACAATATGCCACTTGTCCAACACAGCCTTGAAACTGAAATAGGACTTCTGGTCAAAAGAGCCCAGATAATGTATAATACAAGTAACTACTATGCCATCTAGCAAAAACAATAAGGGCACCTCATGAGGGTGCCAATGCTCGGCAGCATGTGATTAATTTTCAGTAAAAATTCTCAGTCAAAAAAGGAGCATAAGTGTGTCAAAAATATTTGATGGTTACCTGCCCCTGTTGTATAGGTTCCCCTTTGATAGTTAACTACCTGTTTAAGTTTGAAGTAAATACCTTCAGTATATTCAGAGATATTACAAAATGTCAAAGTTTTTGCAGCGCGACGCAGACAATGGTGATGATGACGCAAAGGCTATGACAATAACATGTCATTTTCTTCGAAAACAGCCCAACTAAAAATGCCTCAAATTCCAATAAGTAATCCACTCAAAATAGCCTAAGAATTGCAATCTGCCATCAGGCCAACACAGCTTTAAGTTGTAAAATACGAACTGACCAAAACAGCCGTAAAACTGCTTTACACTTATTGGCAAAACCAGCAGAATAAGATATGTTATGTCGATAAAATGGCCTCAAAATCACATAATCAATGTCTGATCCAAAGCACACGATTGCGAGAATCGCCAGAGTTTTTCATCATTTACACACATTCTCAAAACCAGTGCACGACAATCGCGCGCAAAAAAAAAAATGCAATTAGTGTTTGATCACTTGTTAAACTTAATGCTCAAACGTTGATGTAAAAATCACTTTCACATCCAGCACAACTGCATCAGATCATTCCTATGAATCAAGAGTGTCTTCTCTTTCTTACTTCACAGACTTTGATTTTACGAAAAAAAATGTCTGCCATTTTTTTTTTATTCTCAATTTAGATATATTGATTACATGTCTCCAACGCTTATTTATCAAAATAAATACGAGTGAAGTAGTGCCTTTCTATCCAAATACATACCACAGCTGTCAAGATGAATTTATGTTGATATTACTTTATTAGTTCTGATTAATACCGATTCCCGGAAGTTGATAATTTTTGGCATATAAACCCAAACAAATAGCAGACGATACTGACAGTTCTGTTTTCTAAGATGGACAAAAACATCGAACTACTGATATCTTCACGCATAGAGTGGGTTGCAATGAAGATGAACAATCAGATGTGGAAGAATCTGTTATTCGGTATGCATAACTGATTAAAGTGTAGGGACTACAGTTTCATTTTAACTTTTATTTACAGTTATGAATTTCAAGTTGCAAAATAAGATTTTGTGTTAGGTATGAACAAGACTAAGGCACAGTACTACAGAATTGAAAGGGTTTATTAAATACAAAAGAGATTAGTTCTGTTTCATGCAGTTTGTAGTTAATTTTGATCCCCAATACTTTTCAGAAATCCCTTTTCAGAGTGATTTGGGACAATCCCAAACTTTTTTCAAATCATGGATGAGACACTGTATAACGTAATCTGGCAAAAGTCTTCAGATTGCAAAATACCATCTCCTTACAACAGAACTGAAATTGAAATATGTCATCTGGCCAAGTAAGCATAGCCAATAAAGCATTAAATTTGCAAAATGTCCACTGACCAAAAAAGCATGAAAACTGTAATCACTTATTTTGTTATCCCCTATTCCTACAATTTTATGAGAGAGCCGCCCTTACCTGCAAATAATCTTTGGTAAAGCACTGTATGTACGAGTCGTGCTCTGTGAGAAGGTGAAATAATGCATCTGCAAAAAGTCCACACAGGCTGAGCTAAGTACAAACTTTTTGTCACTGTTAGATTTTCTGCATGTCAAAGGACATTCCATCTCTGGATTCAGCCGGCTTTTAGACAAAATGGATTTTATGGATCTATACGTATATGATGACTTGCTTGGTATCATGCATCACAGATATGCATTTAAACCCATATTGCCATAGCATGGCTTACATATGTACATGTATTTCAAAGCCTGCTGTAAGGTTAGCTACAAGGGATGGGAAAGTAAAGTATGGATATATATCTATTTCCTTACCTTTCCCTGCAAGGCATCCAACAATGTACCAAAGAAGGGTAATGGGATTGGGCCTTTAATTTTGTACTTTGCTTTCCAGATCAGCATTTGTATCCAATCATATCTGAACAAAGAAATGATAGTTAATTGTATGCTTCGTATAGTAAAGATTTGTATCAAGTCACACTTGAACAGGGAAACAATGGATAATTCTGTTGTAAGTAAGCATTTGTATCTAGTTACACTTGAACAGGGAAGCAATAGATACTTCTATCCGGTAGGGATTCGTATATATTCACACTTGAAGAAGGAAACGATGGATAACTCTATTGTAAGTAAGCATTTGTACCTATTACACTTGAACAGGTAAACATATGGACACAAAGGATTATTCTATTAGGTATAGGCTGTAAGAAATGACCTGGCAGGGCAGAGTTATGTTACAGTTCACTTCATTTTAGAATGAGGTATAATAAGTAATTTGGAAATCATCGTGGGGAGCCATGTAAAATGCAATATAAAGACTAAGATTGCAAAAATTGAACCACATGGATAAGAAGGACCTTCTTTTTCGATGTTTTCAGACGGTAAAGGAGTATGCACTTCATGTGTCCATAAAGCAAAGGATGGACAAAGTGCTGTGATGATGCACATGTTTATGTAGATTTGCAACGAACAATTCCAAACTGTCTGGTGGCCACTAACATGATAAATAAACTGGTCGAATAATGTCAAAGGTTAGCCACACCCTGCCAGTTCAATTCTTACTGCCTATAAGCATTTGTATCTAGTTCTAACAGTACAGGAAAACAATGGATAATTAATAGTAAACATTTGTATCTAGTTCTAACTGTACAGGAACACAATTGATAATTTACAGTTAACATTTGTATCCAGTTTTACCTGTACAGGAAAACAATGGATAATTTACAGTAAACACTGTATCCAGTTTTACCTGTACAGGAAAACAATGGATAATTTACAGTAAACATTTGTATCCAGTTTTACCTGTACAGGAAAACAATGGATAATTTACAGTAAACATTGTATCCAGTTTTACCTGTACAGGAAAACCACAGATAACTCTACAGTAAGCATTTGTATCCAGTCTTATCTGATCAAAAGAATAATGCTTAATTGTATTATTTGCATAGCAAGAACTTGTATCTGGTCACGCTGAAATAGGGAAACAACGGATAATTGTGTGGTAAGCATTTGTATCAAGTTTTAGCTGTACAGAAGAATGATAGATAATTTTACAGTAGGCATATGTATCCAGTCATACCTTTACAGAAAAACAATGGATAATTTACAATAAGCATTTGTATCCAGTCATTCTAGGGTAAGCATTTGTATAGTTTTGTGTGTACAAGAAAACAAAGGATTTTACAGTAAGCAATTGTATCCAGTTTTACCTGTACAAGGAAACAATAGAAACAACTATAGTAGTGTTTGTATCCAGTTTTACATGTACCTGTACAGGAAAAGCATGAATGATTCTACAGTAAGCAGTTTTACCTGTACCTGAGAATTATGGATAATTCTATGGGAAGCATTTGTATACACTTGTAAATGTCCAGGTGGTGTTTTCTAGCTTTTTACCAACTATTCTACAAAGTGAACCAAATTCAATTTGTTGCCTGCCAATGCTTTGGCAATGGATGGGATATTATTTTGGCATCTGATAAAGAGTTAAGACTTGGGAAACAAATGGTACTGTGCCAGATCATGTATTTGGAAAAAATGTTGATACACATTTATACTCACAATATCCAACAAATCCCACCAATTAGCAGTGCATATATCACATTTACTCCATAAATTTCCATCCCCATCTTCAACAATTTCTGAAAAAGAAATGGTGTCTAGATCTTATACGATCTCCATTTAGGAAGAAAACACCGAACATACATGTAATTGAAAACAAGAGAGCCATTGGCCCTAAAGCGCTCACCTGTGTACAGTCATCTACAGTTAATTAGGCTGTGGAGATCTTGATGTAAAAGATGTAAAACACTCAAGTGTAGGTGACCTAATTTTTGACCAGACAAGACCCAATTTTGAAGCTGTCAAAGATACTGGCAAGACTAACATTCTGACCAGGTTTCATGAGTATCAGGCTGAAAATGTTGCCTCTAGTGTGCACACAAAGTTTTTCAGACTTGGTCCAGTGACCTACTTTTTGACTGAATGTGACCCAACTACCAACTTGTCAAAGATATCATCCAGACAAACAACCTGACTAAGTTTCATGAGTATGGGACTGAAAATGTGGCCTCTACAGTGCACACTAGATTTTTCTAAGATTTGGCTCAGTGACCTACTTTTTGATCCAACATAACCCAATTTCAATCATGTACGACATATCATCAAGACAAAGGTTCTGATCAAGTTTCAAGACAATTAGGCTCAACATGTGGCCTCTTGAGTGCACACAAGGTTTTTCTGAGATTTGGCCAAGTGACCAACTTTTTGACCCAATGTGACCCAATTTGACCCAATTTTGACCTTATCCAAGATCAAGACAAACATTTTAACCAAGTTTTATAAGTATCTGACTGATAATGTGACCTCTAGAGTACACATAAGTCTTTTGTAAGATTGGCCCATTGACCTCCTTTTTGACCCAGTATGACCCAATTTCTACCTTGGCCAAGATATCAAGACAAACAATCTGACCAAGTTTCATGATTATCAGGCTAAAAATGTGGCCTCAACAGTGCACACTAGGTTTTTCTAAGATTTGGCTGAGTGACATTCTTTTTGATCCAACATGATCCAATTTTAAATATGTATGACATATCATCAAGACAAAGGTTCTGATCAAGTTTCAAGACTATTAGACTCAAAATGTGGCCTCTAGAGTGCACACAAGGTTTTTCTAAGGTACAGCCAGACCTACTTTTAGACCCAATGTGACCAAATTTTGACCTTGTCCAAAATATTATGAAGACAAACATCATAACCGAGTTTCAAGAGTATCTGACTGAAAATGTGGCCTTTAGAGTGCAGCATACAAGGTAAATGTAGACAACCACACGAGAGACAACGCAACTTGGACGGCTGACACAGCTCGATCACAAAAGCTCACCTTGAGCATTTCCTGCTCAGGTGACCTAAAAAAATCATGTTCCTTTGATGGCCAGTTTTTTAATACATGGAGAATAAACTGCCATAGTTGCTGGTAACTGAAAATTGCTCCATTTTTCAACAATGATTTTTATTTCACTTAGACAGGTATTATTGCATCCTTCCAAATAAATCTAGTGATTTGTAATAGTTTATTCCGAGCAGGTGTTAATGCTTGTACAATAACAGATTATTCAATCTACACTACATCACCAAACAAGAACTGGACTAAAATTGTGTGGTGACAGGTAAGTCCCCTATCAGTTAACAGCTAATATTTTTTACTTCCCATGTTTCAGTCAAAGTGACCTTGACCTTTAACTGTGAAATAAAGGCAGAGGTCTAGATCTATGTGCAAATTCAACATGTCAATATTGATTAGTGTATAAAGTTTCATAGAGTCTACAAAGCTCCTTCGAATTATTACAGGTTTGCTTTTATTTCCCTGTTTCTAATGACAATGACCTTGACCTTTACTTTAGCCATAAAATAGCAGCTCATAAAAATCAATCACAATTCAAGATTCATAGTATTATTTAATTCATATACTGTTAGAGCATACACCAATCATTTGAGATCACACTATATCTACATGTTCTTTTCAATGATTTTGGTCAATCTCAATTGCCCATTAACACAAGTTTTGAAAACATTGTGCGGCAGAAGACAACACTGGTTTCTAATTTCGAGACATGTAACATTATGAAACAGTAGATCTAGTCTACTTTTTTTTAGGACGAGTCTTCACAAATATAAAGAGATCCTAAATGAGCAGTATAAACGATTACGTAGTCAAACGAATTTTTAATAGATCTGTTTTTTATGCTCTGGCAGCAGTCTGCGTTTGACTTTTGTCGCAGTGTTTTCGATTTCAATTGCACATATCTACATGATCATTGCCCCGCCCCCTCCCATGGCTAATACAGGGATCTTATATACATACG